>CM053626.1:278435506-278452242 GCA_028646595.1 Phalanger gymnotis | reverse complement strand
ACATTTATTCCCCCTGAATAAATGGGTACCTCCCCTAAACAGAGTACAGGAGAAAGAACAAAGGACCCAGGTGGACATCAGTCCTTTTATAGACCCTCACCTTGAATCTCCTGCCCGGCTCTTCATTGGCCAGACACAACCTCCTGACTGCCTACCATCATGCCCTCCTCAAATGGCTCGTTTAAGCATGTATACAAGCCTCTGACCTTTCACCCGACTGACCTGAGGCCTGGTTTCTGCTAAAGCTGGGGTGGGGGAGGGGGAAAGGGACACCTTCAGCTCGGTGGAAACAAAACCCTTCCCCACCTTGTCTTACATTAGCAAGCCACTTAACCCTTGCGTGGAGAGAGGAGTTCCCTTTCCTTAGCTACAAAATAAGAAACTGAATGACCATTCAGATGCCTTTCAAAATCCAAATTTACATTGCTATGTTCTATCCTGTGGTGCAGATCACAACCCATCCATACTTCATAATTCTGTGCGATTTTTGGTTGTGTCCCTCAGTGAATCTTCCATAGAGAATCTCTCCATCAAACCTATCCCCAGCACCCGACATAGTGCCTGGTAATAGCAGGGGCTTAATAAAAGCATAGGGAGTTAAATGGAATTGAATTTTCTCTTTCCATGCTTAATATAGCTCATCTCCTTTTCTCACCAGCAAGATAAGCTTTCAAATGAATAAAATGAGCCAGCATGTGGGTATAATCAGGAATGGGAGACCTGGTTGTTAAATTTTCATATAAGCATTTATACCTTGGAAATCAGCAAATGCTACAAATCTAGGCTTAATTTATTCTTTTGATGATGGTCTAGGCTTAAGAAAGTGATGGAGGAGGAAACTGAGTTAAGTGACTTATCCAGGGTCACACTGCTGACTACTATCTGGGGCTGAATTTGAACTCAGGAAGATTCCACCATACCACCTAGCTGCCCACACAGTGACTACAATAACGAAAATAGGAACAACCACAAAGGAATTAGAACCGAGTGCAATGGAATTATGAGTCAATTTTTGAGAATAAAGAAAATATGCAAGAATATGCTTCTGTCTGCTCCTTTACAGAAGTGAGGGGTTCTTTGGTGTGGGATACTGCAGAGAATGTAAGATTGTTTTGCTATGTTAGTTTTGCAGAGCCCCTGAGGTTTTTGAGCCAGCTGTCTATCACACTGCCAGCCCCATGAAGGAATGTTCTAGATCCTGTGCAAGCCTAGAACCCCTACTGGCATTTAATATATAATTGCCAAATAAAGCAAAGTTCTCTTTCCCATGCTGCCTGGTGTAATTGACATATGAGCACTAATGGTACTAAAAACACTCATGACCGAGTTATACTTGAGTTTCCCGGGAGGGTGAGCTTTTTGGTATTAAGTAAATAAATTTGAACTTTCCGCAGGCTGTTGAAAATCATGGGCAGCGGAAGGGGCGGAGGGGGAAGGACTTAAGAACGTTGAACAAAGCCCCTACGCAGGCCGGCAAATGCCGCTGCAAGAGTAAACACGTGCTGTCTCTTTAAGATACGTCAGCCCCAGTGGCTTGTGGGACGCTCCCGGAAGTTCTCTGGTATAAATAAGGCTCGGCCACCATAGAAATGTGTTCTGGTCAGGGTCGGAGTCCGCGGGGCATTTCTTTAGGGTCTTCCCCTAGACAGATGTAGGGGGGGGGCCACCAGATAACCGGAACCATGTCGTCTGCTGTGACAGAAGCAATAAACACTGGCCCCCCAGGGGGAACTAATGACATGGCTTTGGAAGAGCCAAAGAAAGTGACAAGGGAAAACTGGAGAAAGAAGAAGGAGCTAGAAGAACAAAGAAAGCTGGGTAATGACCCAGGTGAGGTAGATGAGGAAGGAAAAGATATCAATTCTCATATCCCGCAGTACGTCTCCTCTGTGCCGTCCTATATAGATCCATGAAAAAGACCCACACTAAAGCATCAGAGACCCCAACCTGAGAAACAAAAAGAGTACAGTTTATCTGGAGATTGGTATGAGAGGGGCGTAAAAGAGAATATTGTGACTACAAAGTACCGCAAAGGAGCCTGTGAAAAAAAAAAAGGCTGCTTTGAGAGACCTAGACGTGTTGAGGCCAAATTCACAGGAGCTAACATAGCACCAGATGAACATATACGACCTCAGCTTATGTTTGACTATGACGGTAAAAGAGGTAGGTAGAATGGTTACAACTCAGGGAAGCATATGAAGATGGTGGAAGAATATGCCAGAGTTGACCTGGCTGAAGGCATACTGAAAGCTCAGAAGCTGCAGGAAGGATTAGCCTCAGGAAAGTTAACGGAACAGGTGGATTCCCCAAAACATCAATGGGGAGAAAAACCAAATTCTCAAATGGAAAGAGACCCCAATAGTGAAGATGAGGATGAAGATAAGGACGCAGAAGATATTGATAGGCCTGGACAGAATTTTGACTCTGAAAGATGAATTACAGTCCAGAACCTGAGGATTCGAGAAGACATTGCTAAATAATTGTGAAATTTAGATCCCAATTCTGTCTATTGTAATCTAAAAACAAGAGCAATGCGAGAGAATCCCCATGCCAATACAGGAAAGAATCCTGATGAAGTTAGTTATGCAGGAGACAATTTCATTCGGTACACTGGAGATACAATGGCACAAACACAGTTGTTTGCCTGGGAGGCTTATGACAAAGGGTCTGAAGTGCATCTCCAAGCAGATCTAACAAAACTAGAGTTGCTGTATAAATCATCTAAAGTCAAGAAAGAAGATTTCAAAGACCAACAGAAAGGAAACATCCTGGAGAAGTATGGAGGTCAAGAACACCTGGATGCTCCCCGCTCTGAGTTACTATTAGCTCAAACAGAAGACCATGTGAAATATTCAAGACACGGAACAGTCATCAAAGGACAAGAGTGAGCTATCGCCTGCTCTAAGTATGGGGAGGATGTCAAGATCAACAATCACACGCATATCTGGGGTGCCTATTGGAAAGAAGGTAGATGGGCGTACAAGTGCTGTTACCCCTTTGCCAAGTTTTCCTACTGTACAGGAGAAGCCGAGAAGGAAATCGCTAATGCAGATGAATATATTCCTGTGGATGCCGCAGAAGAAGAGCTAACGAGCAGACCAAAAACTCTAATGGAGCTTCACCAAGAGAAACAGAAAGAGGAGAAGAAGAAGAAAAAGAAGAAACACAGGAAGAGTAGTTCTGACAGTGAGAGTGAAGAAAGGAAGAAACATGAAAAGCTAAAAAAGGCACTAAATGCTGAGGAGGCCTGCCTCCTCCATGTCAAGGAGATCCTGCAGCTAGATGAGAGGAAGAGGCCCTACGATAGCATGTATGAAGCCCGAGAGCCTACCGAGGAGGAAATGGAGGCATACAGGATGAAACACCAGAGGCCAGATGACCCCATGGCTTCTTTCCTTGGACAGCAATGACATGACTTAGATGGAGATTCAGGACACCCTACTTGTATATATTCTTTTTTGTCTCTTGGTTCACAAAGAAGGAAAAATCTGTATCTGTTTTTCTTACTGTCTTTTAAATAAATTTCTGGAACCCTTTCATCAAAAAAAAAAATGATGGAGAAAATGTGAATGCAGATTAAACTTTCAAGTGTATCATGGAAACAGGATTTGTTTCTTGTTTGTTTGTTTTAGAGAGCCAGTTATTAAACTTTTATCAGCACACCCCTGGATATAATGTTCATTGTTTATTTTGCTTCAAAGCACCAGCAATATGGACTTAGAAAGCCATTGGTAGCTAATTCCTAAATTAGATCTTCTCTGAGGTCCCATCTCTCATTTCCTCTAGTGAATCTATGATGATTTGACTGGAGTTTATGGGATATGGAGACCCAGGCAATGAAGCATTTTAACAAGAAGAAATCAGTCATAGGGGTTTCTTTATTAGAACTGTAACTGCTGCTGGGGCCATGTAGGGTGGCTACATACCTACCTAGAAACTCCAGTGAGGTCAGGACTGTTACCTAGACCCTTGGCTCTGAATCAAGGCCTCTATCTCTTAGTAAGGCTAACCTCACACCTTCTGTGATTATTCATCTCCAGATTTTTCTTCCCAGTGGCAAGATCTGATCAATCCCACAATTCCAGAACCTGACTCACTATAACACTGTCCTGCAGGATTCATTATATAAGCTCTTCTCTGCCTTCCTCTGGAAAAAAAAAAAGCATCTTCATTCCCATTGAGGGAGAGGCTCATATTCCTATCCTTATCCATCTAGCACGCACCCAAGAAGTCTTTCCCTCCTTTGACTGAGGGAGAAGTCAATAGTGCCTCACTCCCAGATGTGTAAGAAAAACAGCTCAAGACCTCCTGTGCTGGGCCTGGTGGGAAAAAGGAATATGAGCATAGCCTTGAGAAACCCTACATTGGCTGGTGTCTCTGCACAGCTGTGCCTGAGCACAACGATTAAGCACAAAGCCAGAGGCCCATGTTCCAAATGCACACAGCTGGAGGCATGCCATTGTTGCTGTCTCAGAACACAGCCTGCCCCTAAAGCTCCACTTGGGCTGTATACAGAGGGAGAGGTAATCAGCAGGGCACAATTTATTGCTCCAAACTGCTGCCAAACCCTTCCCCTCTTTTCTCTTTTTCTGACTATCTGAATTTAATTTCATTCTTCATTCATAAGCCTCTGCCAAGAGAGTATTCCATCTTTTTTTCCCAATTTTTCCATAGACTATGTGATGTAATGGAAAGCACACTAGCCTTGGAATCAAAAGACATGGGTTTGAGTCTGCACTTCATCATTTACCAGCCACGAGGCTTTGTGCAAGTCATTTTTTGGAGCCTTGGCTTCTTCCACTATGAAATTAGAAAGTTAATATTCAGAAAGTATGTGACACAGTGGATAAAGTGCAGAGTTAGGGCTGAAAAGACCTGGGTTCAAATTCAACCTTGGAAACCCTGGACAAATTACTTAACCTCTCTTGCCTAAGGCAACTCCCCAGATCATTTCCATCGAGAAATGAAGTTTCTTCTTCTTAGTAGAGAATTCTATTGCACTTATAAAACACTGCAAGATTTTTAAAGCATTTTTATAGTTCTCAAAAACCTAGGATTCCTTCTGTGATCTGAGGAGGCGAGGCAGGTAAAGTATCATTCCCTTTCTACAGATGAAAAAAACAAAGCACAGAGATATCCTAGGATCACAATTTCAAGGTGAAAGAGAGCAATTATTTCAAGTCCCTTCTTTTTACGGTAGAGGAAACTGAGGCACAAAGAACTTCAGCAGCTCATCCATTCCAGTCTTTATTGTCCTTAACCTTTCTGCAGCTCTTGCCATTGTTTACCATCCTCTCTGAAATTCTCTCCCTCCTTGGTTGCTGCAGTCCCGTTCTCCACTGGTCCTCATCATTCTTCTCCTAGGACTTGTCCTCTCATTCTGGTTCTTTTTCTTCCAACACCAACTCCCTAAACCATTGCCGAAGTTTCATGGAAACTTCCCTGAGGTCACAAGTCTAGTAAGTGCAGGAGTAGAACTTCCAACTCAGACCTCTCAACCTATGCCCCACTGCTTGTGATCGACCTCCAAGATCCTTTGCATCTCCCACACCATGAGTATGGAGTTACAAAATCACTTCCTGAGCAGAGGTAGAAGATAACCATAGGATTCATTCAAGTGCTAGAAGGGGGCTATACTATAAGCCTCGAGGCTCCTGCAAAGGAAGGTATGAGATCCTCTTGGCCAGGGCACCACCATAATTTAGCACTGTTAAAGCAAGGTTGCCATACAAACCACCAACCTACCCACCCTTGCCAATTCAACAATAAAGTATCTGAAAAAAAAGGGATTGGTTATACAAGAAAATGCCAATCAATCAACAAGCATTTATTGAGCACCTACTGTGTACCAGGCCTTATTCTAGGAGCTAGAGAGTCAAAGAATGGAACTATTCTTGGTCTCCAGGAGCATATATCCTAATAAGAGAGACAACATATGCAAATATAGATATGTACAGAATAAATTCAAATAAATACAAAGTAGGTAAAAACAAGGAATCTTGGGAGAGATGGACCTTGAGCTGTGCATTGAAGGAAGAGAGAAACTCTGAGACAGAGGTGAAGAGGGAAACCATCTCAGGCATGGAGGACAGCTAATACAAAGGCACAGAGAAAGAAGATGGAGTGTGCTGTGTGAAAAACAGAAAGAATGCCAGTTTGATTGAACACCAAGTACAGAATGGAGACCAATGAATAGGTGTTATTGACCTGAAAGTTTGGTTAAAAAAGGCAAACAGGCTAGGTGGTATATAAATTGTTATTGTTTATTCCCTTACAGCTAGTGAAGCCAGGGAACATGAATATACATGGAGCCAGATTCTAATTCTGACTGATAAAAAGAATGTGAAGCCTTAAATACATTTAGAACAATCCCAACTCAGGATGTCTGTGTCACTCAAATTTGTGATCTTTTAACCATAGTATGAGAAAAGGAATTTTCTTAATTGAATAGGTTGTAAATACAGTAAGATAAGAGAGTTGACAAAGTGCCGATTGAAATTACAATCCAGGATATCTATGTTTCCTTTGCCATTAACATGACATAACACAGTATATGTCCATAAAATATTAAGATAAGAAAAGTCCCATTATTCAAGATAGTGTCTTGGGTTAAGGTGCCTCATCCTTAATGGCCATGCAGAGAGGAAAATACTCTTAATCAGCTCCTTCTGACCTCATAGTTGTTGACGCAGGAAGAGGCATTCTCCGGGTTTACTCAGAGAACAAAGAAAGATGTCTGTTAAGCTGAGGTTCTTCTTCTGGCTGATTAGTTTAGACGTTGGCCTTTACTGGGGTTCAAATGATCTGAAATGATTATCAGCATCTAAAGAATATCAACACTTTTGTACCTGGGCATGGACCAGAGACCATCGATCTAGAGATAAAAGGGATGTTAATGGTTTTCTAGTCCCACCCCATCATTTGACAAACTGAGTCCCAGAGAGGGTAAGTGACTTTTCTGAGGTCACAAAGACAGTAAATGATAGAAATGGAGTTTGAACTCAGGTTCTGATTCTAAATCCAGCATTCTTTCCACTATAGTTCATACAGCTTTCTCCTCAATAGGATATATGGTTACTGTGATATGGACCAACAAGCCAGGCTGCACATATGAGTGAGAGAGAAGGGATATAGCCCATCAATCCATCATAAAAGACTCCCTATGCATCAGAACTACAACAAGGGCGTGGTAATGGAGCATTGTCCTAGGGTGCTGAAATTTCAAGGGCTCCAATATCAGTGGTCCAGAGCACACTACTTCCCCCTAGTGGTTGCACTGCAGGTAAATTTCCACATCTCCCCCACTCCCACCCCACCGCCCCATGCCCCAGATGCAACAATTCCTAGTTACAGCTCTGTTGTAGATTGGGAATTTCCCAGGCTCATTGTGATATCTGTGTAAGTGCAACGATAAGAGGCTCCTGATAATCTACATTTCTTTGACTTAACCTGTTCATTTCACACTTTCCCCCTTCAAAGATCTCTAAGCATGACTCCTGTGCTTTTGTGCTTCCCAAATACTTCCCCACCGCACTGTCCCACAAAGCTCCTCTCACTCACATTAGCCAATTTCTTTCTTGTCCTCTTTCCTCAGAAGTCAATCCTGCCATCCCTAAGGTTCTTGTTGGGGTTTCTTTCAGGATGTTGACATCTTGCTAGTGCAGAGAGAAGAACACAGCAGGGTCTTCTGCAGTCTTGCAGATTACTTGGCATTCATTGGGATGAGAAGCCTGCTGTCCCAAGATCTCCAAGCACTTTCCAGATGGCTCTGGCTGTCAGGTGCATTTGGAGAGAAAATGAAACACGCAGAGGCTAAATAACCTACTCAAGGGCAACAGTTGAAGTGTAGAAAGAACTCTCTGTAAGGAGCAGAAGGCCCTAAGCCAGAGGTTCTTATCATTCTGTGTGTGTTATGGAGTCCTTGGCAGTCTGGTGACCCCTTCCTTAAATGAATAAAATAAACTACATAGGATCACAAAGGAAGCCAATCACATGGAAACGCAGTTATCTGTCTATATATCCATCTATCTACCTATCTACCTATCTATCTTAATTCAAGTGCCCCAAGTTAAGAACCCCTGCTTTAAGCAATGGTGCCTCCAAATCCCACCAGATATATGATCGATGATGGAGGAAGACAAAGGTGGGTCTGACATTAGCCAATCAACCCAACCAATAATGTGCCTATGTGAGGGCCATGGGGAATACAGGTGTATACCCCATTATCTTTGTCCAAAAGCAGCTTCCAATCTACCCTGGGAAACAACATACACATGAAACCATAGCAAGAGAAATCTGTTTACTCCTTCCTCCATGTTTCAGCAAATCATGGAAGTAACTCTGGTTTCATGAAAGCTATGCCAGCAGGGCAAAAGTCCCATTAGATCCTGCCAAGATAAAAAGGCTTTGAGAAGTAGTAGTAGTGGTGGTGGTGGTGGTGGTGGTGGTGGTAGTTGTTGTAGTTGTTCACATTTCCATAGTGCTGTGAGATTTGCAAAATACTATCTTCACAACAACCTCATGGACTAAATAGACCTATTTCCCAAGGTATGAAGGGAGTAGCCTTCCGTATCTGTGGAGTGCCCCCATGCTAAAGAAATCCAAGATCCTTGTGTGGCAAACCACATTGGTTACTCCCCCAATTTTCACCTGTGCTCACAGTCTGGATCCCCAAAATGACTGTTACCTTAGTTAGTATGTGACCAAATATTAAGCTCTATGGTAGGCTTTACGAGGGGTTTGGTAATTCTGACCCCTTTATGAGGGGTCAGAAGCGTGCGGGCTAGAGTAGCTTTCTTGGAAGAGGTGGATGAATTAGGAAGCTACCTGGGTGGTGCCCAGTTTAAAGGAGAGATGGAGAGGAGAGAACACAGAGCCAAAGCAAAGGTTACGAAGAACAAATCTCAGTCTAATATCCTGATGATGTGGTCGGGCTCACTATGGCAGAATTTGGCTATACTGGCTCATTGATGTCATTGAGAAATGAAATGGTTGTCAATAATGGCTTATAGTGAGAAATAAGCAGTGTTATGCCTAGGGTATCCCATTACATCCAATACCCTAAGCCTTATCAATATATCAAATAGTCAAAAATTATATTGACTAGTAGTCAGTATATTAAAACACTTATCTTGGAGTTTGGGGCCCCACTGACAGCTTCCAGGAGATAGCTAAAGGAAAAGTTTCCTCTCTTCTCTGTTCTTGAATCATCTGTGTACCACCGTCCAGCAAGAAAAGAAGCCAGGCGTTTTGCTGGCCCTCTCTTTCCCATACCACCACCTCATTCTGTCAATTTTTATGAGTTAATAAAGCATCTACAAGGGCTTAACTGGATCCAACAAAATTGAGATCAGCCGGTGCTCGGGTCCCACTCAATTAACTTGTGCTCCTGAGGGTGTGGAGGCAGGGAGTAAAGGGGCAGGAAGACTGTTAATTACATTCAATCAGGCCAGCTGTGGCATGCATTTCGTGCCAGCCCACTCTCTCTGAGTCCGTGAGGTGACCCAGGCTGTTGTAGAGCGAAGATTAAGTGCGTTTGCAGAGGACCTTCTGAAGGAGGGCAGCATCCTGCCCCTGATAGGATTTCCTCAATGGAAATGAAATTCAAGAAGATGCCTTACCATCTGCTGCCCCCTAAGGACCTTGGCACCTTTCCCTCTGAGCTGCAGCTGAAACCTCCCCTAGGTGATGTGTCCCCCTGTTAGAATGTCGGCTTCTTGAGAGCAGGGACTGGCACTTCCATCAGTATCCCCAATACTTTACCCAGTACTATATATGTATGTATATATACATACACATGCACATATATACATGTATATGTATATGTACTTATATTTGCACAGTGCTTAATAAAAGGGGGCCATCTCCAGCCCTCTTGATCTGTTTCTTGCCACTGGACCCAGATGACTCTAGAGGAATGGGTAAGGCTGATGATGGCTTTGCAGGGCCTTGCCTCCTTTAAATCCAATTCACTTGCAAGTCAAGACATCACTGCCCTGACGTTATGGTCCTCTTGGAGAATGAAGGACAAACAACAAGCTTAATAAAAGCTTTTTCTTTCATTCATTCGTTTAGGGACATAAAGGATGCTGATTCCCAGGACATTCACTCAGTGTGCTTTTATTTCCTGGTCCCCAATGTCTACCCAGTTTATTCAGCAAAAGAAATGACTCCCCCCACCCTGAGCTCTCTTAACATGCAGGTAGGTAGTTGTGCTCTCCTATGCTAGCTCCTGCTGATATCACACTAGGTGTGAAGCCTGACAATAACAGGGATGATGGATTTCGAGCTAAAAGGAACCTCAGAGAGGACATCTAGTCTAATCCACTCCCTTCGTTTTACAGACGAAGAAACTGAGGCCTATCTATGTTAAGTGACTTGTCCAAGGTCACAAGGTAGTAAGCATGAGAGATGAGATTTGAACCCACCTCGTCTGATGCCAGAGCTAATGCACTTCCCACTGTACCATGATGCCCTTTAAAGCTGACAAGGCTTTCCTATGCTCCCCTTCCATTTCATAATTATCTTTTCACTCCCTGGCTCCAAATGGTGAGTTCTCAGTCTGCCTGACATGATGTCAAGTCTTCAGCATAGGCAGAATAGGCAGAATAGGCAATAGCCTACATGGTATGATTTTTTTAAAGGCTCCTGGAAAGGTCCCTCTGGCTTATCCATTCCCTTAATTCTCTCACATGCTTTTTGGAGCCTGAAACTTCAAAGTCCTTCCATCCTTCATCTTCTGGCTTTGATCTCTGCTTAAAATGCATATCTAGGAAACTGAAGTGGAAAAAGTCCTGGATTCATTCTATTTCCCACTCTGCCACTGACTAGAATCACGACCTTAGATCATGCATTTACCTCTCATAGACTCAGTTTCCCTTTCCATAAAAAGAAAGATCACAGGTCTTAAAGCTGAAAGAGACCTTAGAGATCATTGAGTCTGCCCTCCCTTTACTTTACAGATGAGAATACTGGAGGTTCAGAAACTTGTCTTTAGAGCAGCAAGGGTCATAGTGGACAGAGTCCTGGATTTGGAGTCAGGAAGATCTGGATTCGATTCCTGCCTCCCAGACTTGAATTAGTTGCTCAACCCTGGGTAAATCGCTTAATGTCTTTCAGCTAATAAACATTTATTAAATGTCTACTACGTGCCAGATCCTGTGCTAAGATCTAGAGAGACGAAGTCAAGAAAACAGTCTCTGCTCTCAAGGAGACCACATTCTAATTAGGCTGATAACATGCAAATGGCTCTGTACAAGCAAGGGCAAATCAGAAATAATCAACATAAGGAAGGCACTAGAATTATGGGGGATTGGGAAAGGTTGACTGAAGAAGGTGGGATTTTAGCTGAGACTTGAAGGAAGCCTAAGCCAAGAGTAGCGATGAGGAGGGAGAGCATTCCAGGCAAAGGGGAGAGGCAGAGAAAAATGCCCAGAGCCAAGGGAGATAGCGTCTTATTCGTGGAACAGCAAGGAGGCCAGTGTCACTGAGTTTCAGAGTAGGTTGTCAGGGGTAGGAGAGGAAAAATACTGGAAAGGAGGGCAGGTTATGAAGGATTTTGAAAGCCAAACTTTCATATTTGATCCTGGAGGTGATAGGGAGCCACTGGCATTTATTGAGTACAGGGGTGTCTCAGTTTCTCCATCTGTAAAGCAGGAATAATAATTTCTGAACCATACTACCTTGCAGTCTTATGCTTGAGGTTCATATAAAGTCATGTGCTTTGCAAATAAATAGTCAGGATTTGACTACTGACCCCTTTTAAATCCAATGCACTCTTTCCACTGCACTGTGGTCTGTAGAAATTGGACTAGAAGACTATGTAAGATCTCTATCTACTTAGACATTCTAAGATTTCTATGATTCTGTGATTTATGCCTTAGTGTCAATGAACCTCTGAACTTCCATCATGGTGTCATAGAGCTGGAAGGGACCTTAGAGGTCCTCAAGTGCAACCTATTCATTTTACAATTGAAGCTAATAGTAGAGGGAAGGGACTGGCACTGCGTGGTGACGAGGATCTGGAAAGCCTTCTTGTAGAAGGTGGGATAACTCGGAAGTCAGAGAACCTGAGTTAAAATCTCATCTCTGATGTGGTCTGTGTAACCTTGGAGATGTCACTCAACTTCCCTGGGCCTCAGTTACCTTATCTGTAAAATGAGAAAGTTGGATTCTATGGCCTCTGAGGTCATTTCTCACTGTAGATCTATGTGTCCATGATGGATTTCTGCATCCCCAGACTACTGTCTAGGGCATTTTTGTATTAATCAGAAGAAGAGACGAGACAGAGGATGCTTCTGACATCCTCTCAGTAATCTCGTGTCCTTGTTATAGCCAGGCTGATCCATCAATCAGGCAGGAAGCCAGTCAGTACAGGATGCTTGGTGATGCTGTGGCAAATATGTAATTGTATCACAAGGGTACTCCCCACAATGATGTTGATCATAACTCTGCTAGGCCTTCTCAACCAGAATAATTCTTCTCCGTGTCTTTCCCTAAGTCCTCCTTAGAGGTTCCACCTAACACATTGGAAGCTTTTTCTGTTCTTTTAATTTTTTTTTTTATTTTTTGGAGGCAATCAGGATTAAGTGACTTGCCTAGGGTCACACAGCTCTGTTCTTTTTAATATTCCAGGGGTACCATCATAGCATTGTACTGTTTGTCCATCTGTTATCTCTCACAGTCATTACATAAACAACCTCCTTCCTTTTTCAGCCCTACAGATCTTCAGCAGTATCTTTTTGTGAACCCCTCACTCACAGATCATTGGTAACATGTTACAGCTACTTAGACTCACCATATTGCTGTTCACGTTGCTTGTAAATTTGAATCTTCCGTAGTCAGGGTGTTCAGTGATCCACAGTCACGAGACATCTTTGGAAGAATCTTCATGTGAAAGAGACAGATTTATGCAGTAGAGAGTAGGTAGAGAGTCATCAAAAATACTGAAACAATGAAAACTGTGAAAATGTAGTGTCCCAAACGTGACCTAATAATCTCTTCCTATTTAATTCTGGGCTCAGTCCACTATTCCTTGGTAACAATCAACAAAACTGTTGCTGTCCAGCTTTACTGATAGCTTGACCAGTCAGTGACATTTATGGGAAAGAGAGAAAGGACTGCTCTTCTTCCCCTACATTTGTATGTGTCTATTTACCATTCCCAGGGTCCTATTAGTATAAAATCCTAGATGTTATAGTGGAAAGAGCTCTGGTCCTGCAAATCAGAAAAACCTAAGTATGAAGCCTGCTTCAGACATTGCCTAGCTGTGTGATTCTGGGCAAGCCACTTAACCTCTCTGCCTCAGCATCATCTTTAAAATGGAAATAATAAGGGCATCCACCTCCTAGGGTTGTTAGAAAGACTAAAAGAGATACTTTGTGTAAAACTCTTGCAAGCCTTAAAGATTTATATTATCGTTAGCTATTACTCCTCCTCCTCCTCCCCCGCCTCCTCTTCCTCCTCCTCCTCCTCCTCCTCCTCCTCCTCCTATCATCTAGGGAAGGTCTGCCAGTCCTTTCCATTAACAAAGTAGAGTTTAGCAAAGAGACGAGTTAACATCTGGAGAAAATAAGGTCAACTTCCTTGGGGTAGGGAGCATGGTAACAGCCTTCTCTGGGTGGCGTTCAGTGAGACAGAGAAGCAGGACCGGGGTGATGCCTGGAGTGGAGAGGGACAAGTGAAAGGGAAAGGAATGAGTGGTTGCTGAAATTCAATTCAATAAACCTTGATTTACTATCTATTTTGCATGAAGCACTATGCTAGGCACTGAAGTACCAAAATGAAAAATAATAGCCCCTACCTTCAAGAAGGTTACAATCAAACGGGGTGTTGTCATTCAGTGGTTTTTCAGTCACGTCTGACTCTTCCTGGCTCCATTTGGGTTTTTCTTGGTAAAGATATTGGAGTGGTTTGCCATTTCCTTATCCAGTTCATTTGACAGATGAGGAAACTGAGGCAAACAAGATTAAATGACTAGCCTCGAGTCACACAGCTAGTAAGTGTCTGAGGCTGAATTTGAACTCAGAAAGTCTTCCTGACTCCAGACCTAGCATTCTATCCACTGTACCACATAACTGCCCTATACATATGGTGTGATAACACAAATAAGCATGGCACGAGATAGAATGTGACAGGAGCAAAGGAGAAATCCAAACACAGTTGTGTATCCTCTGGGATAGATGTGAGGGCACCCAAATGAAAAGCCATTGGTAATGCTCAGCCAATGAGATATTTATATCCCTGATCCATGCTCTATGTATGCCTATAGATGCAGACAAAGTGCTATAGAAAAATTTGAGATATTATCACTTCTATCTCATCCAGCCATCTATCCCAGCCATCTTCCTGCCATGTGCCTGTTTCTACAGCCTCTGGACCACACAACATGCAGATACCATGTCCTGGAGGATTTATCTACTCAGTATTGGAATTGGGACTAAACTCTCCTGGTTGGTACATGAGTTAGTATAAACACACCTATTCATTGTGTCCAGCCAATTCCAAATCATATTTTACTTCTCATTCGGTAATCCATTCCATCTGTCTTCTTACCATCCACCCTTTGGCTGCCACACTGCTCCTGATCCCCCACAACCTTTCATTCTTGGAACCATAATTATATCAGTATAGTCATTGCTTCTGTAAAAAGTATGTCACTGGACTTCCCTATGGTTCCATTCACCAGCCATATAATTTCACAGAATAAAACACCCTTCCCTGGCCACCACTTCCCTATATAGCTGTTTCCTTTTATTAGAATAAAAGCTCCTTGAGGTCAGGGACTGTCCCACTTTTATATTTGTATACCCAGTGCTTGGCATAAAGTAAGCACTTAATAAATGCTTTTCATTCATTCATTCTCTTTCATCTAAGGTGATCAGAGAAGGCTTATTGGGGTAGGTAGCATTTGCACTGAGCCTTGATATTAGGATTTCAAGATGCAGAGATTTTTTTAAAGCCTTTCCATACTTTATACAAAAGAATAGTGGTATTGAAATCAAAAACAAAAAAGAAAGTATCTATTTGGAAACAAGTCACATTTACAGAATGTCAATCACTGAAATAAATTATTTAGCAAATAATACAAAGAAAAATAATTGCTACATTTAATTATAATTCTTTGAAGAAAATGACATCTTTTATTAATCCTCAATAAATTTCTTCAGAAGTCCATGCTATTCACCTCAAGGAAATTACGGGGTTTCATGGGTGTAAGACAGCTTATTTGATAGTATAGAGGTTAGAGAAAAGTGATCAAGGGATGGCTTTGTGGTGCAATTTGGCTAAAACACAGGCATGAAGGGAAGGGTATAAAATCAGGCTGGAAAGCTGCTTTTTAGAGACTGATGTAAGGCTACTTTTTCGAGACTGAAATGCTAAGTTCGAGCAGCTTATATTTTGTCTTAGAGTCTATAGGCAGCCACTGAAGATTGTGAGGCAGAAGATCTCATTCACATTCAGACACATTCAGACCTATGCATCAGGGGAGGTTTTTTTTTTATTCATTTGAAGGCAAAATTGGAGAGAGCTATTACAATAATCTATGGGACAGGTGATAGGATTTTGGCAATATGAGTGGAAAGACAAGAGTCAAAGATATTTCAGAGGGTAATTCAGAGAGGGCAGCTAAGTGGCACAATGAAAAGAGTGCCAGGCCTGGAGTTAGGAAGACTCATCTTCCTGAGTTCAAATCTGACTTTAGATACTTACTAGCTATATGACCTGGGCAAGTCATTTAACCCTATTTGCCTCAATTTCCTCATATGTTGAATGAATTGGAGAAAGAAATGGCAAAGCATTACAGTATCTTTGCCAAGAAAATCCCAACCGGGGTCACAAAGACTTGGAAATCACTAAAACGACTGAATAACAAAATAATTCATAGAAAGGAACAAGTCAAAAATGATGAGATTTCAAACCAGGATGATTGTTGGGACCGTGATGCTGCCATCAGCAGAATTGGAGAAGTCAGGAGGGAGGACAACGTTAGGGAGGAGCTAGTGAGATCTTTTAGGTCCATGCTGAGTTCGAGACACTAGTGGACATCCAAGTGGAGACATGTAGCAGATAACTGGAGCTTGGGGAAGTAATTGAAGCTAGATATAAGATGTGTGAGTCATCTGCTCAGAGGTGATAATTGAAGCTATGGATGAGATTGTCAAGGGAAAGAGTGTGAAGAGGGGAAAAAAGGACAGAGAATCCTAGAGAACATTCACATATAGGGAATGGGAAGCAGAAAATGAGCACTGATAAGAGAGGCACACAAAGACAGCCTTTGCCCAGGGAGGCTCTAAACCTGGCTAAAGTGAGTGGTGAGTGAGTTGTCTGGCTCCAATTCTCAGATGTTAACATATCTTGGTGGTGAATTAAATATGTGCCAGAGAATCACACACTGAGAAAAATCTAAGCAGTCATGAAACATTGTCATTAGATGCTGTCCTTAGCACTCATGCTCTTGGGACCACGATTCACCTAGAGAGCTCATGATCAACCCACCCCATATAGAATTCCCCACTAGAGCAAATAGCATTATATCAAGATGCCAATTCCCCCTCTTTTCTTCCTCTTCTACTGTTACCTATTCCCCCTACCCCTACACTGGTTGTGTCTTCTCTTTTCTGTTAGGGATCGATGCTCTTGGCCATGAAGTATACCTGACTCTTGTCTTCTTGGGCCTAGTCTGTGTGACAGAGGCATTATTCCAGCTGTTTTCAGAGTGTCAGGCTAGGCCCTTG
>CM053626.1:278404279-278435006 GCA_028646595.1 Phalanger gymnotis | reverse complement strand
AAGGACAGAGGACTTGAGCTGAAACTTGAAGGATGAGAAGGATTTGTACAAGTAGAGAGAAGGAAGTACTGACTTCCCCCACCCTCATCTCAGATTTCACATAGCACTTTGTTTATACCTACATAGTTTATCCTGTAATAATGTATATCATAGGAACCTCTTTGTGTTTCATTCCTCTCTTAGACTATACGGTCTGTGAGGGCAGAGATAGTGTCTTATCTAAGCTTTGTATCCCTTCTAGCATCTAATACCATGCTGTACACTCTGAAGGTACTAATAAGTGGATTTGGAATGAATGAAAGCATCCCGAAAAGGGCATGAGCAAAAACACAAAGATAGGAATGAGCAAGGCACCAAGCAACATACAAACATTTATTGAGTTCACACTAGGTGCAAGGCACTGTGCTAGGTACTTTGAGATCTATAAAGTAATATAGGTATAGTTCTCACCCTAAAAAAGCCCTCAAAAGCATGGTTGAGTGACAGTAAGTAGATTCATCTAGTTAATTGCATAAAGGACATTTACACCAAGGTTCTGTGGAGGGAATTAATCATTTGGAGGTAAATTGGGCCAGATTATGGAAGGCTTTGAGGGTCAAGCCAAGAAGTTTGGAAATTA
The DNA here is from genome assembly GCA_028646595.1 of Phalanger gymnotis. Lineage (NCBI taxonomy): Eukaryota > Metazoa > Chordata > Mammalia > Diprotodontia > Phalangeridae > Phalanger > Phalanger gymnotis. Next base: position 278,434,387 of record CM053626.1, on the reverse strand, counting down.
CCTCACAGGCAGTTGGTAGTAGCATGACAAAAGGGATAGATCAGATGGAAGAAGAGGACAAAGTAGAGAGACCATTTAAGAGGCTATTACAACTATCCTGGTATGAAATGATAGAAGCCTCAACTAGTTTGGTGACAGTGACAATGGAAATGGAAAGATCGATCCATAAATATTTATTAAGTGCCTATAATGTGCCAGTCATTGTGCTAAGAGCCAAAAGACATGGTGAATGGCTAGATAAGATGTGAAATGTAGTCTGGCATCTGGGGCCAGCCAGAAGACACAGTGGGCTAGTTTGTACGCCCTCAGTCATGAGTTAATAGGCCCCGTGGGTGAGAGATCCAGATGTAGATTAACCTCTCCAGGGCCTGGGAATGCTGGGATATTGAACAGGCAGCCAAAGAATAAGGCTCCAGGAGAATTGGAATGCGGAGGATCAAAGGCATGCTGCCACATCCTCCCTGCCCTCAGCCTCAACTCCTTAGGAAAGTATATCCTACTTGGAATGTGCTTAGTTGGCAAGCCCGAGAATGTTGATCTTGAATTATGATCTAAAACTGCCTTCTAAGCAACCTCCAGCATTTATGGTTCTCTCTCTCAACTTGTCTGGCCTGGATTCAAACCAGTAACAGAATAGGCTATAACTCCATAGGACTCTCCACCTCCTCTGAGCTATCCCACTCTCTGCCCCCAGAAACTGCTGAATGGACTGGAATGGGCCTTAATGCTGAGATTTCTGCACACACACCCCCAAGGTGTACTAGCAGAAGGCTCTCTCCTTAAGGCATGCTTTTCTGAATCCTTCCTATTCATTGGCTTTTTCGTTTGGTTTAGGTTTTTTAACAAAGCAATGACATTCCATTATTTGTGTACCAAAATTTGTTCAACCATTCCCCAGTCGATGGGCATTTACATTGCTTCCAGTTCTTTGCTACCACAGAGTGCTACTATGTATATTTTGTTGTACATGGCACCCATGTTTCTAACTTGAACCTCCACGATATATATGTCTAGCTCTGGGACATCTAGGTTAACAGTTATAGATGCCTTTGTCACTTTTTTAAAAGCATAGAAAGCATTAACCTTAGTAAATGTTGCCTCCCTATGTGTAAAGCAGGGCTGCCCAAAACACAGGCCATGCACCCCCATGTGGCCCACGTGTGTCCACCACAAGCACAGGAATTTAGTTAAAGCATTTATGTCAATTTCCACACCCATAGTAAACACAGGTGGGGCCACATAAAATCACACTGCGGGCCACATGCAGCTCGTGGGCCACACTTTGGACAGCCCTGGTGTAAAGGATCAGGAAAGAAGTTGGGATATGAGTTTGGGGACCTGGACCATTTTGAGTCAACTGTGAAGGATTTCTACAAATCTGCAGGAGTCATGGAATCCTACAGAGGGCAGCAGCAACTGAACTATGTGACTGGGGAATTCATACACCTCTTGGATGTGGGATATGAAGAGTGCCGATTACAAGTCCATCTCTTGCCTGGAAAGTCTAGGCAGAGTATGGAAGCAGAATTGTTGAAGTCAGATTAGAGAGACTGGTTCGACTATGAAAGAATTCACTTAGATGACTTTCCCTTAGCTATTGGTGATGCGTTCAGTGTGGACCCCAAGAATGTTGAGGTGCTACCTGAAATGATGAGGAATAGACATATGGGTTCTCGTATCCTGAAAGAATTCACTTGAACAGTCTCCAAGTTAAAGAAAGACATTTATTGGGGTGATGTACCCACACGGGCCTGCTCCACATGAGGCAGAATCCCAGTGGGATCTACTCCACGTGGGAGGCGGAGCATAGGCCATAGACCCTGCTCCCCTAAGGGAGCAGAGCTGCCCCTGCTTCCCACAGGAGACAAGGGCAGTTAGCCACGTTAAAGGTATGGTTTGAATACAATTTAATAGAATGGGGGACAAGAGAATGGGAGGAACAAGCCCGGCTCCAAAATGCCTGGGATATCAGGTAGTCTGGAGGTGCCTTTATCATACATATAAGCAAAGTGAACAGGAAAGGGGAGGGGAAGAATTGTTCTGAAATTGAGGGTGCTTTGCGAAAGCACACAGGTAAGTCGATGGTGATCACTTTTCTGGCTGGTTGCATCCTGCATCTTATCCCATATCTCCCATCCTGCACCCTGCTTGCTCCATCTGCCTTGAGCACTCCTTTCTACCTCCTCAGGATGATGAGTTTGGGAGAGTAGTTGTTGATACCAGTCTGGAGGCAAAAGATCTAGGAAACTTCTGAGCTCACAAACAAATGCCAGTTAGTACAATCAAAGGCAGCCAAGACAAAAAACAAGGAAAAGAAGATGGCCAAAAGAGCAAAGGATGGAGATACATCATTCACCTGTGTGGGTGCTAGAGTCACTAATTCCCAAAGTCTTAGTGCCATGATGCTGGCATGTCCATTAAGTCCCTTTGAAAGGTCTGGAATGGGGGCATCTAGGTGGCACAGTGGATAGAGCACTGGCCCTGGAGTCAGGAGGACCTGAGCTCAAATCCAGCTTCAGACACTTACTGGGCAAGTGACCCTGGGCAAGTCAACCCCAATTGTCTCAGGAGGAAAGGAAGGAAGGAAGGAAGGAAGGAAGGAAGGAAGGAAGGAAGGAAGGAAGGAAGGAAGGAAGGAAGGAAGGAAGGAAGGAAAGAAAAAAAGAAAAGGGTGGTATATGTGTTGAGCATACCTAGGTGGCTCCGTGGTTAGAGTGCTGGTCTTGCAGTCCTGAAGACTTAAATTCACATCCTACCTCAGTGAGACTCTGACTATGTAACCCTGGTCAAATCACTCAAAAGACATTAAGAGGAAAATGGGGATAATAAAAAGGGTTCCTACTCCAAAGCCTTGTTATAAGGATGAAATGAGAGGATATTTTTAAAGTATTTTACAAACCTTAAAGTGCTACATAAAGGTTAGCTATGATCCTTATTATCCCCATCAAACCCAGAACCCAACTGGCCTTCTCTCTCTGTTCCTCACATGTGATACTCTATCTCCCTTTGCTTACCATCTCCCCTGTCTGAAATGTCCTTCCTCCTCACCTTCAGCTCACCCCTCTCTTCATCAAGACCTGGCTGAAGCACTGCCTTTCATGTAACCTTTCCAGATTTCTTCCCACCACCACCCCTCCTCAACTGCCAGGGCACTTCTTCCCAAATTACCATGTACAGGGTATCCCAAAAGACTTAGTGCACTTTAAAGCTTATTAAAGATTAAATTTTATCAAAGTTTTTAAGCATAGTAAATCTCTAGTAAGCATTAAAATGCACGGAGACTTTTGGGATGCACTGTACTTAACTACTTTGTATTTACTTGTATTCTTTTTTATTATTCTGCATATACTCATATACATACTGCTTGTCTCCCGTGTTAGAATCTCTCCTCCTTGAAAGTATGGATTGTTTTCATGCTTTGTATTTTCATCCCTAGAACCTAACACATAATATTAACTATCTCTCTCTCTCTCTCTCTCTCTCTCTCTTTCTCTCTCTTTCTCCATATATGTATACATGTATATATACATGTACATGTACATACCTATATTTGTCTCCCCCATTAGATTGTAGGCTCCATGAGTGTAAGGACTATCTTTTGCCTCCTTTTGCATCCAGGCACTTAATGCAGTGCCTGGCACATAGTAGCACTTAATAAATGTCTATGGATTGATCGATGCCTACTTCATAAATGTTGATTTGTCGATTCACCTGTTAATGGCTTTCTTATCAGGCTGTTGGGTAACGTGTCAGGCTCCAGGATCCAAGTCTACTGGGCCTATTCCTTGCTCTGCCCTGTCTGCTGGTGTGTATTAGGAAGCTCACTAGCTGCTCCTAGGTGCCCCACCCCATACACACATAGAATAAGGCAGAGTATGTCCACAACAGTTTTGGCAGGACTGGAGGCTTGGGGGTAGTAAAGGAGGAGAGAGAATTCTCTCACTCCATCTGTTCTTTTGACCTGGTGTTAGGGAAATGGGAAGAGGAAAAGGAGAAGGAAAGAACACTAGATTTAAGAGTCTAAACTGGATTTGAATCTACCTGGGTGACATAAGAAAGTTACCTTCTTACTCTGGGCTATTTTGCTCATCAGCAGAATGGGCCAGGGTGGGGGTGAAGGCCAGCATGCCCTAGGTAACACCACAGCTCTCTTCCATATCTAAAATCTTAGGATCCTCAGGAATAAATAAGCAACCTGTCAAAAGCAGGAGAGTGGAATTGGAGAGATGCTTCACCTCTTCCTCTCCTTCTCCACACCTGGCCCTCAACTTCTGCTGTTCTGCGGCCCTGAAATCAGAGCTGACCATGAGCCAGAACCAACCAGTTCTTTCTTAGTCCTTGAACATGGCAGGTTTCCCATTCTTTAGAGGCAATGAATGCTGTTCAGAAGTCTGAAGCACGCAAGTTCAAGTCCAGCCTCAAATAATTATTAGCTTATAGGCAGCTAGGTGGCACAGTGGAGCCTGGAGTCAGGGAGGCCTGAATTCAAATCTAACCTCAGATTTGAAGATACTAGCTGTGTGACCCTGGACAAGTCACTTAACATTTGCTTGCCTCAGTTTCCTCAACTGTAAAATAGGGATAATAATAGTACCCACTTCACAGGGTTGTTGTGAGGATAAAATGAGATATTTGCAAAGCATCTGGCATACAATGCCCTCTCTACCTTGAGTTTTTCCTAGCTCACCCTCCTGTGTCCAATAGAGCTTTAAACATCCATCCCAGTGGCTTCCAGAGTAGTGACTGCCTCTTATTTCCAAGGGACTCAACCTCTCCATGGCCTTTGTGCTTATGTTTTGCAGAGTTTGATGGAGAATCGTTCGGATGACAGCGGGAACAGTTGTAATCACCGGCGGAATCCTAGCGACTGTGATCTTACTCTGCATCATTGCTGTCCTGTGCTACTGTCGGCTCCAGGTCAGTAACTCCCTGGGCCCCCAGACTGGCCTCATTCCAGCAAATTCCATGACCTTGGAAGTTGAGCTAAAAATCTCCTGCTGTGTACCGTCAGCTCAGGTGTCCTGAGATGTGGATGGGATGTTTTAGGAGGTGGAAGGTTATGGTTCTCAGGCCCTTTTTTGCTCATGACATAGTATTATTTTTTGCAATAAGGAATTATAGGACACTGAGCTTGGCACACTACACCCAAACACCTTTTTATGAAACACAGAGTCTTAGATTTTTGAGCCGGAAGGGACCTTAGAAGCTATCAAATCCAAGCCCTTTATTTGATAGATGAGGTGATTGAGGTCCAGAGAAATTAAGTGACTTGCCCAGGGTCACATAGCTATAAGTGTCCACAGTGGGATTTGAACCTGGGTCTTCATAAATCTAAGCCCAGGCTATCCACTACACCACACTGCCTTTCAAGCACTGATATAGGGATAATAATATTAATAATAAGAGCAGCTAGCATTTATATAGTACCTACTGTATACCAGGCATTGGGCTAAGCACTTTATTAATATTATCCCATTTGATCCTCACAACCACCCTGGGAGGTGGGTGTTATTATTATCCTGATTTTACAGTTGAGGAAACTGAGACTAAATGACGTACCCAAGGTCACATAGCTATTAACTGTTGGAGGTATTAATGCCTTCCTGACTCCGTCAAGTGTTTTATATTTATGTAGTTTATACTTATAGAATTATACTTTATAAGCTCAGTGTTTTATACCCTTTACCACCCAGCTAGATAGTGAGGTATGGTCTTCTCCAAGGGCCTGGAGTACCTTGGGTGAGAGTATGAGACTAAATGGTCTTTGCATTTCAGGGGTGATGGGAAGGGCATTGTTCCATTTCCATGACTTCTGGATACTCTTCGAAAGCTGCATCCAGAGATTCACAGCAGTGTCTTTCTTCCACCAATATGAATTATAGCCATCTCCTTCCATCTTCAGGGGAAAGAGACTAGACTTATGATCAGAGGACATGTGTTCCAATCCTAGCTCTGATGCACTGAGGGCTACGTGAATGTGGACAACTGATTCAACACTGTGCTGGAGACTCCTCCTCCTCTGTAACATGGGAATAATAATACTCTATCTCCTTCAGGGAGGAAAGTGCTTTGTAAGCTGAAAAGCGCCACCACAGAAATATGCACTATTGAATTCTTGTGAATAGGAGGAACGGAGCTGGGAAGCTAACACACTGACTTTTCTGCACTGGGGAATATGAGTCACCACGGAGAATGAGGGGCGGTGGGGTATAGTATATCAGGCACTGGACACAAAGTTAGGAAGACCAGAATTCAAATCGCAACCCAGATAACTGCAAGTCACTTAAATTCTCTGTGCTTTAGCTTTAGAATCTTCAAAATGGGAGGAGTTTGCAACAGATTGGCAAAGTTGCCAAAAATGGAAAAGAACGCATCCTAGAGGTGCTATGGAAAAATAAACAGGTCAATAGATTGTTGATGGAGCTGTGAACACCATTCGCCTTCATTACTGAGAACAGCAGTCTGGGGCTATGCCTCCAAAGATATAACTCTGACCCAGTAAGACTGCTACTAGGTCTTTACCCTAAGAAAAATTCAAAGAAAAAAGAAAAAGACCCATCTGTACAAAAATATTCATAGAAGCTCTTTTTGTGGTGGCAAAGAATTGGAAACTGAGGGGGTGACTATCAATTAGGGAATGGCTGAGCTGAACAAGTTATGGTATATGAATATGATGAGAAACTGTTGTGCTGTAAGAAATGACAAAGGGGATTGGATTCAGAAAAACCTGGAGAACACTTGCATGAACTGATACAGAGTGAAATGAGCAGAGCCAGGAGAAAAACTCATACAATAACCACAACATTGCACAAAGGAACAACTTTGAAAGACTTAGGAACCCTGATCAATATGACCAAACACAATTTCAGAGGGCTCATGATGAAATACGCTATCCACTTCCAGAGAGAGGTGATGCACTCAGAATGAAGATTGAGACATATTTGTTTTGGAAACAGCCAAAGAAAGCAGGAAGTCGTTTTGCTTGACTAGTCACATTTGTAACAAGGATTTTTTTTTCATAGTTTCTTAATGGACTGAGGGGGGGAGGGAAGGGGGCATATAGATCATTGGAAAATGAAATTTAATTTAAAAAAATACAAGAAAATGAGCACATTATTGCACCATTGGTAGAGCTATGAATTGGTGCAGCCGTTCTGGAAAGCAATATTGAACTACGCCCCCCAAAGCCTCTATACTCTAAGAACCTTTGTGCCAGTAATAACATTAGTAAGCATATATCTGGAAGGGACCAAAGGCAGAAGGAAAGGACCTTCGTATACACAAATACTTACAGCAGCTCTTCTGGTTGTAGTAAGATAAGGTGGTTGAACTTAACGATTTCTAACAATCCTATGAATTTGGCTTTTCGTGGTAAGCTCATTAGAACAAAAAAGCATCAGGGAAGATGGATTGAGGGTGAAACAAGGAATTCTGTAGGCCAGTCCCTCTGGCTAAGTTGTGATTTGGTTCCTTGAAAGAATCATTTAATCCCTTCACTGCTTAAAGAGATCATCTCAGGCCTTCCTTTCATTTTCTTTTTTTGTCCCCCTTCCAACTTTGTTTTTAGTATTATTTATTTATTTAAAACATTCTCTTCTTTTTAAGCTTTAAGTTTCATATTCTCCCCCTGCCTCCCACTCCTGCCCCACCCACTGAGAGGGCAAACAATATATCAGTTATACATGTGAAATCGTGCAAAACATATTTCTGTCTTAGCCATATCAAAAAAAAATGAAAGCAAAAAAAAACCTATACCTGAATTTGTACTCAGAGTTCATAAGTTCTCGCTTTGAAGGCAGATAACATTTTTCCATCCTTTGGAATTGCCTTGGATCACCGTTTTGATCAGAGTAGCCACATCTTTCCCAGCTGATTATAAGCACAACATTGTTATGGCTGCGCATAATGACCTCCCATTTCTCCTCACTTCTCTTTGCATCAATTCATATAGGTCTTGCCATGTCTTTCTTTTTCCTGAAACTACCCCCTTCATCATTTCTTTATAACACAATACTATTCTGTCACAATCATGTGCCACAAATTGTTTAGCCGTTCCCCAATTGAAGCATCCCCTCAATTTCCAAATCTTTGCCACCACAAAAAGAGCTGCTATAATTTTTTTACATATAGAGCTTTATCCTTTTTCTTTTATCTCTTTGGAGTATAGACCTAATAGTGATGCTGCTGGGTCAAAGGGTATACACAGTTTTATAGCTCTTTGGACATAGCTCCAGATTGATCTCCAGAATGGTCGGACCAGTTCGCTACTCCAACAGTTCATTAATGTGCCCCTAGAATTCCCACTGTGCCCCTACCCCCTAGCCTTTGTCATTTCTGATAGGCATGAGATAGTATCTCAGTGTTGTTTTAATTTGTCGTTCTCTAATTAATAGTGATTTATGGCATTTTTCATATGACTATAGAGAACTTTGATTTCTTCTTCTGAAAAGTACCTGTTCATTTCCTTTGACTACTTGTCAATTAGGAAACTCTCCTTATTTTTATAAATTTGGCTCAATACCTTATATATTTGAGAAATGAGGCCTTTATTAAAGAAACTTGCTATAAAATTTTTGATATTACTTCATTGTCTATGGTACCTTTTAGCAAAATGTAGTTTCTCTGATAATCTCTTTCAATGAGGTCTCCTTTTGCTTTTGCTTTGCCTGAGATCGTGATTGCCACCCTTGCCCTTCTCACTTCACCTAACACATAATAGACTCTGCTCCACCTCTTCATTTCAACTCTCTGTGTGTCTGTCTCAAGTTGTTCTCTTGTATACAACATCGTGTTGGATTTTGGTTTCTAATCCATTCTGCTATCTGCTTCCATTCTATGGGTTAGAATCCAAGCACGTTCATTCCCCTTCCCACTTACGATCACTAACTGTATTGCCCTCTGTCCCATTTTCCTCTGTTTATCCTTGTCTCTCTTTTATCCTCTCCCTTGTCAAAAGTCTGTCTTGCTTCTGACCATTGCCTCCCCCAATCTATCCTTCCCCTTGTTATTGCCCCACCCATATCTCTTACTGCCCTTCCTCTGCTATCTTGGCTAAGATAGATTTCTATACCCAGCCAAGTGTGTATATATATTCTTCCCTCTTTGAACCAATTCTGATGAGAGGTTCAAGTATTGCCCATCCACTTCCCATTTTCCCCTCTATGATAAAAGCTCTTTCTTGCAAGTTATGAGAACATTTGTCCCATTCTACCTCTCCCTTCTCCTAGTACATTCCTCTTTCTCAAACCTACCTTCTTTTTTTGGAGATCATGCCAACATATTCAATTCATGCTCATGACCTCTGTCTATGCAGACTTCTTCTAACTGCCCTAATAATGATAAAGTTCTTAGGAGTTACATGTATCATCTTCCCATATAGGACTATAAATAGTTTAATTAGATTGAGTCTCTTATAATTACTCCTTCATGTTTACCTGTTTATGTTTCTCTTGATTATTCTGTTTAGATGTCAAATTTTCTATTCAGCTCTGGTCTTTACATCAGGAATGCTTAGAAGTCCTCTATTTCATTAAATATACATTTTAGCCCTAAAGGACTACACTCAGTTTTGCTGTATAGATAATTCTTGGTTGTAATCCTAGATCCTTTGCTCTCTAGAATAACATATTCCAAGCCCTCTACTCCTTTTAACATGGAAGCTGCTAAATCTTACGTGATCCTAACTGGGGTTCCACAATATTTCAATTGTTCCTTTCTGGCTGCTTGTAATATTTTCTGCTTGACCTTGGAGTTCTAGAATTTGGCTATAGTATTCCTGGGAGTTTGCATTTTGCGATCTCTTTTAGGAGGTGATCAGTGGATTCTTTCAGCTTTTATTTTACCCTTTGGATCTAAGATATCAAGGCAGTTTTCCTTTATAATTCCTTGAAATATGTCTAAGCTCTTTTTTTGTCATGGCTTTCAGGTAGTCTAATAATTCTTAAATTTTCTCTCCTTGATCTATTTTCCAGGTCAGTTGTTTTTCCAATGAGATAGTTCACATTTTCTTCTATTTTTTTCATCATTTTAACTTTGTTGTATTGTTTCTTAATGTCTCATAGAGGCATTAGCTTCCATTTGCCCAGTTCTAATTTTTAAGGAATTATTTTCTTCAGCGAGCTTTTGTACCTCTTTTTCCAATTGGTCTATTCTACTTTTAAAGGAGTTCTTTTCTTCAGTAAATTTTTGTGCCTTTTTTTTAACCATTGGGCCAATCCTGGTTTTTAAGGTGATACTCTCTTCAGTATTTTTGTGTCTCTTTTACCAAGCTGTTAATTCTCTTTTCATGTTTTTCTTGCATCGCTCTCATTTATTTTCCCAATTTTTCTCCTAACATTCTTATTTTTTTAAGTCTTCCAGGAATTCTTGCTGGCCTTGGGTTCAATTAACATTTTTCTTTAAGGCTTTGCTTGTAGCTGTTTTTGCATCATTGTCTTCTACTAAGTTTATTTCTCGGTCTTCCCTGTCACTATTTGATGGTCAAACTATTTTTTGTTTGCTTATTTTCCCAAACTATTTCTTCACTTTGAATTTTATGTTAAAGTTGGGCTCTGCTCACCTAGGGATAAGGAGGCACTCTGCCAAACTTCAGACTGTTTCATATTGCTGTTTTCAGAGCTAGTTCTGAGGGTTTGCAAGTTTTTAGTTCTTCCAAGGTGCTGTTATCCTAGGAGAGGAGTGGTCACTGCTCTCCTGGTCTGCACTCTGGTCTTTACCCAGGAAGGGCCTTTGCTCCCCTGCAGCCACAAAGAATAGTGTCCTCTTGGCTCTGGAACTATGACCAGGACCTCTGCTCCCTTGTGACCAATCGCAAGCATTCCTTTCCTTTCTAGGACTACAACCTAGAACTACTTCTGGGCAAGAGAATTGCTGATCAGCACCAGAGGCACCCAGTGCCAGCAAAGGGTCTCCTGTAATCTCTTTCTGACCAGTTGTCCAACCCCACCCCCACCCCAGCATCTCTGGAATGAGAGGTCCTGAACACGTTGTTGCTGCAGCTGCTACTGCCATCCTGGTGACTTCTAGGGCCCAGTGCTAGAGCTTCTGCCAGGCTTGGGCCTTCACTCACTCCAGTGTTACAGATATCTCCTGCAGACCTCCTAAGTTGTCTAAGGCTGGAAAAATGTCTCCTTCTGACATTTTGTTGGCTTTTCCCACTCCAAAATTTTATTTGCGGCATTATTTTAAAGTTTTTGGAGGGGAATGATGGGAGAGTTCAGCTGGATCCCAGTTTGTTCTCTGCCATCTTGTATCCCTCTCATTTTCAAACAGCTGCTTTGGGGATTGGGCAACCAATTGGCACTGTCTGAATTCAACTGATGGAATTGATTGAATTCACATGTGCATGCATGCACTCACATATAACACATGAGCACACATAGATGCACAGCACACACACGTACACACACACACGCACACACACTCCTTCTCAGACCACATAAGCTTTTTGAGGACAAGGTGTACTTTATAAATCTTAGACACCCTAATGCTAGTGAGCAAGCTACAACATACAACCAATGATGGACTTCAAAGAGCAGGAGTAGATAGAATTAGGGAAATGTACTTTAGGAAGAAAACATGAGCCAGTCACATGGTGAAGGTGAGAGTAAGAATATAAGAGGAGGACATGAGCCGTCCACTTGAGGAAGGTGGCCAGAGAGTAGTGAGGACACTGAGTGTCCCTCCCACACCCCGTATTCCCCAAGTGGACAACTCATGTGCTCCATTAGTATCCTCATGATGTCAGGAGAAACAGAAGAAGGTGTCTAGAACTTTGGGTGGATCCCCTTTGAACTTATGGAAGGGCACGGACAAGACGCACAGAATGGGAAGGCACGGGTAGATTGCAAATGGCATCACCATAAGCAATATTGGCATCATAAGGAATATTGAAATAGATGAGTTCACCCTCCATTTGAGTATTTGAATATCCCCAGTGATTTAGGTTCAGTTGGATTGTCTTTCAAATCAGTGAGACAAAGGCAGCTGTTCAGGGAAAGGTTAAGGATGAAGTGATGGGACCAGGATGAGGGTAGCATAGCTTTCCTTTATGTGGTTAGAAATTCTCCAAGACAATCCTTTCTCACTTATCACTTCCTGACAACTCTATGATGTCTTCTTTGCTGGAAGTCACACCAGCACTGCTTGCCTCTGCCTTTCTGGAATGTGAGCTTCTGGATATAACCGAGCACCTCAAATAATGGCACTCACATACCATAATGATCATGTGTGTGCACAGGAGTGTTAGTGCTAGGCCGACATGAAGCTGCAAAGAAAGCAATCTGTTGTCAGGGTACTTCCAACCTGGTCTGCCTTCTCCCTCTTAGTGTCTTCCTTTTTCCCTCTCCCTATCAAGTACCCCATGTCCTCACATTGCGCTTGGCTACCTTCTTCAAACAGTGTCCAATGCTCCAGATTTTTTCTGATTTCCCCTTTTCCCTCCACCCCTAATCAAAATTAACCTAACCTATATCCCTTGCTTCTTCAGGACTCTTCTTTGCACTATGTAGAAGCTAGTTAGCTAGCTAGATCTGAAAAACTTATACCTGCTAAAGCTTTGATGATCATAATAGCTTGAAATATTGCCTTTCCCAAATGATATTTTTGCATTTTCAACAGAAGTCTTATTGTTTTAAGCCAAAAGAGTGACCTATTTATGGTAGAATTTATGTTCACTTAATAGACTGTCAGAATCTAGGCAACTTTTTGAGCCTCTCAAGTCATTCCCCATAAATATATACATACTCCACCTACATTTGGAGTTCATGTTGTGCTTGGGTGGGGCTATGTGGCTCATGTGCATATGCTGGGGGTGGGTCTCATGCGCACATGGAATCGTGCTTGGAACTGAGTGTGCAAACACTGCTTCATGCTCACTAATCTGAACCTTCCTTTCTCCCTCCTGGTCAGTATTACTGCTGTAAGAAAGATGACTCTGATGACGAGGAAGAGGAAGAAGGACATGATCTCTCTGCTCCATCAAGATTTTCCACCTGCAATTCTTGTAACTCCCAGGTCCGAGATGGACAAGGTGACCTGGCACCACTCCCCAGTGAGCCCTCTGACCAGCATCGAGGTGCTCAGAGCCACTGCCCCAGTTGTGCCCCCTACAGCTCCCCCTTTTACATACGGACAGCTGACATGGTCCCCAATGGTGGGGAGAGGCTCACCTACACTCCCACTTGCTACAAGGAGTTGGGGCCCCCGCCCCTCAAAATGTCATCGCTCCAGAGTTTCTCGGTGACCAGACCAGGCCTTGGACGTGAGGCCTTTACCAATCCAAGGGCTATTAGTACAGAAGTATAACCTTACCCACCCGCCACCCCCTGCTGCCCTCTTTGGAGCAAAGCAGGGCAGTGAGAAGCCCCTGCCCCATGGATGATCTGTTTTCATAGGTTTTCTTGCTACAGAATATAGGGTTCTCTGGAATGTGTTAATGGGTAAGCGGAGAACAAATGTGATATCAACACTCAAGCATCCGACTACTAAAAGGACACTGCAGCAGGAAGGGAGAAGGGAGGAAGGGACACCCCTTCACCCAATGGGAAAAGTTTGCAGCTCACTACAACTTTATCTACAATGCCAGTTATATCAACCGGTGGGGCTTCTTCACCAGGGCTGTGTGCAAAACAAATACACCCATGGTTACCCCCATCTCTCGCTAAGACTTTGCAAAAAACAGAGTCAGGGCATGCCCAGGTAAGCCGTGCTAAAACACTGGCGCCCTCAACCAAGTCCTTGTTAGAAGAACTGAGCAAACTCAGAAGATGAGAGCTAAGTCATTCTGGGGCCTTGGATCTGGCAGGGGGTGGGGTGGGAAAGGGGGAGGTGTACTTTCTGGGAGAAACAGAGGTAAAAGTCATTTCTATTGTGAGCATTTTGTAATCCTGGTATTGTAATAGTTGCAATGACTGACTACTTCTAGCACTTAGAGTTAAATAGGAAGCCCTGTGACTAGTTCCTTTATATCAGACACATAGATGTCACACACAAACAAATTACCCCTACACCTCTCCATGGGCAACAGGTAGCATTGACCTCATTGTGGGGGAGAGACTTACAGAGGGGACTGGATCATGCCAAGCCATTTTTTAAAATAAAAACCTCCTGCCTTGATTTGGAGACCTAGTGATGGCAGGGTTTTATTAAAAGGCTGAAACATGTCCTAGAACATACAGGATTTTTTTTCTTTTTGGTCACTGCACACAGAAGCCTTAGAGCCTTACTACCCCACCTGGTGAATCAACATACCTTCCTACCTTGTTTTTATTTGTGTCTCTTTCTCTATCTCTGTGTCTGTCTCCCTATCTGCCAACTCACTGGGTCTATGTCTGCCTGTCAGGATGTGTGTCTGTCTGCCTTTTTCTGTGTATGTCTCTGTATCTATCTCCCTGTCAATTATCTCTGCGTATCTCCGTCTAGGTCTCTGTTTGTCTCTGTGTATGATTTCCTCTGTGTGTGTACCGTGTGTGTGTGTGTGTGTGTGTGTGTGTGTGTGTGTGTGTCTGTATGTGTCTAGCCACTACCTCCCTCCATCTCTCTTTCTTTTTCTTCCATTCAGTTCTGTTCAGAATTTAATTGGCTTAAAAAGATGAAACTTTGGCTGACTTTTCCTTCACTTGCCCATTAACAAGAATGGATGAGGACTTGTGGCCCCATATATGCACACCAGTCACCAAAAGGTCAAACAGTATCTACTACATGAGGCCATGATGTGCACAGAGATAATCTCAGTCTTAAACACGCAACTTCCAGTTAGCATTTGAGTTGAGTGATTAAGGCAGATCAATCCTCACGGCAAACCACTGGGATAGCACAAGCAGAGGAATAAGCCATCAGCCCTGCAATACCACCAGCTGTCACCACTCACCGAGGTCTTACCCACACTCGCTGGCAAAGAAGGTGCTGTTGATGGGCACTCGAGACCAGCACCACACATTGTGAAGCACTCTAAGGATGTCGATCCACTGCCTAACATGGCAACCATAATCCTCCTCTCTTTGCAACATCACCATTTGTTGTTCTCTCATGGAGGCCCAAAGGCCCAGTCTCTGGACTGGCTCATTGCTTGTCACTGGGCTCGTTTTTGGAACAGATGCCCCTGAGAAATTTTGTAAATGCCTTGGAACTAAGGTAAACAACTGAGGCCCCTACTATGTATTTAATTCAGTTTTTCCCACTTTTATTGAACATCTGCCTCTTATCCCCCCAGTCCCATATCTGTGGGCTTCAGTAGATCCCACCCAAACCCTGTATTATCAGAAGGGGAGGGCAATGCCCACCGTTGTCAACTGATTAATAAGAAACATGGCAGAGACTACCTGAAATCCTTCTGCCATGGGACACAAATACTGAAGAGGAGAGCCTCGGAAGGAGGGCATTCCCCTCTCTGCAGGAGACATTTATTTTGTCTCCTTTTTGTATTTAAAAGGACAAGGTTTTCTTCTCTGAAATTCTTTTTTGGCACCCGATAGATATTTTCAGAATAATTGACATTTCTTGTTTATTGTGTTGGTTGATACAACCAACTGACCCCTGTGTTGTTTGGGGGGCGGGGGCAGAGGACAATAAGATAAATCTGGCAAGATCCTTAATTCCTAAGTGAAACAGAAATGGCCTGACTTTCCTGCTAATTATAGAAAGTAGTGTTCACCTTAACTCTGAAACATCTCTCTCTGGGAGTCTCCACATTTAGTGTGTTCCTGTTGTGACTCAGTTAAGGTAGATGACTTTGGAGTCCAGCCCATCACTCCCCTTCAGGGCTCCTCGACATCAGCCACTGGGCCAATCAGTGCTTAACAGCCTCTGGCCAACTTGTACCAGGACCTTGCTTATTCCATAGTTCTGCCCTCTTATCCCCCAGTCAAGGAGCTCCTCTTTATTTCCTTCTTGCCTTTGGTGGGGGAAAACTGCTAGATGGTGTACCTATAACACAACACTATATAAACTTATGGGATTGTTCCTTGCACCTTCCCACCTCCAAAATTTATCTGGGACCTTCTCTTGGTCATAAGCCATTTTCCTCCTTTTGCTTAATCCAGGTATCCATAATCTAAGTTTGGGGAATGAAGAAGGTTCTTAGGTCACTCACATGTATGCCCAGGCCCACCCTCACCTCTGGGGATTCCTACCCTGACCACATCTCCTGGAGTGGAGATGGGGAACCTGTGGCCTCCAGGCCATGTGTAGCCCTCTTGATGCTCGAGTGTGGCCCTTTGATGGAATCCAACTTCCAATCCACTTGAGGACCCCAGAGGGCCACATGTGGGCCTCAGTCCTCAAGGCTGCAGTTTCCCTACTCCTGTCCTAGAGCACCTCTCCTTTGTCTCCACTCAGCTTGCTAAAAGGCTGAGACCATCTTGGCCGGGTGGGGATGAGGTATAGCAATGGATAATTCCACTCGATCCCTCTGCAGATTTGGGTTTTTTTATACTTTTCAAGCCACATCCTAAATGAGTTAAAGAGACCTGGGGACCGGGGCAGGGCTTCAATCCTGTCCCACTCACTACCCTTGCTCTAGATGTCTCAACTCTTTGTTCTGCATCTTCAGTGACTTGGATGTGAATCCAGGTTGGACACCAGAAATAAATTAAGAATTTGAAATACAAGATGAGAGCTGGCCTGCATCCTTCAAGGTTCACTGAGTGGGGAGGACTTGCTTTGGCTTGGGTTGAATTGGGATCCCCCTTCTCCCCTTCCCTCTCCCTTGCTCTCACACTTGGAACCTTTTCACCACCACAAAACCTTTCACTCTAACACATCAACAGAGCAATCTGTTCCCACCCCCTTCCTCCTCCCAGTAAACACACTCACAGCCTCACACCCAAATGAGATCATTGTTTAATTACAAAACAGGACTTTCAAAATGTGTAACTGAGCTCACAACCAGAGGTTACGAAAGCTGTGGGATGAGGGCAAGGGTCCAATGGGGCCAGAAGCAACATGAGCATTTATTTCCTCTTGTCACTTAGACTATTGTGTGTCTCCTTTGGTGACCCCAGCCACCACCCCATAAGTACCCAGGAAAACCAAATAATCTGGTTCCATTATTTCCAGGCTGTTGAAGGAAAGGGAAGAGAACAAGGTCCTTGGAAAGAGACAAACAGGTAAGACTCTAGGCAGAGATTAACGGCAATAGGTCATTTATCAGGAAAGGTTTGCAAGAAAGGAGATAGATGCCTCTGAGACCTTGCTAGTTAGGAAGAAACTAGAGAGACAGCATGGTTTGTGAGGAAGTACAGAGTAGTGGCTAGGGCACTGGCCTCAAAGTCAGAGAAAGTTGGGTTCACATCCCCTGGGCAAATGTGCCTCAGTCTCCTCATTTGTAACATGAGAGAGGTGGCCTCTAAGGTCCCTTCTAGCTCTATATCTATGCTCTGTGGTCCTAGAGAAACAAGTGGCTTTTTTTGTGTGAAGGGTTACAGAGGGATCCTTCCTTTCACACCTACCACCTGGCAAGAAGCAGGTCACAGCCCAGCCCTTTGACAAGTCAGAGAGCTTTACCGCGGCAGGCACCACAACAGGCTTTTCTGTAGTACCAGTGTGTGCACAGCTTCACCTTCAGCACCAAGGCACAGTTGGCTGTGGCTTTGTCCTCACAGTCTTCATCTAGATAACAGAAATCAGGCCACGAAACAATTCACCAGCCCCATCCCTTCCACCTACCTCATGCCCCAAGGCAGCAGTCAGTCTCCCCATGCCCTCACCTGGCGCCTCCGTAGGACACAGCTGAACCTGGCACGTCTGCTTGGCCTCTGGCTTGGAATTCGGGTCACATCCCTGGCCCAACTCCTCTCCTTGGTAACATTTGACCTCTCGCAGCCTCAGCCCCACACCACAAGTCTTACTGCACTGTCCACAGGCCAAGAGGAACAGGGGAGAAGAAGCAAGAAGTGATGGTGAAAAGAGCAAAGTCGTAACTTGGGGCTGGATAAGAGGATCATAGATTTAGAGCTGGAGTCTAAGCCTCTCGTTTCACAGACTGAGAAAATTGAGGCACATAGAGTGTAAGCGACTTGCCCAGGGTCCCATAGCTAGTAAAGCATCTAAGGCCAGATTGGAACTCAGATTTTCCTGACTACAAGTATAGTTCTCTATCCACTGTGTCACCTAGCTACCAATCAATCAACCAAGTCACATTTATCATGTACCTACTATGTTTCAGGTATCCTGTCCGGTGCCAGAAATACAAATACAAAAGCGACAGTCTCTCTTCATTTTAAGGGCTCAACCATCACAATTCCCATTCCCTTGTCCTAGTCCATTAGCTCAATATACAAAATCCTTCTATCTAGCATAAGCCACTAGGACCTTGGAGGCATCATAGTGGAGAGACAGCATGGTGGAATAGACAAGACTCTGGATTTGGAGTCAGGAAGACCTATGTTGAATCCTGCCTCAGATCAGACACTTAATAGCTGCTGCACCCTGGGCGATCCCTCAAATTTTCTGGGTCTCAGGTTTCCTCATCTACAAAATAAGGGAGTTTGATGAGACTGGATGACCTCTGGGTCCAGTTCTAAATCTGTCTTCCTATGATTCCATTCCCTTTTCCTTTCCCATTAACTTAACACACAAAATCCATCAGCCCAACAAGAGCTCCTGAGACCTTGGGGGAATTAGGATCAAGTGAACTCCACCATTGCTCCTAAAAGAGGTGTGTCAACCTACTCCTCAATGGCACCCCTCACCATCCTTGTAACTTTCTGGCCCAAAGTGCCCTTCTCTGACTGCCGATGCCTCATTTGTGTGTTTCTTCCTCCTCTTTGGAGGCATGGCATTTGTATCTGTAGCACCTAGCACAGTGCTTGGCACATAGTAAATGCTTAATAAATGACTTTTCACTAATTGATCCATATTTCCTTGAGCATCATCAAATCTAAGATTCACCATCCCTTCCAGACTCCTTAGCCCATCCGAACATCCATGATGCTTCCCCCGCTTTCTGGAGAGAGTAACTCCAAAGCACAGGTCTATTGCATCAGAAGAGAAATCTTGCCTCATCCCCAAACCCACACAGGATTGGCTCATCCTCTGCATGATGTTCTACAAAGGTGTTCATACCACTCAGAACTCAGAGGTCCCTAATACTCCCCTGAGGACTGAGTGACTGGCAAAGAAGAAGGGAAATCAGCCAGTTTGAGTTTTATTCAGAAAAATAGCAGCACTGACAGAGAGGCCTTCAGCTGACTCTATCTAGCACCACAAACCACAGAGCAAGGCAGCCAATGCTTTAAGATCAAAGGATCATGGACTTGGAGCTGGAAGGAACCTGATGGGTCACTTGGTCCAAACCCTCATTTTACAGATGAGTAAACTGAGGCCTAGAAAGGCAAAGCAATTTGCCTACAGTTACACAGGTGATTTTAACCAGATAACACACAGATCACAAAGGGAGTAGCAGCTCTGGGATTTAAATCTGACTCCAGACCCAACAAACTTTTAACTATACCACATTGATGGGGAAGATAGAAATAGTGAAGGCAGGAGTCTGTTCCCACCCTAACCCCATTCCTCTGCAATTCCCCCTCCACCCTCCATGGCGGAACATCTCCTTCTACCCATAATTCTCCACCCTTTCACCGTTGCTAATTACGTCTCCCTCATCTCCTTACCTGAGACCAAGATGTGGTGAACCAGATGGAACAGGGTCTCTTGAAACAAGGTGCCTGCACCTCGGGTTTCTGGGAAACATCACAGTGCCCTTCAGGGTACTCATGGTACACTCCATTCTCCAATCCTGCACACAGCACCCTGCGGATCTTCACCCCTCGGCCACAGCTGGCATTGCACTGGAGTCAGAGGGAAGAGAGAAGTGCTCTGGGAGCAGTAAAATCTGCTGCCCCTACTGTCACTCAGCTACAGTCTGTCTCAGTGTCTTGTCCTCCCTGTGGGACAATGGGACTGGCAGGTTTTCAGCTAGGAGAAACATAGCCCCAGACGGAGATTGTTTTGCTAACAGTCCTCTCCAATCCCTACTGTGCAGGACCTCTTTTGACCTCTGTCACCTGACCTTATCCTTCTATGCTTCTCTCCACTTCATTCAATCATTTGTTCATTCATTCATTTGTGCATTCATTAATTCAACAAGCTTTTATTTAAGCTACAATAGTGAAGGGGGAGAAGCGGCATGTCCAGAGGGTAGAAGACCAGCCTCAGAGTCAGGAAGCCCTAGCTGGATTTAAGTCCTGGCTCCAATGCAAACTAGCTGGGCGACAACTGACAAGTCTCTTGACTTCTCACTGTCCGGGGCAATTCTCTAAGTTACAGCAGGAAGTGCAGTCACCTAGCCCAAATCGGTCTCATCTCAGAGCTGAGAAAATTGTCTCCAAGAGATGCAGGGACTTATTTCAGAGCATCGAAAATTCCCAGAGGGTGGGTCGACTGGAGATGAAGCCAAGGGCAGAGAAAAGTGTCCAGAGAAGCAGAGTTTAGAAACCAGTGAGTTGAGGAGTAAAGGTAACCATTCTTGAAGCAGAGTAATATGACAAAATTGGAGCCAGCTCTATGAGGGTGAACCTACTACCCTGGCAAGTCCAAGGGGAGGATGGGGAGAAAACCATCCAGGCAAAAGAACAATGCCCTCACCTCCTAGTGGGAATTTCCTGAAATTGCCACGTTCGGTCATTGACAAAGCATTCCTGCCCACTCTGCCACTTTCCCCTAAACTCTCCAGAAAGGGTAAAGAGGAGACACACAATTGGACACACTGTCTGCCCAAGCTACATCTCTACTGACAGCAACTCCAGGAGAATCCAAGTTATAGATGAGCTGCTGATCTGCATTATGGGAGGGAGTTTCCACACCAGAAAGTCCTCAAATCAATAAAATCACAGGTTCAGACCAATAAATATTTTTTAACATGCCATGTGCTTTGCTAAGTGCTTGATACACAAAGACTAAGACAAAATAGTCCCTGCCCTTGAGTTTACAATCTAATGATGGGAAATCTACTCTACTTATTTCTGTCGCAGTTGGCAAACCGATCTTAAAACACAGATCACGGAACTTGCCACTCCTCCCCCCACCCCCACATACATATACACTCAAACTCCAGTGGCTCCCTATTACTTCCAGGATCAAATATAAAATTCTCTGTTTGGCTCTTAAAGGCTTTCATCGCCCATCCCCTTCCTCCCTTTCCAGTCTCCTCATACCTTATCCCCTCATGACACTTGCTCTGTGGTCCAGTGACCCTGCATTCCTGGCTGACCCTGGAACACAGCTCTCTAGCTCCCAACCCCTGGGCATTTTCACAGACTGTCTCTCAGGTCTAGAGGGCCTCTCCTCACCTTGACTTCCTGGCTTCTCTTCCTTCAAGTCTCAGCTAGATCCCCCCTTCCATAAGAAGCATTTTCCAGTGCTCCTTAACTTTGGTGTCTTCCCTCTGAGATTATCTCCAATTTATCCTATGTATACGCTATTTGGACAGAGTTGTCTGTTGTTACTGTTTGACTGTGAGCTCCTTGAGGGCAGGGACTTGAGGACAGGTTTTGGTTTTGGGGGGAAGGGAGTAGGGCATGTCTTTCTTTGTATTCCCAGAATTTAGCATGGTGCCCAGCACACAGCTGATGTTTAATAAATGCTTGATGGCTATTTGATATCACTTGTCTCAATGCCCAGAAATCCTCCTCCTCGTTCCCTTCTCCCCACCAACTCAAAAGGTTTCATGGTTCAAACCATAAAAAAAAAAATGAAAAAAGAAACTAAGGGAGGGTAGGTTTGGAGAAACTATATATTGGGAGATCGGTCTTACTGTACTTTGTCTGCTTCTTGATCTAAAAAAAAGAAGCTTCTGAAGAGGTCTAGACCTAGGTTTCTGTTGCATTTAACTCCATGCAATGTCTAACCTGCAGAATCATCAATATGCAATTAAAAGGGACCTTAGGCGTCATTTACTCCAATTTCTTCACTTTATAGATGGAGAAACTGAGACTACAGAGGTTATGTGACTTGCCCAAGGTCACACAGGTCATAGACGGCCTCTGGGTTAAGGGCCCTTGGTTAGAACACAAGGACCAGAAGGATCTTCAAAGTTCATCTGATGCATTACCCTGAACCACTCCCACTACTATTCTTGCCAACTTTCCCTGATTCACTTGGCCTAGGACTACTTAAAGAATAAAAAGTTATAGCTCAAAGGGTCCCTAGCAGTCACCTAGCCTGACTCAGTCTCAACTTAGAGATAACAAAACTATGGCAGAGAGAGGATGAAATGATCTACTGAGGAGCGCCCCAAATTCCCAAAGGGTAGATTGGCAGGAGATGAAGAAGCCAGAAAAGCGAAGCTTAGAAAGCAGTGAGTGAAGATAATCATTCTCGGAGCAGAGCAATATGGTGAAATTGGAATGAACTCTGCGGGGGCAGGCCTGCTACCCACATCTTCTGGCAAGTCCAAGGGGAGGATGGGGAAAAAACCATCCAGGCAAAAGAATGATGCTCTTGCCCCCTAGTGGGAATTTCCTGAAATTGCCACGTTTGGTCCTTGACAAAGCATTCCTGCCTGCTCCATCACTTACTTTCCCCCAAAGTCTCTAAAACGAGAAGATGCACAATTAGACTGTCTGCCCAAGCCAGCATCCCCAGGAGAATACAAGTCCCCAGGTCTCATCAACGTGGCCATCTAACTCATGACTCTTCAGGCTTATTCCAACAGGGTGACAATAATATAAAATCATCCTGATCCCCGAGACCACCCTGATTTGTCCATAGGAGAGTCCCCAAGGTCTCTTCTAAGATGTATCCAGGCCCTGTCTTGAGTTTTTCTCCCCTATGTCTCTAGGGCAAGACGACCCGGGCCACCCTCAACCTGCTATCATCTTACCTCCTAAAAGCGGGCAACCTCCCACACAAAGTGACACTCTCTACCTGAGACTCACCTGTTCCCACCCTTGTTCCACCCAGTGGGCAGGGCAGTTCCAGCCCCCACAGGGATAAACAGCTAGTGGTTTCGTGGCCGGGTCACATTGGGAACCTGAGATCACCTTCCCCTCCAAATTTCGACATGAGATGATTCGGCTCATCCATCCCTCACCACAGGCACCTGAGCACTTGGAGAAACATGGGATCATTGGGTGGGTGATTTGGGAGCTTTGGGGAAACAACATAGTCCTGATCACATCTAAACTTGCTTTCTCATTCTCTCTTAAATAGCTCTCACTGGTGGTACTTAACTAGCAAAGGATATCTGTCCTTACAAATTTGTCCTTATTTGTCTAACGGTTCTCCAAACCTTCACTATCCTCCGCTCCCTCGCAGAAAACCCTTGTTTCCTTTGAAAGGGAAATAAGTTTCAGACTGTGGGGCATTGAGCTTACTGAACTGAAACTAGGAGTAAGGTGGGTATAGGTCTCCTCCATCTCGGTCATCTTCAACTGAGACCTCACTTCTTCCTGTCATCTGTATATACTTACTGCCCAAGGATCGTGAAAGGCTGAAGGAACAGTCTGGACTCACCGGTCCCCAATCAGAAGCAGTCCACTGCCGATCACAGGGAGGGCCCAGGCACTCCTTCTCGCTGGCTGGCCTCGTGGCCTCGTTGCACAGCAACAACCCCACGGAGCATCGCACCTCTCTCCTCATGGTCCCTTGCCCACCACATCGAGCTGAGCACTGGGCCCCACGGAGGAAGAAGGGAGAAGAGGCAAGATGAAACATGTTATGGTTACAGTAAACCAGTTTTGTTCTAGCCACAGAGCCAGCATCACCAGCATCACCCCAGCCCTCATGTAAACCAAGCACACCAAGGAGGTGAGTAAACCCTAAAACTTTATGCACTTCTCACTTTCTTTTACTAAGTGAAGTCATCTAAATACAGCTAAGGAGGCTGATGTGTGTCTATTACTCCTTAACCAGTTTTGCATTTGTCAGAATCTTTCCTGCTCACCACACAAATATACGGATAGGAACAGAGGATGCCCTTCTTTCTAAAGAGAATTAATTTATCATGTAAAAATGTCCCCCAGGTGAATTGCTTCAGTGGTCACAGTCAAAGGTGAAGTGAATTCAGGGTCACCAGGAAATTCAGAAATCTGTGAAAGGTCTAGTCAACAGTACCGCCTTCCCCAAACCCCAGACCACCCATTGCAAGAATGTCAAACCGAAGGCACGCCCATACCTCAGACCATTCAGAGAGCTCCCACTGAGGGCCACAGGCCTTGTTCCTGCAGACCTTCTTTTCCACGGGCCGTGCCAACCCAGCCGCCACACATAACTCATCATAGACCGAGCTGTCAAAGCCGGGGGCCAGCATCCTCCAGCAGCGGACCGTGCGGGCCTGGTGCCCCTCCCCGCAAGTCCTTGAACACTCGCTCCATTGACTCGTCTCCCACCTCCACGTGGAGAAAAACAGACAATCCACAGACGTAGAAGGGGCCGAGCCATGGCTCTCAGGAAAGGCATGGGGCCATCAAAACTCAGGCCCAGAGAGGTAATAATAACAAGAACAGTAGAAAAGGACCAGTAGAAAGAGTTCTGGGTTTAGAGTTGGAGGGTCTGGGTTCAAATCCTGTTTAAATTTGGATGTCACAACTCCTCTGAGCCTAGGGTTATAATTCATCCAGATGACCTTTAAAGCTCTTTCTAGGTGGTGTCATAGTGGATAAAGCCCCAGGCCTAGAGGCAGGAAGACCAGAGTTCAAATGTGACCTCAGACCCCTACTAGCTGTGTGACCATGAGCAAGTCACTTAACTCTGTTTGCCTCAATTTCTTCATCTGTAAAATGAGCTGTAAAATGGCAGGCCACTCTAGTATTTCTGCGAAGAAAACCCCAAATGGGGTCACAAAGAGTCAGAAATTACTGAAATGACTCAACAACAATCACTTGATCCAAGTGAGAAGCCTTAAAGGTTACCAAATTGGCCATGGAACAGCCATCTCTTACAGGATACAGATCATTCATGTCCTTGGTCCCCAGACTCCATTGAAGAAGCTGTCTTCGCTTCTTGGCCTAACTCTACCTGCAAATTTCACCCTCTGACCCCTTTATTCAGTCACTTAATGGTAGACGATCTGAATAGCTTAGCTCCATGCACTAAATACTAGCCTCTTCCCAAAGCTTAGCACACGTAGGGTAAGCTTTCTACTCTATGGGTAAGTCCTAGCATGCTAAAGCCTGGCCACAACTGGTCTGTCAAAGGTATATGCTACTATTGATTAGGAAGTCATGGGACAGGACTGCACATTTAACGGTAACTATAATGTCAGTCAGCAAGAGGTGGCCAAACTCCACTACATGCAGAGCGCTCCGTTAGGTACATGAGGCAGAAAATAATAAAGTGGACAGCAGAGCTTTCTACAAATTTGGGGACATGGTAGGAGCTCAGTATGTGCTTGTGGAATAAATAAAAGGGAAGACACAAACCCTGCTCTCAAAGAACTTTGGACGCATGATTGCATTTGGGTGCCACAGTTCTCTATCTGTTAAAAGCAAAGACCTATGAGACGTGAAATTTGGGGTCAAAAGCGAATACCATGAGGTATGAAAGCTGGGGTCTGGGACCCTGGGGCAACAATAAGCAGAGAGATAATGAGCTTTTGGGGACCTTAAGGCAAGCACGCAAACCACATTTTCAATCAACATTTTTAAGAGAAATTCAATTCAGAGGGAAGAGATCCTGGGACTCAAAGGGAGAATCACTCATAGGTAGCGGAGAGCAGGGTGGGAAAAAGTTGGAGAGGAGTTCATATGGGATAGAGGCCCAAATATGGCGGGGTGGAAGGAAAGAAGAAGGGTAGATTTGGCAGGCTACTTGGAAGCTTCCTATCAATTACTTATTTGATGGGAATCCCCATTATCCCTTTATACTAAGAGTTTTTTGTGAGTGCTTTTTAAATTTCAGCACCCCTAGACAAAGCCCTAATCACCTTATCCTAGTTATGTCTCTGTTACTAAGGGAACAAAAGAGCTGACAATAACCATGTCTCTTTTGAAAAAAAAAATAGCATCGTGTTAACATTTTACATGGTGGTAAGGTGCTAAAGACATAGGCATCTGTGAACCTCCCTCTATACAGGTCAGCTTCCTCACCTGTAAAATAGGGATAATAACAACACCTACTTCCCGGGGTTGCTGTGAGGACCAAATGAGATAATAGTTGTGAAGTGCTTAGCACAGTGCTTGGCACGTTTTTGTTGTTCAGTCGCTTTTCAGTCACGTCCAACTCCTCATGGCCCCGTTTAGGGTTTTCCTAGCAAAGATGCTGGAGCGCTTTGCCATTTCCCTCCCTGACACATAGTAAGCATTATATAAACATTACTTGTTATCATTATTAGTATACGAGTCTTCAGTTCTAGTTCTAGTATTAGACCCAGTTTACTTGGTCTATAACTTTGAAAAGAACCAGAAATGTTAGGTGATACGGATATCTAAAAAAAAAGTTATTTTTCTCCAAGCTCTAACCCCAGCTCTCCCACACTCTATGTCTGAAAGGTTGGGGCCACATCTTTAAGGGGATTCCATAGTACGATCACCCTTATCTGGGACCCTGTCCATTCTCCAGCCTTCTACCTCTGGACTAAGTGACACAGAACTAGTCTGGAAGAAGAAGAGGAATTAGAGGAGGAGGAGGAAGAGGAGGAGGAAGAAGGAAGATCAAGAAGAGGAAGAGAAGGAAGAAGAGAAAGAGGAAGAAGAGGAGGAGGAGGAAGAGGGAAGAGGAAGAATAGGAGGAAGAAGAAGAAGAAGAGGAAGAAGAAGGAAGAGGAAGAAGAGAAGGAAGAAGAAGAGGAGGAGGAGGAATAAGAAAGAAGAGCAAGAAGAGGAAGAAGAAGAAGGAAGAGGAAGAAAAGGAGGAAGAAGGAAGAGGAAGAAAAGGAGGAAGAAGAAGGAGGAGGAAGAAGAAGGAAGAGGAAGAAGAGGAGGAGGAGGAAGAAGAAGAAGAAAAAGAAGCTGATATTTATTCAGTGCTTTAAGGTAGGCAAAGCACTTTATAAGGATTATATCATTTGATCCTCCCATAACTCTAGGAGGTGGTTGCTATTATTCATTTTATAAATGAGGAAACTGAGGCCCAGAGAGGAGATAGGACCTCATTTGTAAAATGACAAGGTTGGATGATCTCTAAGGTCCCTTGAACTCTGTGTCTATGATCCTATGACTTCTCAGGGCAAAGTCTGAGCCCAGGTTTTTCCTGACTCCAGGTCCAGGACTCTGCAGGTGGCATCTTGTCTTCTCACCCCCAATTGTTGGGGTTTGAGTGATGCCCTCCTCCCCCACCATGCCGCCCCATCCTGGGATTTGTCCGTACTGTAGCTCACCTGGGTTGGCAATCCCTCCCCGTGCAGAGCTCATAGGCAGCCTCTGGGCGGGTCACAGCATCGCAGTAGGCCTCTTCCACTTCCACTCCATCATAACGCACACACATGGCATGGGAGACACTGATACCTGCTGGACAATCAGGATGGCCATAGCCAGGAAGCCCCCGTTAGACCCCACAGCAAAACCAAAGTTCTGGATTCTTCCCACACAGAGTCAGAGTCAGAGTCAGAGTTTGACCTCCTGCAGTTCAGATCAGCTGGGAAAGAGGCCCCAGATACCATCAGCTCATAGGGGGTCATCCCCAGGCTGAAGTGTTAGGCACAGACCGCCCTTGAACAGGAGAGAAACCAGTGAGCAAGGAGCCAGGCAGACTTCTTCCTTCACATGCTAGGAAAGGTCTCTCTCCACCCTTATCCCAGTGATCTCCCTCACTTCTTCCTCAGAGCTCAGCACCAAGGCTGTTCATTTGGACCTACCCGAGGTACAGGTGGAGCTGCAGGGGGCCTGGGCAGAGACCTTCCAGCGGTACATATCAGCCCGGCTGACGTCATCACGGCCGGGAGGACTCACGTTAAAATCATTGCTGAGGAGAAAGGCCAGGGTGAGGCACCGGGTGAGGAGCACCTTAAAGCCACTGTGAGGCTAGGAATGGAACCAAACACAGCTTCTTCAGAAATCCCTACATCCCAGCAGCCTTCCCTTATGCCTCACAGGGGCCGCCTGGGTTACTTGTTCCACTGTCTCCCTTCCTGACCCAACAAAAGCGATTATCTCCACATGGATTATTAACTTTTCTCCTTCCTTTACTTCTTTCTCTCTTCTTCACTCAAGAAAAGGAATGTTTACCTTTCATGAGGCCCTAGAGTGCATCTACCTTGACAAAGGAAAAGTGGAGCCTTGGAGACACGTGATCGATTGGTGAGCAATCCAGCCAAGCCTTGCTATTCCCCTCTCACCAATGAGCTCAGTCTCAATGCAGGCCAAATAAGCCAAGCCAAATAAGCAGAAATACAATCCTCGCTATTATTACAAACATTCTCAACTTGTCACTCTTTGGTAAGTGACAGCTAGGTGGCACAATGGATAGGGTTGGATTTAGAGTTTGGAAGACCAGAGTTCGAATCCTGACTCCCACACTTCAGGAGCCGTGTGACCCTGGGCAAATTGCTTCATCTTTCTTAGCCTAGTTTCCTCATCTATAAATAATTATAAATAGCCCCTACTTCCCAGGGTTGTTGGGAGTCTCAGATGAGATAAGATACATAAAGAATTCTGCAAACCTTAAAAGTACTGTTATAAATCATATCATATTATATTATAATATAACATCATATCATATCATACTATATTATGCTATATCATATGTTACCTCACATCATAAGTTATACCATATTACTCTATCATGCTCTATCATATTGTGTCATGTCATGTCATGTCATATCATATCATATTATACATAAAAGCTAGCTATTTTAAGTGGCAAAGTAAGGCAGATTCCCAAATAAGGAGGGAGCTTTATATCACCCCTACCCCATGAAATGCTTGGTCCCTGTCATTTCTGCACATAATAAGAATCCAACAGTGCCTCTCACCTCTCCATGCCAGGGGACTGGAGGGGCTCAGCCTGAAGTTCAAGGCCTAAGCCCACCTGGAAGCTTGAATCAGATGTAGGGTTCTGTTCAGCAGCTACCACGGTGGGGCTCACAAAAACCACCTCCTCCTTCTCTTGTTTGCCTACAGCCTCAGCTTTTAGCAAATCCTCTAGAAAGGCCTCAGAGGTGGGTGTTTTGGGTAGTCGTTCCTGCCAGCCTTTGGTTGACTGGATCAGTGGCTCTAGGGTTGGGTTTCTCCAATGCACTGGAATGGTAAGCTGCTGCAGTTTTCGACAGAAGGCAGACTGCCAGGAGTCCCGATGACACAGTTTCCGAAAGATGTGCAACTGGGTCATCCCAGCCCGCCTCCTCTCCAGGAGCCCTGGACCAATCATGGGGTATGGAATGGCAGTGCTGGTAGAAACCCGGCTCCATGGGAAAGCTAGAAGGCAAAAGCAAGACAGATCACAAGGACCAGAAGAAAGGCTCACCGCTTCCCAAACTGGGGGCACCCAGATCTCCAGGGCTCAGGAGAGACATATCATATCATATCCCAATGTAACTCGATGACAAGATGGGGTATTAAGAAGAAGAAAGTATCATCTATGTCGTGGATGGGCAAAGAAGGCTTATTTGATGTATCTGAGGTGATATCCACCCTTACTATCTATCTCTGGTATTTCGGGAAGTCCATTAGATGTGATAACGGCCCATAGTTTCATCAAGGCAGTGTGGCACAGTAGATAGCATGTCAGGCTTAGAATCAGAAGGACTCAGAGTCAGATCTCAACTCTGACACAGACTAATTGTTTGACTCTGGGCAAGTCTCTTAACCTCTAGCCTCAGGTCCCTTAGTCCTACCTACTAAGTCATGGATGGGTTTTAGAGCTGGAAGAGGACATCTAGTCTGACAAAGAGCTGAGTCTCAGAGATATCAAATGATTTTCCCAAGATAACACAAGTAGTAAGTGGCATAGCCAGGATTCAAACCCAGATCCTTGAAATTCCTAATTCAGGGATCTTTCTAAGGTACCATGCAAAGAGTTCTCCAAGCTGACAAAATCACAGCTCCTTCATGTATTCTTTGAGTTTATGTATAAGATTTGGGATCAAGGATGATGCTTCCTATAGATTTGAAGAGCTTGATTCATGAAGGATTTCCTTTCCCTGTGAATAGTTTTGGTTTAGGGTTTTTTAAGGATATGAACAGGCATTTTTCAAAAGAACAAACACAAATTGCTAATAACCACTTGAAAAAA
>CM053626.1:278382277-278395857 GCA_028646595.1 Phalanger gymnotis | reverse complement strand
TTGACTGTTGTCTCCTTCATTGTAAGCTCCTTGAGGGCAAGGGCTGTCTTTTGCCTCTTTTTTTGTATCCTTAGCACTTAGAACATAATGCCTGGCACATAGTAGGTGCAAAATAAATGTTCATTGATGACAAAGGATGGCAGCAAGCAGGGTTCTCACATGGCCTGATTCATGTTCCCCATGGGTAGCAATTACCATTGGAGTGATGCCAGGGATGGTCAACGCTCTACCTGAGACAGCAGAAAGGTTATGGGTTTCCCCTCCTGGTTACATGTTTTACCATTACATAGGCCCCCTTTTCTACACCAGTTTTGCCTGGGTTATCAAGAGTCAAGCCTTCAAGGGTGGCTATTACGATTCCCTGTCACCATTCCTATGGTGGCCAAAGAGATATGTTCCAATCTGTTCTGCTACCCAAGTTCCAGAGACGTGAAGATGACGTGGAAGAGAATCTGGCTACTTTCACCTAACTGGACCTGAGTTTCCTCATCTGAAAAATGAGTACTTTGAATCAGATGGCCTCTGAGGTTCTTTCCATTTTTGGAATCTGATTTTGGAAAGGTGCTATTAGAAATGCCAGACAAGAGATTTAAAATGTTCACTTTTGTAGCAACTGGCTTGTTGTTGTTCAGTTGTGTCCAACTCTCTGTGACGCCATTTGGGGTTTTCTTGGCAAAGATACCGGGGTGGTCTGTCATTTCCTTCTCCAGCTCATTTTACAGATAAGGAAACTGAGGCAAATGGGATTAAGTGACTTGCCCAGGGTCACACAGCTAGTAAGTGTCTGAGGCCAGATTTGAACTCAGAAAGTTGAATCGTCCTGACTCCAGGCCAGGGACTCTATCCTGCTCCACGTAGTGGCCCAGCAACTGGCTACCAAGAGCAGACTACTTAAACGCTGTCAATTTTCCAACTGGTAAGGATGCAGCTCTCAGTGTTCTTCTCTTAGAGGATCTCACCTCACACTGGCCATTGATGCAGACTCCTTGATACGTCCGGTCCTTGCAAGAGGTCCCATCCTGTGCTTGTACCATCAGCTGCCTCTCCCCACTCTTGGTGGTACACTGGAGGTCACACGGTCTGTTAGAGATGCTGATGTAATCATCTAGGATTGGGGAAGAGCAGGAAGGAAGAAAAAGCAGACTTATAAGGAGAGGCAGCATAGTATAATAGAAAATGTGATGGATTTGGAGTCAAGTTCAAATCTTGGCTCTGTTAACTAATACCACCTACATGGCACTCCCTCTTCCCCATTTCCATTCCTCGCCCCAGAAGAAGATTGAAGCCCCCTATCCCAAGGTTTCTCCCAGGGTGCAGTGTGGAACAATGGCTTTAGATTAGGAGGATGTGGCTCTGCCATGGACCACCTATGTGAGCCTATGTAAGTTTGAACCTCTCTGGGTCTCAGCTCCTCATCTTCAAGGAATTCTGGAGAAGAGAAGATATAGAGGAGGTCACTGAGAAATTGTATGACTAAAAGAAAAGATGATCTGGTCACACGGTGAGAAGAAGGGATGAGTGTTCCAGTGGTACCCTGGAGATGCTGGGAGAAGTCAAGGAAGGACCCAGTGTAGATGCCCCATGGTATACAGCTCGAAGCACCAGTCCCCTCACCCAAATTACTTAAGACCCTGAAAGGACTCCACCCTTTTGTTAAACCTATATGTATAATGAAAATCCATTTAAACTCATTCTTCAATGATTAACAAACTCCTGCCTGGCCATCTCCTACCCACCCCAGTGATTCTGAACCCACAGTGGCCAACATTTAAAACCCTTATTCCCTTCAAAATCCTTTATCTCCATTCCCGTCAAACCAATCCCCTCCTTCCATGTCCTACTCATCCCTTCTGCTGTGCTTTCTAGAATGCTGCTCCATAGACAACAAACTTGCTTTCCTTTCTCTTTCCTTTCTCACTCCTGTCTTCTGGCTCTCACTGAGACATGCAACTACATCCCAACCAATCCCAGAGCCCATGCACCAATGTGTCAAGGTTGGCCTCTGACTCTGGCTTTCTCCTATGATCCAGAGGTCAACAGTTTTTAGATGAGAGATGCCTAAAGTTGTGGGGTTACCCGGGTAGAGAGGGATCCAGCTGTAGTGGTGTTTTCCAAAGGCTTTGCCATTGAAAATGGCGCACTGCTGTTGCTTAAAACTGTCTGAGTTCGCTGGGCAAGGCTACAAAACACAATGAAGATGATAATGATAGCTAATAATGATAGCATCTTATCTCACTTGAGACTCACAACAACCCTGTGAAGTGGTTGCTATTATTAACCTCATTTTACTGAGAGGGAAATGGGCTGACAGAGATTATGACTTACCCAGGGTCGCCCAGCTAGTAAGTATTTGAGTCAGGATTTGAATTCAGGTCTTCCTGACTCCGGGCCCAGTGTTCTACACATTTCATCATCTAAACCTCCAAAGAGGGAGGGCAGCTAGCTACAGGACATATTCTGGTCTTCCAGGCACACAGGAAGGAGCACCCTCCCATTTCTAATGCTAATATATAGAAATGCTAATAATACTCATTGAGGTAATGGGGTATTTTTTTTTCCAGGGAGTATAGGAGATTAAAAGTGAAGGTTCTCTTCTGATTTCCAAAGAATGATAGGGGAAAGGCAGCATAATATCACAGGTCAAGAACTGGACTTGACATCAGGAAGACCAGAGTTCAAATTCTACCTCAGATAGTAACTAGCTATGTGACCTTGGCCAAGACACTTAACCTCTTATCCTCAATTTCCTCATCTAGAGAATGAGTATGTTGGACTCAATGGCCTCTGAAGTCCCTTCTAATTATAAATCTATGAAACTGTGAAATCCATAACCCATAATCCAGGAGTAGGAAGGAGAGTGTGACCTGATTGACAAGCACGTATTAAGCGCCTATTGTATACACTATACACTGTGCTAAGTGCATTACAAACATTCTCTCCACTGATTCTCACCATAACTGTGGAAGATAGGTGCTATTATTGAAACTGAGACAGATAGAGGTTAAGAGACTTGCCCAGGGTCACACAGCTAGAAAGCATCTGAGGCTACATTTGAACTCAGGTCTTCCTGACTCTAGGCCCAGTGCTTTATCCTCTGCACCGCCTTGCTGACAGGTACTCAACTGCCTGGCAGCCTTGCTCCTGCTCAGATGCTGGTCTCAGTAAGGACTCAGGGTGAGTTGTAGAAATGCTAAACACTGATATCAGCTCTTACCTGTGGGTGGCAAAGGTGGTAGTCCTTGGACTGGCCTGCGCACATGGTGTTGTTTGTCCCCTGAGAGGTGAGAAGCCTGAAAGACGTAAAAGAATCAGGCAGAAGAAGAAGGAAGGGGAGGACACCACTATTTCATGTGGGTAAATGGTGCCAAGAATAAGGGCCCCTCTGTAAGACAGAACCAACCAGAGTCTCTCCCCATCCTCTGTGGCTAGTCATCAATCAGCTTCAACTAAAGGTGAAGGGGTGTGTGTGTGTGTGTGTGTGTGTGTGTGTGTGTGTGTGTGTGTGTGTAAAACAGAGCTAGAGGTTCTGTCGTTCCTATTTTTGAGTCCCTATTTCGAGCCCCCCGGCCTGAAGTCTCATTTTATGTAATTAACATTTTTATATCACTTTACTGCAAAGTACCTCTTTTGATCTCACACCAACCCTCTTGTGTGGGTCTGGACCAGTAGAGGACATCATCTGGTGCATCTTCTCTGCTTTCAAACTCTGACTCAAGGCTTAGCTCGCCTCCCATATACTTGGTTAAGCCTTCTTTGACTGCCACAGCCTGAATTCTCCTCTTCTGAACCCTAACTTGTTCAGTCGTGTCTAACTTAAAGCTTTGGTTTTGAATTTCCTTCTAGGGAAGCTTCTTTCTTTCTCTATTAAGAAGTTAATAGCCAATGAAACATTTAAATACTCCATGGGAGCCGGATAACTAAGGGAACCCTCTGGTGAATCTTTTTGTAATAATTATGCATTCTCTCTCCATCACATCTCTCAGGTTGAAGCTCTGGTCTAAGCCAGGCTCAGTTCATTTTAAGCAACTTCCTAAAAGAAAAACTAGCAAAGAAGTCTTTTCTCATTAGTCTTCTTCTGAGGTGGTCCCCCTGTAGAACAGGGTCCTCTTTTCAGGAGGTGGCCCATCCCCTTTTTCTTTTCTTGGGGCTCCCTTGGTCCTAAACTCCGCCCCCCCCCACTAAACTACAAAGACTTACCTCTGCTGAAGACAGTGTCTCTCCCGAGACATTACCCCTCCTCCACAGGTACGTGAGCAAGTTGACCAGGAGCTCCATTCCCCCCACCATTTCAGGACGTCTTCATTCCAGGCAATGGTCCCTTTGGATGCCTCACTGCTATCCTGACCAAAACAAAAGATAGTTAGCTAGAGAACTCCAGGTGGGAAGAGGTCTCCCTCAGGGAGAAATCCAGTTCCTTTGGAGACTGAGCTGCCACGAAGACAAAAGAGGAAAGGGTTTACCAAGCCTGGAAGAACCACTTTGGAGGAACCAGTGAGTTTGTTACCCTGTCCTTCCGGGCAATTATTATCTAGTCGGTGACTTCAGCCACCCAGGTGCCAAAGCATCCTGGGCACAGCCTGCTTCCCAGTAGGTACTTCCAAATGCCTCTGGATGTTCTGATGCCTGCCCTTGTCAATATGTATTCAATAAAATTCAACAAACATTTTAAAAGTACCCATTACATGGAATGTGAGAGGCAGTGTGGGTAAAGAGCAAGCCTCCAAGCATGAAGACCCATGTTCAAGTCCTATCTCTGACACCCTTGAGAGCAGGGCTTATCTTTCTTTTTGCTTGTATTTGTATCCCTAGTGCTTAACACAGTGCCCCAAACAAAGGAAGCACTCAATAAATGCTCGTTGACTTGATTTGCTAACTTGGAAAATCACAGAGAATAGGGATATTACAGGCCTGGTAATCAGCAAATGCTATCTTGATTTTTCTTCTTTTTTAAATTATTTTAAATTATTAATTAATTAATTAAATTCTTTTTTAATTAAATTTATTTTAAATTAAATTTATTTATTTTCTCTCCCATCTCTCTTCCTACTGAAAAATGAGCAAACAAAACCCTTATAACAAATATGTATCATCAACTAAAACAAATTCCCACATTGGCCATGTCCAAAACTATATATCTTGTTCTGCGTCTTGAGTCTTTTACTCTGTCAGGAAGTGGGTAACAATCTTCATCACTGATCCTCTAGAATCTTTGTTGACCATTGAATTGATCAGAATTCCTGATTATAGTTATTGTATAAATTGTTCTCTGGTTCTGCTCAGTTCATAAAAGTCTTCCTAGGTTTCTTTGACTAACTTTTTTGTCAATACTTCCATTAGAGGATGGGACAGGAAGAACAAAGGGGGAAGGGATAAGTATATATTAAGCCCTGACTAAGTGCCAGGCATTATACTAAGCACTTTACAAATATTGTCTCATTTATATTCATACACCACAATTTACTCAGCTTAGTTTACAGAAAGGGGCAAAGGCAAAGTTTTCAAACAATTTGCCAACAAACTTGACTTCAATTCCTGAAAAATTGTTATGACATATTATTAAAAGGATGCTTAGTTAATATCCAGAAAGGAAAGCTGTGATCACTAGGGAGACAGCATGGCTTCATCAGAAACTGGTCATGTCAGAAGAGATTCACATCTTTTTCTGAAAGGGTACTCAACTGGTATTCGAGGGAAAATCAACAAAGAATTTGACAAAAGCCCTCATTTTTTCTTCACGAGCAAGTTGTTGGGTAGGCAATAGTAATGTCTAGAATTTATATAATCCAGAATCTAATAATATTAGATAGATTCTAGGCAGGTTGAATGAGCAGTGCTTACTAAGAGATCAGTGTCATTGGAAGGGAGGTCTAGCTAGTTCAGAAGCATGTCCTTTACCCTAGGGCCTAAGCTGTTAACCATTTTTACCTGTGATTTGGACAAAGGCTTTCAGATGTGTAGGTAACACAATACTGAGAAGGATAGTTAATGTGTTGAACAACATATCAGAATCCCAAAAGATCTTGAGAAGCAAGAACAACGGACCAAATATAATAAGCTAAAATTTAATAGAGGTAAATATAAAATACTATACTGTGTTTGAAAAATAAACTGTACAATTACGGAATGGGGTAGTGTAGCTTGATAAGAATTCTTATAAATAAAGATCTGTGGACTTTAGGAGACTAAAACTTCAGTGAATGAACACTACAAACTAACAACCAAAAATGAATGTGATCTTTGGGAACATTATGAAATGTATAGTGCCAGAATTAGGGATGGTACAGTCCTATGCTACTGTAATAATACCACATCTGGAATATTGTGCTCAGGTTTGGTACCACATCTCAGGAAAGACTCTGATAAACTTGTACATGTGTAGAAATGCACAAACAGGAGGATAAGGGGACTCAAAATAAAATATAATCTTCTCAAGGGCAGGGGCTAGTCTTTTTTTTTTTTTTTGCCTTTTTACACCCATAATCTAGCCCCATCCCTTGCAAACAACAGGCACTTGATAGATGCCTGCTGAACTGTCTGTGAGGATTGTTGGAAGGAACTAAGGATGTTTAATCTGAAGAAGAGAAGATCTCAAAGGGGCGTGACATATACATTTATATTTTTGAAGGATTATTATAAGTAGATGGATTAGACTCGCTTTCCCTGGTCTTAGAGTGCAAAACTGATAGGAAGTTGCAAAGAGGAAAATTCAGATTCAACATAAGGAAAATCTTCCTGACAATTAGTACTGTACAAATAAAAGTGCTATGGGCTGTCTCAGGAGCTAAAAGGTCCCCCCACCGCATCCTGCACTGCACATTTTCAAATGGAAACTGCATAAGCATTTGTTGCATATGATATACAAAGGATTACTAGTCAGGTGTGGATGGACCTACGTAAAGTTTGTGTTTCCTTCTGACACTGAGATTCTTTGGTGGGTTGTCTTCATGAATGCAAGGAGGTGGGAGAGGATAGCATGAGACACGGAAGCAACTAATAGTCTAGCTCAGGGCTAGGGAACCTGAGGCCTTAAGGCCACATGTGGCTTTCTAGGTCCTTGAGCATGGCCTTTGACTAAGTCCAAGTTTTACAGAGCAAATCCTTTTATTAAAGGGATTTGCCCAGTGAAGTTTGGATTTAGTTAAAGGGCTGCACTTGAGGACCTAGAGAGCTGCATGTAGCCTCAAGGCCACAGGTTCCCCACCCCTGATCTAGCTAGACTAGAATGTGGATTGACTCTTTATTGAAATTGAGTGAAACTGAGTGAAACAAGGCTGGAAAGGTACATTGGGGCCAGAATAGAAAGGACCTAAAGTGTCAGTAGTTTTCACTTTATCAGTGGAGAACCACTGAAGCCAGGCAGTAACCTGTTCAGACTCATGCATTAGAAAGATTATTTTGCCAAGTTTCCAAAGGATAAATTGGAGGAAGGAGAGACTAGAGGGAAGAAAAAAACAAAACATTAACTGTTCTAGGACTGCTGGTCTATAAAACTTCATTGAGTGTCTACCATGGCAGCAGGAACTGATATCTCTACAGCAGCCCTCGAATCAAGGACCCTAATTCTTATCCCTATATCAAGTTATTAGCTGTAGCTCTCCAGAAGGAAGCAGGGCATTGTTCTATTCAATTTTCCAGAGTCTATTCAACTTCAAAAGCTGAAATCTCGAACATAAAACAGCAACAGGATAGCCGTTGGTCTTACCAACATTTCCCAAAAAGCCCACAGGTTCACATTGAGCTTGGTAAGCTAGGAAATCAAGGGCTGAAATGAACACTCTGCTTCTAAAGTCAAGGTAGCAATTTAAGTGGTATCTAAATCCAATTACTGATAATTGGCTTATAAAGAGGGAAAAGATTTTGGAAGGGA
The DNA here is from genome assembly GCA_028646595.1 of Phalanger gymnotis. NCBI lineage: Eukaryota > Metazoa > Chordata > Mammalia > Diprotodontia > Phalangeridae > Phalanger > Phalanger gymnotis. Next base: position 278,387,990 of record CM053626.1, on the reverse strand, counting down.
GAGGAGGCATCAATGCCATCCCCTTATGAAAAGGTTCCCACTAGGGTATCTTTTTTTAACTGAGGACTAGACTTGATCACTCTTACAAAAGACCACAACTGGAAGTGTCTTCACACACACACACACACACACACACACACACACACACACACACACACGCCTCAAGTGAAATGGGCCCTGAGTAATAGAAGTTTGCTTCACACCCACTTGGGGGTGGGGAGGGTTAGAAATGAGTAGATCCCCACAATATCTCTTTGCAGGCAGGGGCTATTTCATTAATTTTTGTCTTTGTAGCCCTAACGTCCAGCATAGTACCTTACACAGGGTAGGCACTTAATAAATGCTTGTTGATGCCTATGCATATCTGTTACCGGGTTTTTGTTTTTCCTTTTTTTTTTTCCCCAATAGGAGGGAGGTGGGAGGAAAAGAAATTTTGTTAATTGAAAACGAATTTTTAAATAAATGTTTACTGAATTTATTTGAATTGGGCTAAATTGAATCAAGTATTTTTCCTTTCCAACTGTTTAACCACGGGAGGACAGGAGTAACTGACCCACAAAGAAAAGAAAAAGAAAATGTCCAAAATGAATTTCCGTCCTCCTGAAAGATTTTAATGATTGGGACTGGGGGGCTTGAGGTGGATGGGGCTGGGAAGCCTTGCTGTAAAGCAGGCTATACCACTTCAATAGCTCCTCTGTGCATAAATTCTCTAACTTCTACATTGTATTCTTTGGTTACGCAATACATACAGGCAACTCCAGAAAATATGCACTACTGAATGGTATGGAGAATTTGAAACAGCAGAAAGTGGATTGTGTGGTACCTGTAATACAACTGGTGAAAGTAAAATTGGCACAAAGCCATGTGAGCCAAAGAGAAGATAGCTCTCTGTGACCAGATGGATAGTGGAGGGAAGCTTGCAGATAATCTGAGGATAATAAAGAATTGACCATATTCTAACTGATGGGTTCATTTAAAGCCCAGATGGACACGACAAATTGCCATACTATAAAATTCCTATCTATGAAAGAGCACTATGTCAAAAACAGTGGGGTTTAGATCATCTTTTCACAAACAACCTGATTTTTATTCCCCAGGAATTGGTCAAAAGCAAGCTGCTTGAAGATTAGATCTCCTTTAGCAGCAGATGCATTCGTAAGGGGGAGGTGGAGGGGAACAACTTGAGACTTAGAATTGTAGGATGATGAATGACCCTTCCCCCTCCTTTCCCAGGATAATTCTGAGTTGGGTGAGGGTCTGAGAAGGGAGGTTTATTTGCTTGGGGGGAAAGTTCCTGTCTGTTGTGCCCTCCTGGTTTCCCAGCTCAGGTTCATTTGAAGCAGCTTACTGAAAGAAGGCTAATTTTGAGGAATCCAGCACTAATAGCAGGGAATTCAGCACAAACAGTAATTATGTTCACAATTGCATAGTTTCTCTTCCCCAACACCTGGCCTGATTTACACAAGAGTTAATCTGTGTCTGCATTAGAAGACCAAATTTGCCCCAGGCTTCTGACCCCGGAGGGGCTCCCAAATACTGATCTTACACTGACATCTTTTGTGGGGAAGACATGGAAAAAGACAGAAAGGGAGCATGAAACACTAACCTACCAATAACTAAACCTCACTTCAGGTGATATCAAATATTCAAGGCCTGAGTTCAAAGCCTGGACCTTCTCCCAACTATTCAAATGCTCTTTCACCTGCATCTAGCCCCTTGCCAAGTAAGAGAGTCAGAGGGAAAAAACCAGTGACAATGTTTTTCAGACGGGGCATGAAAAAGAGGATGGTCCTTAGATAGGAAAACTCAAGAAGAATATAGCCCAATAAACAAATTATGTAATATTAATGGAATGGAATATTATTTGTCCTGTAAAAAATGATGAAAGGGATAGTTTCAGAGACATTTGAGAAGATGTAAGAATCAAAGCAGAGTGAATTAATATTTATAAATGCCCAGATTAATAGAACAAAAATTACAGAACTTACATAACCAAATTTTAGAAAAAGAAATTGAAAAAGTCATAAATGAGTTCCAAAAGGAAAAAAAAAACCTGAGACCAGGTGGATTTACAAGCAAATTCTATCAAACATTTAAAGAATAATTAATTCCAATATTCAGGTGAGGAATAGTCAAACAAAGCTATGGCACACAAATGTAATGGAATATTGCCGTGCTATAAGAATTGATGAAGGGGATGAGTTTCAAAGAAATTTGGTTAAGACGTATGAACTGACGAAGGATGAAGTGATCGTATAAATTCACTTAAATGATTATTGAAATTTATATAATAACAACAATATTATAAAAAACGATAAACTTTGAAAGACTTAAAAACTCTGATGAACACAATGACCAACCATGATTCCAGAGGACTCCTGAGGAAACCTGCTCCCCACTTCCTAATGGAAGGGTGATGAACTCAAGACAGAATGAGCCACATTTTTGGACAGGGCCAATGTGTGACTTTGTTTTGTTTAGCTGTCTATATTTGTTACAAGAGTTTAGTTTTTCTTTTCTTCTTTTTATGAAGAGAGGGAAGGCAGGAGAGAAAATAAATGTTAATTTTAAAATAAATTCAATTTTAAAAAATGAGAAAGAGTAATTATAATCATTATCATTTATAAAGAAAAATAATACAAACCAACGAGAATGGGGGGGGTTACTCATACGAGGTGACTGAAACCACATTAACTTGGCTTTAGAAAAGGGAAAATGAAGTGATGGGTGAAGGAGCAGGAGGGTCACGATTCAAAATAGGAAAGACGGAGAGGAGAAAGAAGAGACAAAGCTACCTTCGTGGTCAAGGCTTCACGTCAATCTAGAGCTCAAAGGTAAGGATGGGGAACAAACACAGAAAAAAGCTCTGTCCCTTCCACATACTCAAGTGCCATTCAAACCAGGTTCGGTGGAAAGGACAGTCAAAAGACCCGGGATGCAGGGAGTTCAACTGAGCGTTCCGTACCTCACCCTCGCCCTCTCAACCCACTGTGATTCCGATCGTGTAGCTCTTACCTTAGATCGGAGGGCTGTCGCAGGGACCCAAGAAAGCCCAGTCAGGGACAGCATCAGGAACGAGAGAAGGAGGAGAAGGCGGCGGAGGCTGGCAGAAGGAAGGCGGGCGGCCATCCTGTACTACTGCTCCATAAGCAAGGAGGAGAGGCGGCAGCCTGGCAGTGGCTTCAATGCAAACCTGCATGGCTGAGTAATTAATGACTTTACAACCTGCTGCACTCCCGCGGCCCGCGACAGGCGGTGATTGACAGGCAGCCCTGAGACACCCAGGCCTGCAGCCCAAAGGAAGGGGGAAGGACTGAGATGGGGTGGGGACAGCTGGAGTGATGGGACATCTTGGGGAGGGGATGGCGAAAAGAGGACAGAAGGGTGAAGGGCGCAGAGGAGGAGTCGTGTAACCTCCCAGAGCTTTGATTATGTACAACTGAAACGCTTCTCCACAAATAAAATCAATGCAGTTAGAACGAAAAGGGAAAGAAATAGTTTATTGAGGGATGGGGGGGGCGGGGAATCTTTTCAGCAAGTTTTTCCAATAAAAGTCTGATACCCAAGATACCCAAGGGAATTGATACCAATATAGAAAAACAAAAACCATCTCCCATTGTATAAATGGTCAGAAAATTTGGACAAACAGATCTCAAAAGAAGAAAAGCAAGCTGTCAACGACCATATAAAAAAATGCTCCAGAACACTAACAATAAGAAATTTTGAGGTTGCACATTCCATAACCATCATATTCACAAAAGTGGCAAAAATGTAAGATGTCAATTGTTGGAAGGGCTGTGGGAAGACAGGACCAAGTGATCCATTGATCCATTGCTGATGATATAAGAGGTGAGAGGCTGAGGGGCTTAGTGGATAAAGGGCTGGCCCCATAGAATCAGAAAGATCTAGGTTCAAGTCTGGTCTTTTTCATGCACTAGCCCTGTGACCCCGGATGAATGATTTACAACCCCTTCCCCCCTCCCCGCCTTTTTCAAGTGTGCTAGTGCTTCTGGAAATGAAGGTTAGCAGCAAGTGACGCTCCCCTGAGGAAGGAATAGTTGACGTAAGAGTCCCTAAACAACGACTGGAGTGGGCTGGTGCCAAGGGAAAAGTTGGAATAGAAAGAGAAAGACCTCCAGAGAAAAGATCCAGGTTGGCATTTGATCATCTGCTGCTCAATAGAGGGGAACCATAAAATAGCCAATGACCAGCCATGAAAAAAAAAATTGTTTATGTCTCAACAAGGTACGTTTTTTCTATTGATAATAATAAAGACAATAATGTAATATGATAAACAGAGAACAGAATTTGGAGTCAGAGGATCTGAGTTCAAATCCTGCCTTAACTACTTACCACCTGTGCCTACTAAGTACTGGCTTTGGAAGGGTCTCCAAAATGAAATTTCATAAAAAATGAAAGAGTGAGCATGAGGATAAAGAGCTCGGATTATGGTAAATGAACCAGTAGGGGATGGAGTGAAAGAAAGTGTTGGACTTAGAATCAGGAGACCTGAATTTGAATCCTGGCTCTAACACTTACTACCTGTGTGACCCCCTAACTCTCAGTTTTCTTATCCTTAAAATGGAGGTAATAATGCTTGCACCACTGACCTCAGAGGTTGGGACAAAAAGTGTTTTCTTGTCTTTGAAGAGTCCTGTGGGTTATCATTATGCAAAGGAAAAGGAAAGATGCTGAATCTCCCTCCCCACACCTCATTTTTCAGAGAAAACTTAGGAACAATTAGTATTTCTAATATACTAATGACAAAAACAATAATATTGAAAAGTAGCTGATTTGTCTCAAGATCCTTGAGTCACTTTATAAACATTTACTTTATAAACATAGTACTGCCCTGCCACCTATTTCGATGAGCTGTCAACTAACTCCTGCTCAACCCCATTGCTGCCACCAAGGAGTTGGCTCAAACCTTTTAGATATTACCTCTTACAATCATGTTTCCGTTTTAATTAAAGATTCTTGAAACCTCCCAAAACCAATGGAATGGATATTTGATGGTGAAGTTTCAAGTACAACCATAAGCAGTGAGAAATCTTTTGATCACAGGGTCTCCCTCCAAGTCATATACCACTTACTTATAAAGCCTTCTGAAAGATGTGTTTGGATGTAAGAAAAAGAAAGACCAGGGCTGTGGGGTGCTCCTCTAGGAGGGCAGGCCCAGACGGGTTACTCTAAGCAAGGGAGAGCATCCTATGGAGCTCAAGACAGGTCATGAGATCACTGGGTATTTTTGTAGGAGGGGTGCATTCTGAAGCAGATTTGGATTCCTTCACATTTGGCCTGGGCAGAGTTTAGGGGTTGATCCACTGTCTCTGTTTGCTCCACAATGTCTTTTCCCTTTAGAAGTCTGAATATCATTCTCTTTGTTCACTGCTCCCTTCCCTCAACACAAACTCTTTTTACTTCAGCCCCTGCCTTCCTTAGAGTCATCCCCAACCTCTCACTAACCCCCCAGATGCAACAATTTGTCAGGTCTTGCCAATTCTGTCTCCCCACCATCTCTCACATTGATCTTTTCTCCATCCACATTTAATAACCTTCTAAATGGACTCTCTGCTTCCACATTTTCTCCTATCCAATCCCTAAAATCATCTTCCTAAAGTTCATCTGTCTTTGCAAGCTGAGATGTCACTCTTCTGCTCAAGACCCATCAGTGGCTTCCTATGTTTACCTGTCTGCCTATAGGACAAAATTC
>CM053626.1:278341596-278381777 GCA_028646595.1 Phalanger gymnotis | reverse complement strand
GGCTTTTGCTGTGTCACCATTTCTGCTCATGGGGCTCAGGAGAGGAGAAATCTACTCCTCAACCACATCCCTCAAGTCCACAAGCAAAGTATGATCTACTGTGCTCCAGTTTGGAAGTCCAAAGGAAAGAGGAAAACCTTTGATTAATTCACTTTTATATACCACAACTGGATACTCTTTTCAAGTATCCAATCAACAAGGAGCAAGCCACTTAGCTGTGTGCCTCAGTTTCTCATCTATAAAATGGGCTGGAAAAGGAAATGGCAAACCACTCCAGTATCTTTGCTAAGAAAATCCCAAATGGGGCCACAAAGAGTCAGATACAACCGGACAACAGTGAATTTTAAAACTGTCAACATGGACAGAACAAGTTTTGAACAAATACACGTCAGCTTCTTCATAGGAATAGATGCTCCTATGAGCATCTACCTAACATAGAGGAACCACTTGACTGTTCCCCCAGGAACCAGAGTCACCCAAGCATTGTGATTGGTTTGGGGTTCAGTTCTGGGGAAATCTGACCTCTAATTATGGAGATTAACCCCCCTACCTACGGTGGCATCAAATTTCCATCTTAAGGTATGACTAGTATAGAGTTCCTAAAGAGAATAGTAATGAGATATTCAATATGCAAACATGAATCAAATATGGGATAAACATAAAGCAGGCATGGGATAGGTAGTTTATTCCCACATAGAAAGAAATGCTATACCTGGGTTGGGGGGGACAGGGAATTGCAGTCTATATTAACAGAATTATTTAAACAGAATTCAATGTCTCAAGTTATAACTACTTTTAAAATCTGCTGGAAAGCTGGTTGTGAAACCTCATACACATTAATTGTATGTGTTCTCAGACTCCATTGGACAATGAGCACACACAAAAAACTAAATATATTAAAATTTGTGGACTAGGACTGTTTATTGCTTGTTCCAAAGGAGTCAGAAAGCAGCTTCTCAGTACAAAGTCTTGTGGGTTTTTTTCTAGCCTTAATTTGATGTACTTTTCAATTTCCTGAAGATGATGTGCCCTAGGAAGATAGAAAACCTAGGTGTGGAAGCTGTAAATCTAAATAGAGCAGTACACCAGAAATTTAAGTTTCTCGTAGCTTGTGCCTCTTTTAGATGCTTTATACATAGTAGACATTTGTCTAATTGAATGGAATTGTCACCACTAAACAGCTGCCTGTAGGTCAAGTTACTTCACTGCGAGTCAATGTGGTATGAGAGATTGAGCCATGGAGTTACTGTCAGGAAGACCCAGGTTTGAATCCTGCCTCGGAGTGTTGATATAAGGAACAAATGAAATAATGTTTGGAAAATGCTTTACAAACCTCAAAGAGTTACATAAATGTTACTTATTATTTTACGGTCCCCATCTGTGGATCAAAGATGTATCTAATTTCTTGGGTCCTTGCAGGTAGGAATTAAATAATGGCATTTGATGCTCTTTACACAATAGATCTCATGATATTCATGCATTTTTTTTTCTCATCCACAGCACACTCTGTATGACTTCTCTCTGCATGTAGGACCTTTCTGAAAAGCAGCTGTTGCACTCCCACTGGGTCTTCAAGGCTTGCCAACTCAAATCTGTCAGAGGCCTGTTCATCATTCCCTTTGGTGTGCATGTGCCCATGTGTTTCAGATGAAATCTCCTCAGGTCACTTACAGCCTCAAGCCCCAGCTGGAAAAATCATTAGCCATTTAGAGAAATGACCTGTAAGGCTTGATAGGTTCAACATGTGTGGTCCAGGAAATCATCCATAATGCAAGTCAAACCCAGACACTAACAGTGTCCTCTTCAAGGCATGTGTAACTAAAACCTGTAGCTTTGTGATTTACATCCTCCCCTTCTCAGTGTCTGGAAGATCATACTCCTTACTAGTACCTAAGCAGCAAGATGGAAAGTGGCAGCAAGAAATGAGGATATTCTACCATGTTCATAGCCTCTTAGTCATGTTTCTCAGAGTGAAAGGGCCCTATTCCTCTGACAAGGTCAAGGCTACCCAAATGCACTAAGGTTGCAGTATTACAGGAGAATATTTCCTGAAACCACTTGAGATTTTTCTGTATCTGCTGGACATTCTCTCCCCCCTCAAAAAAAAATTCAAAAACAAGGAAAGGCAGGTGATGACGAGAAGTTATAAAGCTGGGTAGATTCAGGGAACACATGGAGGCATTCCCCAGGTAAGCATGAGCTTAAATTCTTAGTCCTGTGAGTACCATTTATAAAAGAGGATTCTTCAGACTATATCTTGGTAGGCTTGACTTCAGTTCCTGGCAAAATTCTAGAACAAATTGTAAAAAAGCTATTTTGCAGACTCTTAAAGAGGGAAGCAGTGATACTTATGATACTTACCAGTTTGTTAAGAAAAAAAAATGTGTGATTGAGGAATTGACGAGAAAGCTATTCTATACTAATATAATGGAATTTGTACAATAATAAATGCAAAAATAGGAGGAATTTAGAGAAAGGTCGAAAGAATCACATAAGCTGAGTCTTCAGAGTAAAATATGTAGAACCAAGGGAACAATATAAAAACAACTATAAAAAGGTAAATTGAAAGATCACTAAGTAATTGGAAACACCAATGAAAATGCTGAAGAACAGATAATGAGACACACCTCTACTCATGGCAGACAGATGGAGGATTGCTGGGACTGAATGATACACTATCATATAGGGTCGTCGAAACGGATGTGTCTGCCTAACTATTTTTCTTTGTCACAAGGAAACGTTCAGTCTGGAGAGGAAGTGGGAAATTACTGCGCTCAGAGAAAAACAGCATCAATAAATGTAATTTTTAAAAAGAGAAGATATCAAGCTGGACTAACCACATTTCCCTTTTTTTTTTTTTTGACAAAATTACCAGGCTGGCTATCTCCATTAAAAGCCCTACTACAATGCTTCATGCTAGCATAGAGGTAACCCTAGGTTCTTGAAAGTTGTATAGGAACAGAGCAAGCTTTGGCAGGTCCTACACAATGTGGAAAGTTTCATGTGTGGGCCTGGCAGTGAATGAATATAAGAATGAATGTATGAATTAAAAAGCATTTAAAGATACATGTCTGCCGTACAAGGACCAGAATAGCTAAGGTGGGTCATAATCATGGAAGCTGAAGGGTGGTCTGCTTGTTAACAGAGGGCACGCTTGTAAAATTTGAAGATGACATAAAATGTAGAAGGGACCATTGACACATTACAGGATGGAGCTGGGATTCAAGAAGACCTCAAAAGACTAGAAAAATGGGCCAAATCTAATAAGCTGAAATTAAATAGGCATAAATATAAAAGTACTATGCTTAGGTTCAAAAATCCAACTGCAAAAGTAGAGAATGGAAGACAATATGTTGCGTATGAACTGGGCTTACAAGTTTTAGTAGACTGCAAACTCAGTAAGAATTGTATGAAACATAATAGGCAAAATAGTTAACGATTTTATTCTGCATGAATGAAATAAGATAATAAATAAAATGTAAAATAATCCTGTTGTACCCTGCCATCGTCAGACCACATTTGAAATAGCGCATTCTGTATGACACATTTACAGAAGGAAATTAGCTAGCTAGAGATTATTCAGAGTATGATCAAGATGATAAAGAAACTCAAAATCATGTCATAATGAAGACTGGAGGGCTGTCACTCAGGAAAGAGATTATGTTTGTAAGAACCAAGTGCTTACAGCAGAACTGGAATTCTGTACCAGTAAATTGGATTTGTGTTTGCCCCTCATCCAAAGGGTCTTTCTTTCTTTCTGGGACCATCTGAATTCAGCCTAACTCTGACTCTATCCTAGAGAAATTGTGTCAGCTTACCTAAAATTGAGCAATCAAGTAAACAATTTTTAAGCATCTCCCATGTCCCAGGCACTGTTTGAAGTTCTGGGGATACGAAGAAAGGTGAAAAAAAAAGTCTCTGCTTCAAGGAGCTCATAGTCTAATTGGAGAGACAACATAAAAGAAACTGTGTAGAAACAAGATAGGTGTACAAGATAAATTAAATTAGGGATAACCTCAGCAAGAAGGCACTGAGATCTTAGCTGAGACTTGAAGGAAGCCAGGAGGTAGAGATGAGGATGAAGAGAACTCCAGGCATGGGGAGCAGCCAGTCAGGAGATGGAGTCTTATTTCAGGGACAGCAAGAAAGACATTGGATCATAGACTATATGGGGGGAGAGGGTGTAAAGTGTAGATAGACTAGAAAGGTGTGTGTGGCAGGGCTGTTACGAAGAGCTTTGACTACCAAAGTATTACATATTTGATCACTGGACTTTATTGAGTTGAAGGGGTGGCATGGTCAGACCTGGTTTTTTTGATGATCAATGTAACAGCTGAGTGGGGGGTGGACTGGAGAGGGGAGAAACATGAGGAGTTGAGGATGCAAGACCGGGTGGCTGGGAAGTTAGTGGTAGCCTTGACAGTAATAGAGAAGTTAGAAAGAGGGCAGAATTTGGGGGGAAAGATAAGTTCAGTTTTGGATATGTTGAGTTTAAGATGTCCAATAAGCATTCGGAGATATGAGAATGTAAATCAGGAGAGAGGTTAGAGCCGGACAAATAGATGCTGAGAATTGTCTACACAGAGATGTTAACTGAATCCATAGAAGCTGATGAGATCACCAAGCAAAATAGCATAGAGGGAGAAGAGGTCCCAAGATAGGGCCTCGAAGGATACTTACAGTTAGCAGGTGCAACTTGTATGAAGGTCCAGTAAAGGAGATTGAGGAGTGGTCAGACAGGACAAGAACTATGGGAAAGCGATGTAACAACAACAAAACAAAGAGTGTCAAAGAGAAGAGAGGGATTGATAGTGTTAAAAGCTGTAGAGAGGTTGAGGACTGAGAAAAGGTCATTAGATCTGGCAATTAAGAGATCATGGGTACCTTTGAAGAAAGCAGTTTCAGTTGAATGATGAGGTCAGAAGCCAGACTGCAAAGAGTGAAGAGAGAAGAAAAGAAATGGAGGCACCTATTCTAGATGGTCTTCTCAAAGAGTTTATTCACAAAAGGAAGGAGAGATATGGGACAAAAACTACTGAGATGAATGGGCCCTGCTGGACCCCAAGTGAAGTGAAGTGAAGGTTTTTTGAAGTTGGGGGAAGATAAGGGCATGTTTGAAGGCAGCAGGGAAGCAGACAGCAGATAGGGAGAGACTGAACATCAAACTGATTGAAGATATAAATTGAGCAGCAAAGCTAAGCTGGTTTTGCATCCTGGGATTGGCTGAAGGAGAGAACCCTGATTTTAAGATGGGGCTTAGTGATAATGTAAAATGACATTGGTTTGGACAGCTTTCTCCAAGAGTAGGGATGAGAAAGAGGGGTTCTGCTGGACAAGATGGGATGGAGTGGAATCAAATCACTTATGGTTTTCCTCCAGTTTTGTTCAGAAGCATCTGAGTAGGAGTGAAGGCAGAGTAATCCAAGGCTGAGGTTTGGCAAGGCAGTCTTCAACAAGATATGAGGGCAAATGTATTCAAGAGGACGGCGTAGAGTGGACCTGTTCAACACTGGATCAAGATAGAAAAGGAGGAGTATGTAAATCTGAGCTAGGAATCTGAGTCTGAGAAAACTTCAGAGCTGTGTGCTACATGGGCAATAATACCTGTTTGCACTACCACCTGCTGAAGGTGAAAACTCTTCAGAGTCCAGACAAGGGAACAGAACAGATGAAGCTTCTACAAAACCCAAACTAAAAGTTTCTTCCTAGTCTGGAAGAACACAGCACTACCCCAGCAGTTAAAAGACTTGGCTCAGCAGAGAAGTGATCTAGTCATGGGCTCTCATATTAACCTACATGTAGCACATTCTTTGCCCTCATAACCTCACAGCTAGACTATTGCAGTAGCCTGCTGGTGGGTCTGCCTACCTCAAGTCTCTCTCTCTCCACTCCGATCCATTTTACATTCATTCACCAAAGTGATTTTCCTAAAGGGCAGGTCTAACCATGTCACCCCCTGCTACTTAATAAACTCCCATGGCTCCCTATTGCCTCCAAGATCAAATACGGAATGTGATGTTTGTCATTCGAAGCCCTTCATAACTTAGCCTCCTCCAACCTTTCCAGCCTTCTTTTTTTAAATGTATTATTGTGGTACTGTGTGAGTACAGATAATTCTTTATTTTTCTGATTTTTTATTTTTAGTTCACAACACTCAGTTCCCCAAGTTTTCAAGTTCCAAATTTTCTTCCCCTCCCCCCCAAGATAGCATGGAATCCCATATATGTTCTACATCCACCTTTGCATTAAACTTATTTACACAATAGTCAAGTTGTAAAGAAGAATTATGACCAATGGAATGAATCACAAGAAGAAACAAAACCAAAAAAGAAGAGGAAAAAAGATAGTGAGCAAATAGTTTGCCTCAATCTGCATTCAGACTCCATAATTCTTTCTCTGGATGTAGAGACCTCTTTCCATCATGAGTCCTTTGGAGCTGTCTTTGAATCTTGTATTGCTGAGAAGAGCCAAGTCTACCAAAGTTAGTCATCACAGAAGCAATATATCTGTGGTTGTATGCGATGTTCTCCTGGTTCTGCTCCTCTCACTCAGCATCAGATCATGTAGGTCTTTCCAGGTTATTATGAAGTCTGTATCTTCCCCATTTCTTATAGCACAATAGTATTCCATTACATTCATATACCACAACTTGTTTAGTCATTCCCCAATTGATGGCATCCCCTTGATTTCCAATTCTTTGCTACCACAAAAAGAGCTGCTATAAATATTTTTGTACACACAGGTTCCTTTCCCACTTGTGTGATCTCTTTGGGATACAGCCCTAGAAGTGGTATTGCTGGGTCAAAGGGTATGCACATTTTTATAGCCCTTTGGGCATAGTTCCAAATTGCTCTCCAGAATGTCTGGATTTGTTCACAACTCCACCAACAATGTAATAGTGTTCCAATTTTCCCACATCCTTCCAGCATTTATCATTTTCCTGTTTTGTCATGTTAGCCAATCTGACATGAGAGATATAGCATCTAAGAGTTGTTTTGATTTGCATTTCTCTAATAAATAGTGATTTAGAGCATTTTTTCATATGCCTACAGATATCTTTAATTTCTTCCTCTGAGACCTGCCTCTTCATATCCTTTGAGCATTTCTCAATTGGGGAATGGCTTTTATTCCTATAAATTTGGCTCAGTTCCCCATATATTTTAGACATGAGGCCTTTATCAGAGACATTGGTTGTAAAGATTTTCTCCCAATTTTCCAGCCTTCTTACACCTCCCTCCCTGCCATGTACTCTTCAATCCAGTGACACTGGCCTCCTTGTTCCATGAACAAGACACTCCATCTCTCAGCTCTGGGCATTTTATCCTACTGTCGTCTGTGCCCGAAATACTCTTCCCTCCTCAGCTCTACCTACTGACTTTCTTGGTATCCTCTAAGTCCCAACTCAAATCTTTTATAGGAAGCCTTTACCAACGGCTCTTAATTCTATTATCTTCCCTTTGTTGTTTCCTATTCATACTAAATACAGCTTCTTTGTATATAATTGTTTACATGTTACTCTGTTAGATTGTGAGCTCCTTGGAGGTAAGGACTGTCTTTTGCCTCTGAATCTCCAGAGTTTAGCACAGTTTGGTATATAGTAGGGGCTTAGTAAATATTTATTGATCTATGCTTGGGCCTCTCAATAAAGGACATGCATGATCAGAGGATCCTAATTCATCCTTTGGTCTCTATGACAGGGGCAGGAAGTAGAATTATGTCAAGAGTTTTGGCCACTGGAGGAGCTGCTCATTCATTACAGAGTCTCTCCAGTTTGTCTGTCTGTCTTAAAACTATTACACTTTAATAGCTTAATACCAAACTAAGCACGTCATATACTTACTCAGGCTCTCGATCCAAGTGGAATTTATTTTAATTTACGCGTAAAGAAGCTACACTAGCCAGGGCCTTTTGATTTTAAACCTCGGAGATGTAGCTTACCAAAGTAAGGAAATTCTCATGAAAAGTATTCTAGGGTGTCGTTCAAAGTGATTTCCTTGCTTTTTTGCTGAGATTATTTCTTTTTGTTGTCATTTTTCAGTCGTGGCCCCACTTGGCAGCAATACTATAGTGGTTTGCCATTTCCTTCTCCAGCTCATTTTACAGATAAAGGAAAATGAGGCAATAGGGTGAAGTGACTTGTCCAGGGTCACACAGCTAGGAAGTGTCTGAGTGTCTGAGAAAGGTCAGTCTTTCTGGTTCCAAGCTCAGTGCTTTATCCACTGCGCCACCTAGCTGCCCCACTGTTTCTTTACAGGCTGGCTATTAAGGTTGAGTAGTGATTAGTTTTATGTAAGTGTAAATCCTGCCTTGATATTTCTGAATATGGCATAGCTTCTACATGTTCAATAGGTATTCGCACAAAACCAGAGAAATTCTTTGTTTAGCCTCTATCATCCAAGTGGACATATCAAGAACAAGGAAATAGTGCCTCAGACTCATGCTGTGCTTGACTGAATGCTCCATTATGGTAATAATGAAAGCTTTGTGAGAGATTTTGACAGTAGAGGACTCCTTTTCATTTAAATGTTCCATAAGTTTTCTCTGCAGGTCAGATTTGGGGCACTCAACACATTTAATTAATAATAATAGCTGGACAATATTACTGCCAATTCCCATTTCTGAGGATATAGCATTTTTTTTCACTCAAAAAATCATTAAAGCAAATCACACAAATATAAGATTTCCCAGAAACTAAATCTTATAGTCAGTGAATAGGGGAATTTTTCCAAGAATTTTTCGTTCTTAATAAGGAATGTTGAAAAAAGAATTGGATATAAAGAATCCGTCAGTTATTTGGCATTGCTAAAGGAAAAGCAATACTCTGATGGAGGCAAGTATTCTAGTCACTTAAGAAAACATACTTAGAGCAAAAATGGGAAGATTCTCATAGTCTGGATAGAAAAACCTATAATGGTATGGTGAAAGGAGGGTAAGACCTAGAAGAAGACAAAAATTGACTGACTCGTTTACTATGTTACTTAATTCCTTTGAGTCCCAGGTTCCTCAACTACAAAAGAGAGAATACTAATGTAGTATCTGCTTTATAGCTGAGCAAGGAACAAATGATATGTAAAGTGCTTTGTAAAGTTTAATTTACTATACTAGTCAGCCACTACTATTAATGATAGTTTCCCAAATATTATGAAAAGAAAAATCAGGAGCTCTGAATAGCAAATATGAGTATTCTGGTCACTGGAATGGTATATTCCAACTGTGAAGTAATATAATGATATCCTGATTTGTTAATGAGTCTCCTAAGAATCTGGTAACCCAGTCTCCTAGAGCCTAATCACCTACTGGATAAACTGATAAAACTGAGTTTCTGAAACTGAAAAGTTAGACTAGTCCCTGAATGTATGAGGCTCCATCTAAGCTGACTGACTTGTCTCTTCAACATCATCTCTTAGTTGCAGCACAGGTCATTAAGCATCACTTCACTTCCCCTAATACTTGCAACTATCACCCACCTTTACTATAGACAAACTATTTCATACTAAATTTAACATGATCAACAAGAGGTAAAGTTGTTACACTGAGGGATACTAAACGAAGATAGCAAGATCTCTGGATGAAAGTGGTAGATTCTAGGCATAGATGTCCTTACAAAGCTGATTATTACGAAATCACTTGATACATCTAACATTCTTTGGCTCTTCTTTTTAGACTTAACTGTTGCCAAATGAAAAATACAACACAATGACTTGAAAGCTGCAAGGTATCAATTTCTTCAGCCCCAGTCAAGAATCAGTTAATTAGAATAAATTACTGGGCTTTATTTTTGGTTGTGACAAATTATATTGAATAAGGCACATTCTTTATTAGCCAAGAGAGATAAATGCACAAGCACTTTTATGTAATGGTGAAATTGTGAAAGGACTCAGGCGACATCAGGAATTTTGGTATTAACATGAACACCACTCTTCTAGTTTACATCATTGAATGTATTTGGTTCAAGGGTCAACATACTGTCCACAATGGCAGTCCTTCTTAACCTATTGTTTGGCTCTTTCAATAAGGGAAAGATAAGGATGTTTCTTGGATTACAGTAATCAGTCTATGGATTTTTCCAGAAAATAAAGACAAGTTGAAAAACACACTAGAAATGATTTGGGAAGAAAGGGGTCAATTTGGGAAGGGAAGGGATGAATATATGACCTACGTAGTTCTTTGCTAATTATCTGCAAATTATCCTTCAAATACAGAGAGATTTTAGAAGATACTGGGTTTGCTCTCACATGGCTTAATTTAATACGCTGTATTCTTTATTTTGGAAAATAAAAAGGTCTGAGAAATATCGTTATACAGAGTCAGAGGTAAAGGTCAGTATAAGTGGAAATGAGTTTAACAAAGTCATCTTCAGTAGGGCTTGGGGAATTTGAGTCATCATCATTAGATATGTTACAATCTGAGATCTTGAATTTAGCAGAGAAAAGGCACATTTGCAAAGTCATCTGAGTGAGTCTAGCTCAAGGATATTAGGAACCTCTCCTGGATAAATCTGATAGTAGTAACCTCTTTTTTTGCAAGTGTACTAATAGTCACTAGATGTACAACTGAAATTCAGGATAAAGGAAGAGGGTCTTCCCTCTTAACCCTCTTAACCCTGTCTTAATTGACAGACAAGACTTATGACTCCTGGTTTCTTTTGCAACCTTAATATTAAAGGCTTGGTTTATGGGTATATGCTTGTTTTTTAAATTCACTGTTACCTGGAAATATTTCAGATGTATACGTGAAAAAATGTAAGGCTACAGGTCATATATCATGTACTATGTCATACGTCCAAGAAACAATTCTGTAAGTCAAGCAAGTAACATATTATAAGCATTTATGAAACATGAAGTAGCATGAACAGCTAATTTAAAAATCTGAATAGCATTTAAAAGAATCTGTTGAGAATAATTTAAGAGATTACAATAGATTACAGGCTTTGGTCAGATTTTGTTTTTAAAAATGTGGTTCTGAGCTTTAAAAAATATATAAGAAGAGGCAAGGTCTCTTAATATAGTGCTCTCGTTAAAATGGTCTTTGAAATTGAATAAACTTGACAAATATCTTGAGAGAATTAACTTTGATCTTCATATGGGAAGAAACGTATACGTTTTAGCAAAAGCAATGAATAAATCACTAAGAATTCTAGGTTACTTCCTGAAGTGGAGGTGATGAAAAATAATGTTGAACTGAATAAAGAAAAAAAGAACTAATCCCAGGTTCAAATGCTGACCTAACAGAAATGCATGCTCCAGCCTGGTTCTCCCCTTAGATGACCTGAGGTAGTTCATTTCTGTAGACCAATGTAATAGTTCTTCAAGGCACCATTGGTTTTACTTATATTGAGGCCATCTGTGATATGTAAATACTGGGAGAACCAAAACATATTAGATCACCTTTTCTGCCTCTTTTTCTTTACGCTTTTCTGTTACATCTACGAGCATATTAACTGCCACTAATGCTTTAAGCTTCTGTTCATATCTAACCTCACTCGTATGAGATTCCATCGTTAAGTCAAAAAAATTACAAATGTAAACCAGTCAAGCTTAGCCACCTCCTGCCAAACTGAGCCTAACTAAAAAAAAAAAGACTTGATTTAAAAGTCTATGTATTTTCTCCCACTATACTTATTCCAAAAACGCTTTCCTAAATCCTTAGGTTCTCTTTTTAAATTTCAATAATGCACCTCAGTTTACCCCAGCATCTTCTTTTCTCGACAAATTCCAGATCTTTCCACCCCTTTGATCCATTCGACTACTGTTCTCTATGATTTCTTAAGTGTCTCTGTGAACACACAGAAATGGGGTCCGGCCTCCAAAAAAGAGAAAATACTAGCCCCATCATGAGGTCACACACATCACAAACAGCTCACCAGATAGTGCAAAGTCAGAGTTCTGGGTGCAACAAATCATCTGGAAACCTGGCCCTTGGGTCTGTCTCACTTGCAAAGGCCACTGATCATTTAAAGCTTAGCTACCTGGTGCTATTTACTTCAACAAGACTTTGTGGTCTATTTGGCCAGAGTCCTCTAAAAGCAAACACTAACTCTCCAATGAGAAGATACTTTCTTATGTTCTTAATGAAGACCCTGTAGTTAAGCCTTGGAAGTAAGAATATTCTCCTAATGCAGTGACTTGTGACGTTATCTTTTCATATTTAAAAAGAACATTCAATTGAAAAAAGTATTGTGCTGCATTTCAGACTTGATTGGTTTCATCAGTTTTCATTTAGGAAGATTTAACAAGAGGCAAAAAGATTTAGAAAGTGCAAACTTGTCCTAGAATTAATATGCTGCTTTTCAGAGTGGTTCTCTCAGAAGTTTTCAAAGACCAATCATGCCTACACTGTCCTCAGTGTAAGCCTGTACTTGATAAAATTCTATGCTTAGCATTATAGAAAACAACCCTTTTCTTCTATCTCCTTGACTGGCTGGACCGGCAGCACCAGGTGGGAGATGCGACTCCACAGGCCACTCAGTTTGTCTGAATCCATATGATTGAAAGAGTTGGGGGTGTCTGAATTAGTAAACCTAGCCCAAAGCAAATCCCTCACTTTTTCTTCAGTTTCCCTTGGACCCACACCTGTATATAGTGTCTCTTCTTCTAATAGAACTGTCAGCACCAGGGCAACATCCTTGAAGGCTGCATTCTCATGGTCACAATACTTGTAGAAGATCAAAGTGGAGCCTGCCGGAAGGGACTCGAAGCGATGGACCACAGCTGCTTTTCGTCCATCCTCAAACCCAGTGGTTAGCTCGATATCCACCAACAGCTTGACAGTGTCACTGTCCTCGGAGGTCCGCTGAGCACCATCGATCCTGATGGCCGTGACATTCTGGGAGAACGTGTAGGCATCCGCGATGTGGTGGCTCAGGCACTTCAAGGTCTCCTTCCCCTCCTGAGCAGCTGTAAAGATGATAGTGGCTGGCTCTGTAGGACTAGAAGCATTCAGGTGCTTCTGGAGGAACTTGCGTCCCCGCTGCCAGAGGTAAGAGCTCTGGCCTGGAAATCTGTCCTTCAATTGGCTGAACTGATCCAAAAAGGCTTCCAAAGCAGGGTTTTTTGGCACATGCTGGGCCTGGGATGAGAAGCTGCCAAACCAGGAAATGATGAATACCACAAAAATTAATACAGCCAAAAGACCAATGACAGGTCCTGCAAGAAAGTAAAGAAAATTTGAGAAAGCACGAATCATACACAAATCTTGGGACAAACTTAAAGAGGAACCAATGAAGACGGTACCAGCAAGCATCCATTTTTACTGGTACCGGCGGCTTTTTCCTAATTCCTTTGACCTTTTCTCTACCCAAAATCCCCTAGACACCCATTCTCTCCAATCATTACAAGGGCTAGGTGAGAAAAATGTCAGTGCACATTTAAAAAAGACTAACCAAAGATTACTTTTCGGTTTATATCTTGTGACATTTCCTTCCTATTTTGGGAACTTCCATATTGCTACATACAGCAAACTGCCTGCTAGATCTCAATGGAACACCCGTTCTTACAATTATGTAACATGCCAATGGTTTTTTTTACCTACAAATGTATATTTCGAGTTACTTTTTGTAATTTTGGAATAAGCAGCTAATTTGCTCCAGAGATTCTTTTCAAGGTTCTTTCCCACATCCTGGGTCCTCTCTTTGCTTTCTTCAGGTGTGTGTGTTTCCACTGGTTCTTGGTGATGACTTTTAACCTCTGGGAACAAAAGAAGAAAAATACGACAAATCACTAAAAGGATTCTACTCAGCTACCTAAGAAACACTGACCTGAGGGATCAGATTCCTCGAGAGATTTCTATACTTTCTAATAGTACAGACCTAAAATGAAAAGTTCTCAAGAGAACACTGCACAGTAACAGCAACGTTGTGAGATGATCAACTATGATAGACTTAGTTCTTCCTAGCAATACAACGATATAAGACAATTCTAGAAGACTCATGATGGAAAATGCAACCCACACCCAGAGACACAACTACGGAGTCTGAATACAGACTGAAGCATACTATGTTCACCTTTTTTTCCCTTTCTCATAGTTTTTCTGTTTTGTTCGAATTCTCCTTTCACAACATGACTAACATGGAAATATGTTTAACATGATTGTACATATAGAACC
Organism: Phalanger gymnotis; assembly: GCA_028646595.1. Classification (NCBI taxonomy): domain Eukaryota; kingdom Metazoa; phylum Chordata; class Mammalia; order Diprotodontia; family Phalangeridae; genus Phalanger; species Phalanger gymnotis. The sequence continues at coordinate 278,367,674 of CM053626.1, read as the reverse complement.
TATATCAGATTGCTTACTGTCTTGGGGGGAGGAAAGAGGAGGGAGAAAAATTTGGAAATCAAAATCACAAAAGTGAATGCTGAAAACTATCTTTACATGTAATTGAAAAAATACTATTAAGTGAAAAAATTAAAAATTAAAAAAAAATTTAAAATAAAATGAAAGGTTATTTTTCTTCTAAACTCTCACTTTTCTTTAAGGCTTGACATTTGTTTTCCTTCCAGCTGGGGGAATACGAAATGTTTCTTCTTGATTAGTAACTACAGAGTGAAGTAAAACTCACTAACTCATAAGGGAATAGTATGACACCACAGTGAAAACGTGAAACAAGACTATGAAGTCAATTCTAAGAAACTGAGCTCAGCATAAAAGTCTCCTGAGGAATAAATGTAGTAGTTTTCACTACTGAAAAGAAGTGCTTAGAGATACAACAAAAATGTACAATATTAGGAAGTAGTCTGAAAATGTAAAGAAAAAGAAATTTTTTTTTCAGGTCCTCATGCCCTCTGGCCTGGACTATTCCACGAGTCTCCTAATTGGCTTCCCTGCCTCAAGTCTCTCCCTTCTCAAATCCATTCTCCACAGTGGCCAATGTGATTTTCCCAAAGTGCATGCCTGACTTTGTCACTCTCCAGCTTAACAGACCACCAAAGGACAGTATTAACTCTAGGATGAAATAAAACCTTCTCTGTTTGGCCTTAAAGCCTTCTCAATCTGGCTCTGGCCTACCTTTCCAAGCTTATTACATTCACACACTCTATAGCCTACTCATTGTCCTTCTTAATATGTCTTTCACATGTGACATTCTATCTCCCCATGCCTGGAATGCATTCCTCCTAAGTCTGCCTCTCAGAATACCTGGTTTAATTTTATCCGAAGCTCAGCTCAAATGCCACTTCCTGGTTCCCCCCAGCCCCAGCCTCTTCCTCAAACAACTTTGTATCATTTTGTATACACTTAGGCGTGTAGACAGAGAGATAGCGTGTCTCTCCTAACAGAATCAAATCTACATGAGGGCAGAGACTATTTTCTTTTGTCTTTGTCCCCCAACATCTAGCACAGTACCTGACATACAGTAGATCTTAATAAACGTTTACTGATTGACTGAATTAATCTTGAATTGCAATTGACTTTACAAGATGACTTAGTCCAATCTCCTTATCTTGTAGATCAGGTAACTCAGGTCCAGAAAGGGTGAGAAAATTATATAAGATGATACACTGAAGTTGTTGCAGAGCCAGGCCTAGGGTCCAGGTGTCCTGACTCCTTCCTTCTCCAGCGCTTTTTCTACTATATGATACTGTAAGCAAAATTTAGTTTCTGGCTAATAGATAATTTGTGTATCCAGTCACTCCCACTGACGAATAGCTTCCAAACTAAATAACAAAGTAACAATCAGTTTTTATCCATGATGGCAAAAGTTCTATGTTAGTTCTTTCTGCTTACTGGGAGATTTAGATGCAGTCTACTGGTCTTCTAGAAAGAAAAGCACAGATACACCTGAACGATTTAATTTCAGAGACATTTAGGAGGCAAAGCTGACAGGTAGGCCTCCCTCTGATGAGACAAGCATCAAGGGAAAAATCTACTAGACCTCAGGGTAAACGGAATATTGTATTGAATTATTTTTTTCTGGATGATTGTGCATAAATGGGATTGTTAGAGTATATGGGTTTTTCCCATACACAATACAAAATAAATATAAAAGTAACTGGTTGGGGTGGGGGGGTATAGCACTTAGGAGGACTAGGAAAGACCTCATAGAGGTTACAGTATTTGAACTGAGCTTTGAATAAAACTAAATTGCAGGACTGTAAGAGGCTAAGGTAAAGAAGGAACACATTCCACGCGTGGGGGCTAGCTTATCCAAAGGTACAGGAGATGGAATGTCATGTGTGAGGGACAGTTAACTAGTCAGTAATTGAGAAGAAATATACGTACAGGTACAGCACCAACAACTAGGGTTTTGAGATAGCTTGGGTACTGACTCACATTATGTTACCAGTAATGTTAAAAAATGTAGATTAGCTACTTCATTTGACTGAATTATTTTTTTCTTACCTTGTACTCCAACTCGTTTCCTCACCATAACTTCATTTTCTAGTGCTTCTTTAGTAGAAATTGAGCTCTGGGTTTCCACGGTGTCCTGGGGAGTACTGGATCTTTCATTACCTTCTCTGGGAACTGCAGAACTGTTCTCCTGGGGAAGGGCTGGACTTTCCTTTTTATTTAAAGAACTGTTAGTGTTTAGATCCAAGGGTCTTTCACTTGATCCTTCTGAATTGTGAGGATACTCTTGTTTACCACTGGGATCATTCTGGCTTTCCTCCTGCTCTGGTTCCATCTCTGGAGAGCCCCCTTCATCTGTTTCACCAGCACTTGCAAATTTATTTTCTGCATCCAGGCTTTGTGACCCTATTGTTTCTACCTCCATGACATCCTTAAGTCCAGAAACAGGACATCCAGCCTGAGTTTCTTCAATGACACCTGATACTGTTATAGTCTCCTGAGCCTGAGCAATCATTGTTGGATCTTTTTCTAGATTCTCTTTCATCTGACATTCTGTTTAGGAAAAAATTCACAATTTAGTGTACTTTCTTGAGAATGACTAAAAATGTCCCTCTGCCTTTTACAAAAGTGGTTTCTAGTATATAAATTCTCAAATTCCTCTCCCACTAAAGATTTTTTTTTTACCTAAATATCATGTTTACATTATTGTCATTCCACTTTTGCTTGGCGGAGCCAATTTTTCTTTACTTCACCAGTAACCTGGATTCTACTCCTGGTTCTCTTAGCTTTGCTACTAGATGAGTTTTCACCTTATCTTGCCAGGGCCCAGTATACACAGCCCTTCCTGGCCCACTCTCTATCATGCCTCCTTCTCTACTTGGACCTTTTATCTCCACCTCCTACCCATTAGTAACCTGGATTCTACCCCTCGGTACCCCCCAACCCAGTTCTTGCTCCCCTTAACATATTATCTTCTCTCAGAATGTAAGCTCCATAAGAGTAGAGACTATCTTGCTTGCTCATTTTTTATCCCCCAGATTTAGTACATAGTAAGCACTTAATAAGTGACCTATCGAATATATTATTTTATCGTGGGAAGATTCTTCACCTATTTCTTATATATCTATTGGCAGGCTGGAACATTTGAATTGAGCTCTTCTCCTGCTGTTAAAATGATCAGAGCCCACCAAGTATATGAAATCCCAATGCCTTTTAGACTTCACAAACTTTGTCCTGTTGGCCTCTCCACTATTCTTTTTAATAAATCTATCATTCCTGAATTTCATCATCATTATCCAAAATTAATTTGGGCATGGCTTCTTAGAGTCTTTGGAAACAAAAGCAGAGGGGGGCGGGGGGAGGGAAGGAGAGAGGAAGAGGAGAGAGAGGGAGAGAGAGAGGGACAGAGGGACAGAGAGGGACAGAAGGGGCAAAAGGGAGAGAGAGACAGAGGGAGAGAGAAGGGGAGAGAGGGAGGGAGAGAGGAAGAAAGGGAGAGAAAGAGAGGGAGAGGGAGAGAGAGAGAGAAAGAGACAGAGAGAGAGAGAAAAAGAAAGAGAAAGAGAGAGAGAGAGAGAGAATGTATCTCTATCTTATATTCTGATAAAATGCTTAGTTTTCTTTTTATTTTCCCTGAACTTGAGATTTTATCAGTATAATGAACTCCTGGGGTAAATGCTCCCTCCACCGATGAAGATGTACATTTTCTGTAATGTATAATACTAGAGAGTTGCCTGAGGCACTGAGAGTGACTAGCTACCTGGTCACATAACTAACACAGAACTTAACCCTTAGTGTTCACGATTCCAAGGTTGGCTTTCTATTTGCTACACTACACATTATCTATCTCATACTTACTATCATTGTATTGTTCAGCTTAACTTAAATAATAGCAGTCATAGCCAATTAACCTGTGCCAAACTGGAGATACTAACCAAATTATTTTTGTTTAAAAAGGTGCTTAATGGACAGTGATTTTCTATCTCAATGCATCCTATTTCCTAGAATACAGACCACGAGGCTCAGATTTCAGTACTGCAAGGCCTGGACATACCTTCTTGAGGATTTCTATATCCATTCTCAGTCATTTTTATGTCCGCTCTCTTCTGGATGTGACGTGGGCAGTTTTACTCGCCGGTTTTCCTTATGATGATCTCTTGCTTTCTTCTATTTTGTTCAGAAACAACTCTCTCGGTCTCAATAAGTTCATGCCTCCCTGGACCCAGAGACCAGGGCTCGGAGTAACTTGAGGCAAACACAAAAATATAGTTGATCAATGCAAACATTGAAATGGTTTAATGAATGAATTTCTATGCACATGATGGTAAAAAAAACAATCAGTTGTAGTAAAACAGTTACATTCCTTATGCCTAGAATATCCTCCCTCCTCATTTGTTTTACTTCCTTTTGAAACAATATCTATCCCTTAAAACCTTATTCAAATGCCATCCCCTCCATGAAACCTTCATTGATCCTTCCTACTCTCCTAAATGAAAGTAACTTACTGCTGAAGTCTCTTAGCATTCTTAATTTTTCATATTTATTCTGTTTTATGGTTTTTTGCACAGATATTTTCTCTCTCTTACTGGGGGCAGGGCAAGTAGTGTATTATGTATCTCTGTACTTCCTTCTACATCTTGTATAATGCCTAGTAAATAGGCATAATGTGAAAATAATTAATTTTTTAGTTTTTTAAATGATTTCTACTATGAAACATTTTGAGGGGAAAACAAAAACCATCCAGTTATTGTGGGGATGAAACTCATGGTCTTGAGATCATAAACACAATTAAAAATAACCACATCACTGCCAACTATTATAAATATTAAAATTGATTACCTGCCTGTGTCAAAGATGATGGAAAAGGTTATAAGTCTATTTTTCAGAGATATACATGTATTAAAATTTTTAAATGAATTCTAAAATTCTGGAAATGAACTAAAGTGAAAAGAAAATCATTGCTACACTATTATTTGTATTCAATACTACATCGATTCTTCACGATACTTCACTCCCCTTCCCCTAGTTCATGTGGATAGATATAATCTTTACTGGTAATCTTAAGCTATTATTTACCACAATCGCAAAATTTCTAAACATATTTAGAAGGGATCTCAGCAATTATCTTGTAGTCCAACTCATACCCCAAAAGGAATCCTCTCTACAACATTCCTGAGAAGTGGTAATCCAGTCTCTGCTTAGAGACTTCCAATGGAACAGGAATCTATTACTTCTCAAGGTACCTCCCCTTGCCCCCATTCAACTTGTGGATGCCTCTGAATCTTGGGAAGTTTTTCAAGACATCAAGCCTGAATTTGCCTCTTTGACTCTTCCAACCACTGTCCCTAGTTCTGACCTCTAGAGGAATTCAGAGCAACATGGGAAGACTGATAGGAATTGAAGCAAAATGTAGTAAGCACAACATGGAAAGCTATATGTACCATGATTACAATAATACAAACGGAAAGAATGCTGAAAAGAAGTCTAACTCTGATTAGAAGTAATGATCTAATGGAGAAGAAATGAAATGGACCTCTCTCCTTTCAGGAGAGATGTGGGACCACAGTTGTATACATGTACTGTCAGAGGTGCTTATTGTGTTAAGTGGTTGTCCTTAACTTCTTCTTTGTTACAAGGGAGGGGTCAAGGTTGGAAGTGAGGAGCGGGGCTTATCTGAAAATGTGACATATAAATAGAAATCATCAATAAAACTTACTTTAAAAACTATCTATTGCTGAAAAGGCAAATTAGGCCAAAACTAGTACCAAGAATCATTATTTGTAATTTGATGTATAGCTCAGTTATATTGACAGGAAAGCCATACTTCTGACATTCCCACACAAACCTATCCTCCAATACTGCATATGGGGAAAGCACAAATCCTAGGCTTTTTTGAAGTCTCTCCTAAACCTATATTACAAAATTAGTACAGCTCAAAAGAAGATTGTACTTTGACATTAGAATAGAAAATACAGTTTCTTCTCCTAATACTTAGACAAACTTTCAGATTTAATTGGGTTAGAATATAAATTCTGAGAAGTCAGGGACTATGTGTTCTGCACATTTCCCTTATCACCTAATATTATCACTACCTTTCTTTACCACTTGCTTTTTCCTAAAAAGAAACTGAACAATTACTTTACTAAAGGAAAAAATCCCCTTGATCTTTCAAACTAGCAGTAATAATTTACCATGTCTGACAGTCAGGAAATAAAAAGAACTTCCCCTGGGCAATTTCAATCACCTGAATTTTCATATGGTACATAAAACCGTAACAGAAGCACATAAAATAACTTCTGTACAACCTTGGAGTTCTCATTCAAAAGATTTCCTACAGCAATACCACTACTAGGTCTACATCCCAAAGAGATCGAAGAATGTATGAAGATATTTATAGCAGCTCGTTTTATGGTAGCAAAGAATTGGAAATTGTGGGGATGCCCATCAATTGGGGAATGGCTGAACAAGCTGTGATATATGAATGTAATAGAATACTATTGTACTATAAGAAATGATGAGCAGGTGGACTTCAAAAAAACCTAGAAAGACTTACATGAACATCCGGATACAAAGAAAAATGAGCAAAACCAGAGGAGCATTATACACTGTAATATTGCAATGATAATGAACTGTGAAAGACTTAGCAACTCTGATCAATACAATGGCTCACAATTCCAAAGCACTCATGATGTATAATGGGTATCATATTGCTTGCCTTCTCAATGGCTAGGAGAGGAGCATGAGAGAAGACAGAATTTGGAACTCGAAATTTTTAAACAAATGTATATGAAATATATGTACATACACATATACATATGTGTATATGTATGTAGGTGTGTATTTATTTCCTCTATGATATATTTAATTTTCAAGGCTTTTCTAGTCCATAGTATTTCATTTCATTTTAAGGAGAGTTCCCCTGGTAAGTTTTGTATTATGTAATTCGCTGAAAGGGCTCTCGGTTTGACTGTACTCATTTTTTGACAACTACTCCAAAGCAGTGTGGTATAACAGAAAGAGCACTCCATCTGGAATCTGAAACAGGCTCAAATTCTGACTGCCACTTTATTATCTGTGTGGCAATTTGTACCACAGGTTCTCACTCCAAGGCCAATGCTCTTTCTACCCTGCTGCCAATTACAAAGCAGGCCAGTGCTATTATCTCTACATTACTGACAATGTCAAATAAATAATCTGTGACTCATATGACCAAAGGTTACATGACAAATTCACAGCATAACTGGTCATCCAATTCAGATCTACCTACTACCATACCAGTGTGTCCTTCGCTGTAAACATTTTACGCCATGTCTAGTAACATTGTTTCCTCAAGGTGTTATAACACATCCAAAAGCCCCAAAGAACTGGGTTAGTGGGGTTTAAAATTTTTTTTTTAATCTCCCACTATTAGGTAACTTAATTTTTATATCCCAATTGGTCATTTATTTACTAATAAGGTATATAAAAATGGTTATGTTAGAGGCTTCAAAATTAATTTTAAGAGAATAGGGAAAATAAGTTAAGGATGTATTACTATTATTATTATTATTTTTATATATTAGTATATGATAATGAGTACTGTTGTTATGATTTATTATTGTTTAACATAAGAACTGAAACAACATAAAAGATGTCTGGCCAGGTACAAAGATCCATTTTAGTTAACAATATAAATTAAAAATATAAAGTTTTGAGACAGTGCTGGCCTCTGAGACATGGGTTAAAGTCCTGCCTCTTACACATATAGGTGGTATGATTTTGGGCAAGTCACTTAACCAACCCTATAAGCCACCAACAAGATGTACTGCAGGCCTGATCTGCTTTGATAGGAAGAGTTCCTCATTGGGAACTGATATAGATGACATCTCAGGTCTGGTTTAAAAAAAGTTTCACAATTCAGCATTTCTGATAACAGAAAGGGTTATAATAGATTTGGTGGATACAGCTGAGTTTTAAATAATTCAAATAAATTCAGTTCAACAAGCATACTATACTAGTAGGAGGCCAGGATTGGTTTCATTTTCCTCTGTATCTTCACAGCTTTGCACAGTGCCTGTCATAGTAGGTAGTTAATAAATATTTATTAGTTGACTGATACAACGCAAAGTCATTCTAAATATCATGTGTAGAGAAGGGCAGGGTAACTTTCTGTGATTTGGAGACAAAACAGGGTATTGCACATTTATATTACATAAGCAAAATGCCACATGCATTGGAGAACCTGTGTCCAGAAGCTTCAAACTTTGCTCTTTCCCAACTCTTAAAGGCTTTAGAGAAGTTCATCATAAGGTTCTGTCTTCAACTCTGCACTATTCTTAATTTTACTACATAGCTAAACTGGATAAGGATTTCAACCAGACCCAGGAGCTAGGTTTCCAGTTCATTCTCTAAAACCTACAAGAATTCCCCTCTTTCCACCTTTCCACCAAAACACAAAATAGTGTTTTTCCCTCATTTGGGGACTTTTTTTTGAGAGAGAGGAGGGGGACTGGGGTTGGTAAAAGTGCAATAGTGAAAAGCAAGCACTCTGGAAACAAACAATGTAAAGTTAAACGTTAATTTTAATCACAGAATTATTAGAGCTAAGACTTTAAAGATCAATTAACCTAACCCCTTTACGTTCCAGATAAGGAAATTGAGTTTACTTACTCAGATTCTTGACGACAAGAAAAGTGTTCTTAATAGTGGATTTTGAATCAAAGCCCACTTCAAGAATCAAATTCCAAAGGCATGAAACTTTCCAGTTTTCAATCCGCACTGGAAAAACAGGTAGCTACACACACCCGTGGCCCCAAATCCTTCCCCGGTCCATGTGACAGTGAACTTTGCCCCAAGGAAAAGGCCTCCAGTGGAATGCTGGGAGTAGTAGTTTTTTCTACCCTTCCCATAAGGAAGCTCATGTAACTACAAGTTATGACTATTAACAACACACACTTGCCTCATTTCGTTTGGTAAGCTGCACTTCAAAATTCTTATTTTCAGAAAATTATTAGTATTCTACAGATAGGCTCCCATCTTCTGCCGCCATCAGATAGTTGTTAGCCCTTTAGTTAGCTGGGCAATCCCGGGACAAGTCTTATCGCTTCTCTCAGTTTCAGTTTCCTCAGTTCTAGAATAGTAATAGCACCTCCCAGGTGTGCTGTGAGGATCCAGAGAGTTTACATGCATAACAAGTGAAAAGTCCTTTGCAAACCTTAAAGTATTGCATAAATGACAGCTATTATTAGTTCTTTAACTACCTTCCAACCTATAAAGTAGGTACTCTAAGTTATTCTGGTCACTTTAAATGTATAGAATCACAGAATTTCAGAGCTGGAAGAGCCCAATCCAAACATGAAAAAGGATACCTTGAAAACCTCCAGTGAAAAAGCCCATTCCACTTTTGGATGGCTTGAATTACTAGGAAATGCTTCCTTATGTACAGACCCAATTTTCCCTTTTACATTTTTTTAACCACTAATTCCAGTTCTTCCCCTCAAGCCGAGCAAAAGGAACATAGCCCTCTTCCACGTGACACTCCTTCAAATATGTGAACACAGCTCTAACATTCCTCTCCCTGCTTACCCTTCTCTTCTCCAGGATAAACGACCCCATTTCCTTCAACCGATTATCAAACTTATCAGGTGGTAGAGCATGCACAAGTCACCTACCCTTGGGAGCCTTTTCCTCTAAAGCCACAAAATGGGGATAATAACACCTGCACTGAACGACTGTCAGTGCTGTTGAGAAGAAAGTTCTTTGCGAACCTTAAAGCACTAACTATATACACATTATTATAGTAACAACAACCAAGAACATATAACATCCCTAAGAAAAGTGAGAGTATCTAGAAGGAAAAGTTGGTCAAGAGTGTCTAGATCCCTCATAGAGGTGGGTAATTAGGTAAGTAATTAGCACTGGAATAAAAGGCTGTATTAGGCAATTTGGCGGTCACTAGTATTTTTTGAGACAGCAATTCCAGTCAGAATGATTGGATCCGAAAGTCAAATAACAAAAGTACAGGTAATTAAGGAATTTAGGACATTGGGAATAAAGAGCTTTTCTGAGCTGTCTTTTTCAAGACAGAAAGCTAAGTTCCTTTTTGACAGGATTAATAATCTGCTATGGGGAATGCTATCAATATAGTTTACTTAATTGTTGCAAACTGTTCAATAAAGTATATAACGTTATTCATGTAAAATAAATAAACAACCACCCCGAAATGAAAAAGAAAAAAAGGCAGAAGGCTAAGGCTGGCAGCTCAGTTCATCTTTCACTTAAAAGTTCAAAGTTACTTTATCACCAATAAAACAAGAGATGTAAAAGATACTCTAGGGGCAGCTAGGTGGTGCAGTGAGTAGAGAACTGGCCCCTGAATCAGGAGGACCTGAGATTAAATTCGACCTTAGACATTTGACACACTCACTACCTGTATGACTTTGGGCAAGTCACTTAACCCCAATTGCCCTGCCTTCCCCCCTGAAACAAAAAAAAAGACTATTTAAAAAAAGCATAAAATACCTGAGATTATACCTGCCATGAGAAACCCCAGAACTATATAATTATAAAACATTTTATACAAATAAAGTCAGATTTAAATAACTGAAGAAATATTAATTGTTCAAGTGTGGTCAGAGCCAATACAAAATAAAACACAATTCTACCTAATCTATTTATTCAATTAAATCTCAATTAAATTACAAAAAAAAATTATTTTATTGAGCTAGAAAAAAATAATAAAATTCATTTGGAAGAACTAAAAGTCAAGAATATCAAAGGAATTAATGGGGCAAAAATTGTAAAGGAAGGTTTAACAGTACCAGATCTTAAACTGTATTATAAGGCAGTAATTATCAAAACTGCCTAGTACTGGCTAAGAAAAAGGCAGATCAGTAGAACAGTGTACACATAATATACACTGTAGTAAATGATTATAGTAACCTTACGTTTGATAAATATAAAGATTTAAGTTTATGAGATAAGGATTGACTATTCGGTTAAAAAAAAGTTTGGAAAACTGGAAAGATGTCTGGCAAAAATGGATACATGACCTAGATATAAAGGGACATATCATAAGTAAGTTAGAAGAATGTGGAGCATATTACGTATCAGACTTATGGATAGAAGAATTTATGAATAAACGAGAGAAAGAGAACACTGAGAGCTGTAAAATGGATAATTTTATTATATTAAATTAAAAAGTGTTTATAAAAAATGAAACCAACATACCCAAGATTAGGAGGATAACAGAAAATTGGGGAAAAAACTTTGTAGAAAGTTTCTCAGATATAGGTCTCATAGCTAAAACAGAGAATTTTGTCAAGTTTATAATATGAGTCATTCCTCAATTTATAAATGGTCAAAGGATATAAAGTTTCTCAATGAAGAAATAAAAGCTATATATGATTATATGAAAATGCTCTAATCATTATTGATTACAGAAATGCAAATTAAAACAATTTTGAGATATCATCTCACACCTATTAGATTGGCTTAAATGATAGATGGGGAAAATGACAAATGATGGAGAGGATACGGAAAAATTGGGACACTAATAGACTGTTGGTGGACTGATCCATTGATTTTGGAGAACTACTGGAATTATGTCCAAAGATATAAAACTATGTATACCCTTTGACCCAGCAATACCACTATTAGGTCTGTTTCCCAAGGTGATCAGGGAAAAAGAAAAAGAACCTATATGTTCTAAAATATTTATAGCAGCTCCCTTTCTGGTGGCAAAGAACTGGAAATTGAGGGGATGCTCAACATTTGGGGAATGGCTAAACAAGTTGCAGTATAGGATTAAGATGGGAAACTATTGTCCTGTAGGAAATGATGAGCAGGTTGGTTTTAGAAAAACACAGAAAGACTTCCATGAAATGACAAAGAGTGAAATGAGCAGAACCAAGAGAACATTGTATATGTTAACAGCAATATTGTGAGATAACTATGAATGACTTACATTATACGTGAACTTAGTCATTCATAGTTATTCTGAGTATTATGAATACTCAAATAAGCTACAAAGGGCCTATGAAGGAAGATGCTATTCATATCCAGAGAAAGAACTGACAACTAGAAGTATACATAATATAGCTTTACATATATATGTATGTGTATACATATATATGTATATATCTGTGTCAAATAGGGGCCTTCTCTACTGCAAGGTGGGGAAAGAGGAAGGGAGACAGTTCAGAAAAATTACATTTTTAAAAAAGTGCTGAGTTACTAAAGTAGCACTTTACACAATTTCATATCATATTTACAATTGAAATTAATGATTTCATTACATAGTATTAAATTATGTCTGCTACACAGAGATGGGATAGTAGTAGCTGGAAACAGCAGAGGGATCAAAGGTCATTTGTTGTTGTTAGACAATACGATAATAGAACATTGGACTGTAAGTCAGGTACATCTGGGTCAGATCCAACCTTAAGACACTTACTAGCTGTGTGACCCTGGACAAGCCTCTGGACAGTTGTCTGCCTCAGGTTCCTTCATCTGTAAAATGTAGGTAATAGTATCACCTATCTCCCAAGGTTAGTGTGAGGATAAAATGAGAAAACATTTTGTAAAGTGCTTTGCAAACTTTAAGGAGCTATATAGATACAACTGTAACAGTTTTAATTAATGGAGAGACCTGAGCTTGTTTGTGATTCAATCACCATCTGCCAAGTTGAAAATCTTCCCTTGCTCTATCACTCTCTTTTCTCACAACCATCAATCTCAGCCATACACCTCTGCAGTCCTGCTACTCTATCTTCCCCTTTCCTTGTGCCCTCTGGAACCCTGATCTATTGTTGATAAACTCCTCTTCCTTTTAGATGGCTTCCTCTTAGTCTTTAAGATTTCTTGGACTCAACAGAAACCTGGCTCCTCGTTCCTTCAGCTGATACTGCATCACTAGTCACACTCTCCAGTGCTAAATGTACTTAGTATCAGTCAACCAACAAGCATTTAAGTACATACTCTTTGCCCACCACTGTGCTTGGCACTGGACATACAAAGAATGGGGGGGGGAATCCCTTGCCCTCAAGGAACTTACAAGTCTAATGGAGAGATAACAAATAATTAAGTACATACATAATCTATGGAGAGTATATGGGATCAAAGGTGGAAACCTTTCACAACTGGGTGTGGGGGCAGAGGTGCAGAGGGGAAAAGCCTTCCACAGAAGGTGGGCTTTGAACTCAGTCTTGAAGGAAGCCAGAAAAACTAAGAGGCAGAGATGAAAGAACATTCCAGGAGGGTGTAGACGTCTTCTGAACATGCAGAGGTGAGAAAACTAGTGAAGGGTCTTTTAGAGGGATGTATGAATTGAGATTGGAGGGAATGGAGGGACTCTTGGAGGGGTGAGTGAGGTTGGGGGTGGGAGGGTGGAGGGAGAAGATAAGGTAATAGGGATAGGGTAAAAAGGGAGGCTAAGAAATAAAATAGTGAGTAAAAATAAGGTAGAGAGAAATTCACAAATAGTAATATAACTTTGAATGTGAATGGAATGTTTATAGAAGTTCTCTTTGTGGTATCAAGGACTATAAATTGAGGGGATGTCCATTTATTACAGAATGGCTGAACAAATTGTGGCATATGGTTGTGATGGAATACTATACAAAAGGACGAACTCAATGATCTTAGAAAGCAGGTATGAAATGATAAAGAGCAAAATGAGCAGAACCAAGAGTACATTGTGTACAGTGACAGCAATATTGTTTTAAAAACAACTTTGAGCAACCAAGTCATTTTCACTGTTACAAATACAAAAATTAAAAAATAAAGAACATATGAAAAAGATATTATCCATATCCAGAGAAAGAACTAATAAAAGTATATATAGAATAATTATACATATGTATATATATAAAACTATTTGTGTCTAAAGGTAGACATCTCTGGGTTGGGGGAATGAGAGACAGCCAGGTATGGTAACAAGAGATGGAATGTCATGACCAAAGAACTGTAAGGTCAATGTAACTAGATCACATTGTGCATAGAATCAAGTATAAGATTTTGAAGAGGAATAGGACAGATTATGAAGGGCTTTAAAAGCCCAACTAAAGACCTTGGAATAGGAAGTCACAGAACTCAATGTTGTGTCAGAGTTAGGTCCATACTTTAATAAAAAACTACTCCAGCAAGTTGAGTGAAGATAAAATGGAATGAGGCGAGACCTGAACTAGAGTTCTGGCTGTATGAGTGGAGAAAATGAGATGTATGAGAAATGCCATAAAGGTAGAAATGGCAAGATTTGATAACAGATTGAATATGAGGGATGAGAATGAGGAATAACGAATGGCCAGGACAACAAGGTTTTGAACCTGAATGACTGGGGACAGGGCAGTGCCCCTCCACAGTAATAGGGAAGTTCAGCATGACATTTAGTTCAGTGCTTTAAAAGATGAAAAGTTTCTCCATGATATTCTAGGCCCTTTACTAAGAAATACTTCAAAATTGTAATCAAACCACCACTGGATTGGCTGGCCACAAAATCCACTGGGATCTGTAGCTCTTCCCAGTTTAAGAAAAAACAGGGGTTGCAGTCTTTCCCAAAGGAGAATTACAAATCCTAGCCAATCTCGTTAGGGGTTGTTATAGTAATTTTCAGAGATTGTTAACTGAAATGACAAAAAGTTTATTCTAGTCTTAAGCTAATCTGTCAGAAAAGAATCCCTTCTACAAACCTAAGAGATATTCTCTGGTAGGGTACACAAATTACATTAGCTCTGGAATCAGAGGCTGTGGGCTCAAATCTCATCTCTGATTACCTGTAAACCTTCAAGTCACTTGATCTCTCTGAGCCTGTTTCCTTATCTGTAAAATAAGGGGTTGGACTAGTTGGCCTCTGAAGTCCTTTCCAGTTCTATATCTATCATCCCAATAGGGATTTCACTCCTGAAGACAGCCAGTTCCACTGTTGGACAGTTCTGTCATTAAAACTTTTCTCTAGGTTGAGCTTCAAGGGGTTGCTGGGTGAAACACACATGTTGTTAGGCATCTGTAGTTCCTGCTGCTACCTCACAAACAGAGGAGGGGCCAGGATATAAGTGGTCCTCCCAGGTACACCGAGGCCACAAACAAGCAAACTTCTGTCTAAAATTGTCTATGCCTTTTTGTTTTTAAAAGATTTACTTCTTTGGGGAAGCTATTCTTGAGCTGTTTTTGGCAGTGCACCAGTAAGTATAATAGTAGATGAATCCCTTTCTTTCTAGACCACACACAAAAGAAATTAAGGAAATACCCTCTACAACAAAAAGGGCCCAAAGGTAAGTTTTTTTATGTGTCTATTATTTTTGCTTATATTAATCTACTATTAAAAAACATGAGGCCCTTGAGGGCTCTTTTGACAATGTCTATTCAGTATAGCATTTGATTTATTGTAGACAGTGTAATTTAAAAATATTTTTACAGTCAACTAATAACTTTGTTAATAATATACTCTTTTTAGAAGTTTTCTAAAATACTAAATGCTAGTTAACTTACTTTATACTTTTAAATAATTTTAAAAGCAGCAAAAAGACTTGTAGTCTCATGTATCTATCCCTTAGACCACTTTCATTTTCCCTTCCCTGAAGGCAATAAAAAGCAAAAATAAACAAAAAGCTATTTTTCTTAGCATTCTTCCTTTTTTTTCTTTCACTCTTATTTTACTGCAGACTAGTATTCATACCAAATATGTAAAAAATGAGTTACTGATTTTTAAAAGCACTATTACAAATACTATTATGTCTCTGTATTGTTACCTAACACAGAGAATATCCGTTGCTAATTCTATAACTAGGGTCTACATTTTATTTATGATAAATACCATGGAAGAGCAAGGTTGTATGTACTAATTCTGAATTTATGATCATTTGAACCAAAGTTGAGATATTGAAGTTTATACTTACTAAGAGAGTAGTTTAAACAAGATCCTAATAACTTTAAATTCCTTAAACGAATTTCAAAGCATATTCAAGTATGTCACCTATATAAAATTAATACACTAAACATAAATCCTTTATTCACTAAATCAACTTCTCTAGCCTCGAAGTGATATTATTATTAGACCAGTGCTGTATCCTTAAAATAGAATTTTTTAAAAGACATGAGGCTTTACACCAATTATGACTACCCCACCCCAGTATTTCATGTATGATTATGTAAGATTATTTACCATCTTGGTTCTACTAAGTTTTTTTTTTTTAACATTTTGTATTCTAGTGTCTGGCACAGATTCAGTACTTCAAAAGTGCTTGAATGATAGTAAACTAAACTTGGGAATTGTACAATGAAATCTAGAATAAACTTATACTGGAAGTTCCTGATGCAGATAAAAAAAAAAAAGAATACAGGTGAATTTACCAAGCGGCTAAAGAAGCAGAAAGCACTCCTTAATTTCACATTAGAGGAATGTCAATTTCCAAAAGGATCAAAAATTTAGAGCCCGAAAGAATGTAAACAATCTCTTAATTTTAAATATGAGGAACTGAGTCGAGCAGGACTAGGTTAAAGTACTCAAGCTGCAAAATGAGTGACTCAAGCCAGCTTCTCTTCCCACGGTACCAAGCACCTAGTTTTACAAACGTTTCTGTCTGTAATCCGCTGATAAATTTTTAAGCAAAACTCTTCAGCATCATTTTAGTATCATGGTATGGGTGGCGGATAAACTTTCTTTTCGTTTATTGCGTTACTCAAATATTGCTTTTAGAAAATAACTAAGGTCCTTCTTCGGGTAGAGATTTCCCATATTCTTAACAATCGACTTCAAGGTCAAAACCCGAGTAGCCTTTGCCTTGACTAAGTAACTGAAGAGTCAAACTTTTCACCACGATAGGACATACACACCTTCACTTTACAAGTTTTTTATTTTATTTTTTAAATTAACAAGCATTTTTCCACTCCCACTCCTAACTTATGGGGGGGAGGGAGGGGACGGAAGGGAGGGGGGATCCTTTCAGTGGGCAGCCAAAGCAAAAAACGACTCTCCGCATTATCCCGGTCCAGAAATGTCAGCGTCTTCGTTCGAACCTTGAACCCTTCACCAGCAGGGAGGGGACAGAGCCGGCTGTGTAAGAGGCAGCGCGGGCACTTAGGCTACAGAGTTAACAAAATGGTGGAGGAAGCGGCGGTGATGCCCGCTGGACTTTTAAGGGCGCGGGCTCCCCCGATCCTGGCCTCCAGCCTCGGGAATGCTGCGCCACGGCCCGTCCAGGGCCGAGCCACCCCCGTGACTCTCGCCTTAGGACTGGCTGGAGAGCCGGGGAAGGCCGGCTCAGGCCCCGCCGCCTCGGGCCCCTCCCCGCCCCCAGCGCGGGAGGGCCAGGCTCTCCGCTCTCCTCCTCTGGCGGGCCTGCAGCCAGGAGGGCGGGGGTGACACACACACACACCCAGGAGCAGCTGACCGAGCCCGGGCACAGCCTGCCTCACAACCCTCGGGAGCTACCATGGGCCCAGAGGAGGCCGGACACCGCGGCGGTGACAGCGACAAGAGCGGCGGCGGCCGCGGACTCGGAGACTCCCAGCTGCCTCCCTGACGGGCGCCAAGCCCCCGCCGCCGCTCCAGAGAGGCACTCGGCCAGCCAGCCTAGGCCCGCGGACCATGGCAGGCGAGGGATGGGCAGCGCACGTCACACCCAGGGCCCCGCTACGACAAGGGAGGCGCCCGCTCGCTCCTCAAGATGGCGGCGGAAGGGAGGCGCTCGCGTACGGAAGCCCCACGGAACGGCGCAGGCGCCGGCGGGAAGTGAGGTTCTCCGAGCTCCCGCCCCAAGTGTACGGCGACTTAGAGCCGCTTGCTTCCGGGGGAAGTGCCCGGGTGGAAAAGCGGACCCAGACAGAAGAGTTCCGCCCTGTGCGCGGGAAAGAGGAAGTGGAGGAGAGAAGAGCCTATCATTACCTTAGGTCTCGGCAACCCGCTCACTTCTCTGGCCTGGGACCTGTTGAGATGAATACGAGGAGAACGACCCGGCTCCAGCAGCAGGAGGCTCAGCCACCGCCGCAGCCCTCGCCGGCCACTACCAGGAGAGGGCTGCGGGACCTGCAGTCCTCGGAAGGTGAGGGTGGCGGAGGCGGTCGCCGCCGCCAAGGTAACGGGCTGGAGAGGCGCGCGCACCCGAAGCAGGAGGGAGGTTTCCCACCACGGGCGGGCACCTCTCCCTGCCCCGCGGGGGGTCCTCTTCTCGCGCCCCTCTCGGTCTCTCGCGAGGGATGGACTCCCGGTTGGGAGACCCAAAGGTGGAGGAGGAAATTGATCACTAGCTGGAGGGGCGGGCCGGGCATGGAGGATGCGGGCGGTCCGGGGAGGGAGAGAAACGAGGGACTAGGATGGCGTAGACGGAACAAACCTTTTCAGCAGCCCCCCACCTCTCCGGGGGTCCCCTGGATGCTCGGGCCAGTGGCCCCATCCCCGTCTGTCATCCTTCCCCACCCTTCTCAGACAAAAGAGAGCAGGGGGCAGGAGCCCCCGGAGAGTGGGAGAGGAAGGGCACCTGCGTTCTGCTTGATAGGGGGGCATTGGCCCCACCCCAGGCTCAGTGAGAATTTTGACATTTGTCTTGATTTTTGAGCAATTTTTCTTGGACTCAGCCCATAAGTATTAAGCGCCTACTAGGTGCTGAGCGCTGGGGAATCAAAAACATCCCTGCTCTCAGGGACCACCCAGTCTGACGGGAGACAACAGGAAAACAACCACGTGCAAACAAAAGCAGGAAATTGAAGATAGGGAGGGTACTAGTAGAAGACGGGGTACATGGGACTTGGAGTAAGCCGGGAGGCTGAGATGAGGAGGGAAGAAGATTCCAGGCATAGAGATCACCCAATGAAAATGATGGAGTGTGGAGATGGAGTGTCAGTGTCACTGGACTCAAGAAACTTGAGTTAATTATTACCCTTTTTCCTCTTTATGAGATCTCATTCCTAAAATAATGTGACCTTGTCCTGAAAGAGTTCGGGCAGGGGGTGGCAGAGGAGGGTCCCCATGGTTGAGAAGGAAGAGGAGAAATGAGAACCTACTCTGGTATGAAGAAACCTGACACCAGGTGAACTCAAGTCAGGAAGCATCTGTTAAGTGCCTATTATGTGTCAGGCACTGTGCTAAGTGCCTGCGTATAGAGGAGAGGTATATACCTGGGTTTGTAATTCCAGGTACAGTTGAGGTTGAAAATTACCCCACGGTGTGTGTGTGGAGGGGAGGGTGGGGGGCTTGACACTTGACTCATAGGCAAAATGTCATGCAAAGGATGTGAGTCACTAGTGAGGTTTGACAGACGCGGGTTTGAATTACAAGTTGATATGGTAAGTTGCATTGATGGTGCATTTATTAAGCACTTAGTAAATGCCAGCCACTGTGCAAAGTGCTAGGGATACAAAGAAAGATAAAAAACAGACCCTGCCATCAAGTGTCTCACATTTTAATTGGTGAAACAACATGTAAATGACTATCAACATGCAAGATAAAAATATATATTAACACATATAAATACATATGCAGGGCGAACTGGAAGTAACCTCAGAGATATCAACACATACAAATATATATGCAGGGTAAGTCAGAGAGAAGTCACTATACATTGAGGGGAAGGGGGCAGCAAAGACAACTTGCCCAAGATAGGATTTGAACCTTGAGTCTTAAAGGAAGTCGAGAAGCAGAAAGGAGAAAAAATATTCCAGGAACATGGAACAGCCTATGAAAAGGCACTGAGAGGAAAACTTGTGCCCAAGGAATAGAAGCAAGGCTGGTGTTGCCTGATCTTGTGGAGCCTAGTAAAAAGTGCAAGACTTGAAAGTTGGGAAGGAGCCAGCTTAAAGGGCTTTAATAGCCAAAGGATTTTATATTTGAATCCCGAAGGGAGTAGGGAGCCACTGAAGTTTATTGAGTAGGGGAATGATCTGTGCTTTATGAAGATCATTTTGGCAAATTGTTTAACCTCTCAGTCGATTATTAAATATTTATTAAGCACCTACTATGTGTCTAGCAAAAAGAGGCAGAAAAACAGTTCCTGCCCTCAAGGACTTCACAGTCTAATGGAATCTCTGGGCCTCAATTTCAAATTCGTCATAAGTAAAATGAAAATAAGCATAGGCCTTATCTACATCATGAGAGGCAAAGAGAAGAAGTAGTGGATATCTGTCTAGCCGTCCTTGAAGCCAGGAAATCCAGATTCAAGTCCTTCCTCTGACATCAACTGACTTTGTGAATTTGGAAGTCATTTAGCCACTCGGTAGTCTAGGCAACTCTGACGCTTTAAGTTGCCAAGAAGATAGAATGCTGCCCTGCACTGAAATGGATAAAATCCCAGGTCCATTTTCTGGCCTTGTTACCTGTTAAAAGTGTTCAGAGTAAAGTTCGTTATAAATGTGAGCTATATTATTCATTATTGGCATTTGATGACATTTGGAGGTTTGTTGATTTTAGAGATTTCACATTCACCCAAGTTTGCATCATTATTATGCATTTTGCATGTTTTCTCTAAAATTATTAATTTTGTGGGGGGAAGTGTTCAGCAAGATCATGCACTTAAGAGCAGGGTTCCTGACATTTTTTCTGGATCCCACCCCCAGCACCTGTACATAAGGAGGGTTCAATTGATAGTCACTAAATGAGAAAAGTAAAAGAATTACTATGTTCTCTATTCTTTAGTGGATCTTTCATCTCATCAATTTAAGCATATAATTCTTCAGTGCAGATTGCAGCTCATCCTTCCTTTCTCTTCTTGTACATATTTCCCTCCAGAGGGAAATACTGGTTTCACTTCTTTAATACTGCTTCTACATACTTTGCTAGTAAACCTCAGCATATAGAAATATTTTCGCTTCCTGACCACTTTCATATATGTCTTCTCCACTACTTGCAGTGTTTCTGACTTTGTAAATTCCAAGGTTTTTTTTTTTACTTTAGTACAGTTAAAATTTACTAAGCGCCTACACTGTGTGCAAAGTGTTGTGCTCGGTACTAAAAAGAACATAAGTGATAAATTCTTCTAGTTTGTGGTCTTGTAGAAGACACCTAGAGAAGTAGCTTTAAAACATTAACATTTAAATGTTTAAAATTTAAACATAAGTGCAGAAGATATTGCGTTCAACAGTTATTTATTCAACTAGCTACTATGTGCAAGGCACTTAAAAACTAGGAATACATGAAAAATTACACAGTTTTTCTCCTCAAAGAGGAGAATGAGACACATAACAAATAAGTGTGATACAAAGTGGAATGTGATAAAGCAAAGTAGAGATCAAATTTTGTTTTTTAAAAAAAACAAAAACATGTTGAGAGAGCAGTACTTCCAGCCCAAGGATTAGGCTTCATTAAAGAGGTGGCACCTGAGCTGAATAGATGTGTCGTGGGGTTTTTTTTCTCCACACAGTCTCAGTTTTAACTGTTTACACGTTTTATTCTTTAGAGGATGAACCATCTTCTCAAACCATCATAAGCCAGACAGTCTCAAAGAAATCAGTCAGAAGAGTACAAGGGATAACGGGTAAGAAATGTCACTTCTCTTCTTATTCTTCTTTGCTGTCCTTTGCCATCTGACCGCATCAAGTCTCTTGAATTTCATTGTTCAGAGTATGTATGATTTCTGGCTTGGCATGCTCTCCAGCTTAACAGTGTCTTTCCTGAACTATGGCACCCAGAAAACTGGACACCAGTATTCCAGATGGAGTCTGACTGCATTTATGATGTTGCATTTTAGTACTATAGCCTCTTCTTGTTTTGTTTTTAAGTGTATTTTGAAAAAAAACTTGCAAATATTTTTCCTGCTTCCTGATGATCTCACTAGGCCGTTAGAATGTAGTCATTGATGAACTAGAGAGAGAAAGTGAGGGTTTATAGGTGCAATGAGATGATATAGGGGGGTGGGTAGATAATGCAAGAAGACTAATTTTTGTTTGTTGAGTTGGAAGATCTCACAGACCCACTGCTGATTGGCCCTTTTTTTAAAAAATAAAATCCTTAATATTTACTCTTAATAGCAGGTTAATATTTGACAAAATCTGTGCAATTTTAAGTTTATCCTATAGTGGAGCCAGCTTAAGTCCTACTTCAAAATAGAGAAGGCCAATTATTAAGACTATTGATTGTTATCCTTGACCAGTAGGTGATTGAAATACTTTACCGAATGGTTACAGAAAAACAAATTCTCCTTTCAAGTCTGACCAAATGTGTCGATCCCTATATATAAAGTGCTTTGCAAATCTTAAAGCAATATATAAATCTTAGCTGTCAATTTTTATTATAAGTGGCAGTTGAAGGAGAGCTAGAATAACCACTGCTGTGTCATGTACCCAGTAAGGATTGATGACTGACTGACAGAGTAAAGCAAAATATGATGATGATACACATTGCGTTATCTTCTTGAAAGATGTTACTCTGTCCAGCATAACAGCATCATGTCATCAACGAGAGCAGTCAGTTCCCACATCGACTAATAATGATAACGATAACAGCTAGCATTTATGTGTTGCTTTAAGATTTGCAAGAGACCTTATAAATATTATGTCATCCTCACAACAACACACTGGGAGGTAGGGGCTATCATTATCCCCGTTTTAGAGATGAGGAAACTGAGGCAGAGGTCAAGCGATTTGCCCAAGGTCACACAACTAGTAAATGTCAGGCAGGAGTCCAACTCAAGTCTTCCTGATTCCGAGTCCTGAGCTCCATCCGCTGTAACACCTAGCTGCCTGTTTCAGAACAGTAGAAGAATCTTTAGAATTTCAATTCCTAGCATACATGACCCACTTAATCAGTATAGCAAAATTTCAGTGTAACAAAATAATTTGGAGAATCCTTCAGAGTCGATGTACATACCTGTACTTCATAACTGCTTTTCAGTAAGGGACCTTTATCCACCAATGCAGATTGTAATCCCTCTCTGCCTTAGTAGACTGTTTTTGTGACTTTCTGTGGCCAAGAGCATCATCTCCTAATTGTTAGTCTTCTGGTGCTAAGCCACTCTGTGCTAATCCTTGGACAGTAGCCACGATTCATCGGCACCTTGTACTTAAAGCCTTTCTAAACTTTGGTACTCCCTTAGTGTAGCTTTTGATGAAAATCCAAAATCAACTCTATTCTATGACAAGATATCTGAGTAGGACTTTAGCTGAGATTTATACATTTTTCATGCTTTCTAACTAAATAGTCAGTGTGTTTATTGAACAGCTATTATCTGAGCTTGAATGTTAACCTCTTCTTTCCTCCAAACTCCTCATTTTACAGATGAGTAAATGGGCCCAGGAAAGTTGAGTAATCTGCCTGATGTCACAAAGGGATTATGCATAGAAGTAGCATTTGAACCCATATCCTTGGGCCCCAGAGCCCTTTCACTCATCAACTAGGCCTTGAAGTGTTAAATTTTCTCATTTCTCTTTTAGTCAAACTGGTAGAGAGGCTCCATAGGAAAGATAACAAGAGTATCTCAGTACTGTGGAAATACGTCTTTTCACCACTGGGCACCACAGTCAAATCACCCTGAGGACTGACTGAAATCAAGCTCAGGGCCTGAAACACCAACCCCCTGTTCCCCTTCTCCCCGAGCTTTTTGGGCATTCCAGAATTTGTGTCCTTCCTACCTTCCTAACTTGGCTTCAGCCAAAGCCAGTATCTCCTAACTCTCTAATAAGGCCTTTGCTAATGCTGTTCTTCACAATCTACACCCCATCCTCACACCACCCCCACACAAGAGAGCTGTACATCACTTCTGTAAATCATTCCTCAACACTGTGCGCAGTAACCATATACACAGTAGCCACTCATTTAATCATTTGTTGAATCGATAGCTGTGGATTGGAAGTAATCTAACTGAAAAGTACTTGTTAAAGGAATCTCTCCACTCTGAAAAAAAGAAGAGAGCAAAGAAGGCATACATACCTTGGGAATTGTATTTAATTGAACCTAAAAGTGGTTCCTAAAACCTAAAGAGGGGGCAGTAGTAATAGGGAAAACCATCTAGTAAGATAGGAGGAGAGTGGTCACTAACTACGAGTGACCCTTCACAAGTACATTGAAATGTGGAGGGTTGAAAGAGTGGAAGTGAGACTTGAAATGGACTGTCGAATGCTGGATGAAAAGCCCTGTGGAGAGCAAAGTTAAATCCACTTTGTCCTGTTGATTCGAACCCTACAATATCTCCCCATGGCATGTGTGCTTTCCCCCTCAACTGCCACCTCTCAGTCCAATTCAAGCCTTCGTCACCTCTCTGTTGGGCCATTATAATAGCCTCCAAAATAGTCTGCTTAGCCTACAGTTGTTCCCCTCTTCCATCCATCCATCCATAACACAGCTGCCAAAATCTTTCTGATGCACAAATCTGACTGTGTCACACCCTGATCTCAATGGCTCCCTATTGCCAATGGAGCACAATGCAAACTCTGACAGTCACTAAAAATTTATTAAGCACCTATTATGTGCCTGGCACTGTACTAAGTGTTGAGGATGAAAGAAAAACCAAAATAAGTTCCCGATCTCAAGGAGATCAAAATCAAATGGGGGAGATAACATGGAAAAACAACTATGCACAAACAAGCTATGTATAGGACAAACTGGAAATAACCAACAGAAAGAAGGCACTTTAAGATTGAGAGGAATTGGCAAAGGCTTCCTGTGGAAGGCTGGATTTTGGCTGGGTCTTAAAGGGAGCCGGGGAAGCCAGGAGGTAGAAATGAGGGGGAGAGCATTCCAGGCCTGGAGACAGAGAAAAATAGCTGCAACCAGGGGATGAATTGTCAGGAGGCCAGAGTCACTGGATCAGAGAGTATGTGGGGGAGTGGAAGGTGTAAGGAAGATTAGAAAGGTAGGAGAAAGGCCAGGTTACATAGGGCTTTGAAAGCCAAACAGAGGATATTAGAATTGATCCAGAAGGTGGTAGGGAGTCACTGAAGTTTACCGAGCGGAGGTATGGTATGGTCAGAGCTGCTTTTTAGGAAAATCAGTTTGGCAACTGAGTGGAAATTGAAGTGCATTGGGGAGAGGCTTGTAGCAGGGACAAGCAGTAAGCTATTTCAGTAGATCAGGCATGAGGTGACAAGGGCCCACACCAGCATGGTAGCAACATCAGAAGAGAGAAGGTGAGGGGGGGCAGCATATATATGATCGATATTACAAAGGTCAAAATAGCAGGACTTGACACCAGATTTGATACAGGGCGGGGAGGGCTGGTGAGAGAGTGAGAAGTCGAAGATGACACCTAGTTTTCGAGCCTGGGGGACTGGGAAGGATGTGGGACCCTCAATAGTAATAGAGAAATTTGGGAAGGGGAGAGCTCAAGGAGAAAGATCAGTTTTGGACACGTTGAGTTTCAGATGTCTTCTGGCCACCCAGTTTGAGTTGCCCAGAAAGCAATCGGAGACATAAGACTGGAGGTCACCACAGAGGCTAAATAAGTAGATTGGAGAACCATTGGCATAGACAATAATTGAATCCTTGGGTGTCCTCTGCATTGTGGGTCCAACTTGCCTTCCTTGTATTATTTTACACGACTCTCCTACACATACTCTTAGGGTGACTTAGAAGATTTTCCTCCATCTTGTTCTATATCTTTCCACCTCTATGCATTGGTGTAGACCATCCACATTCCCCTCGTGCCTGAACTTCACTCCCTTCCTATCTTTGCCTACTGAAGAAATTCTTCCTTCAAAGCTCAACTCAGGTGCTACTTCCTCCAGTTTGGTTCAGCAAACATTTATTAACCCCTGACTATATGTGAGGCACTGAGCTAGGTGCTGGTGATACAAAGATAAAAAGGAAACATTATTAAGGAATATACATGTCTATGTACCATCTTGGGGTTGAACTAGATAGTCTCTTCCAACTCAGGGGATCTGGTCTTGTTATCCAGGATAGAGAAATACAAGGTAATTAGAGGAGAGGAGTGAGACTGGAGAAAACGGCAAAGACTTCATTTCGAGATGGCTCTGATCTGAGCCCCAAAGAAAGTCCAGGACTCTGTGAGGCAGTGGAGAGGTGGGATCTCTTCTGGCCATGACCAGCCTATGTGAATGTGCGGCCTTGGCGGTGCAATGCTGTGTTGCAGCTAGTAGGCAATTTGTCTAGAACATAGAATGCATTCGGAGAAAGGGGCTAACGTGAAATAAGCCTTGCAAAGCCATGT
>CM053626.1:278244321-278341096 GCA_028646595.1 Phalanger gymnotis | reverse complement strand
CAGATCGCCATTGAGTCTATGCTCACAGCCTTTGCATGCTGATAGTATTTAGCAGGACTTGCATTCCACCGGCCATAAGAACCCAAAATCAATCACCCCTGTGCCATAATGAAGGAAGGCAGGAAAGGAGCGTTTATTAAGCACCTACTGTGTGCCAGGCACTGTGCTAAGCACTTTATAAATGATCTCTCATTTGATCCTTAAAACAGTCCTGGGGGGTGGGTGCTATTATTATTCCCCTTTTACAGTTTTGAGGAAACCGAGGTAGACAAAAGTCTAGTGACTTACCCAGGATCATACAGCTAGCAAGTGTCTGAAGCTGGATTTGAACCCTGGTCTTCCTGACTGCAGGCCCAGGGATGTAACTACTGCACCACCCACCTGCCGCAGGAAAGTGTTAGAATAGCACTTTAAAGATAGTACCTGGCAAAAATGCCTGTGGAAGAAAGATATTTGATAGTTTCTTAAATGCTGATGATTAATGTAAAGCATTAGCTAAAACAGGTTATAGTGGGCTTGAGAAAACTTTAAATTGGGAAGGAGGGGCTGTTTTGTTTTGTTTTGTTTTTTAGCAAATGTCCTTTGTAATGCTGTTCTCCCTAACTTAACATTAAAATTTTAATAATTAAAATTAATTTGCATTTTCTGAGTGTGTCCAGGCTAGCAAAGAATGTGCTGGGCAGTTGGAAAACAAACTTGAATTGAAAATTTCCATAGATAATTCATAAAGCAGATAGTGACAGATATATGGGATAGATTTATATTGAGTTATATATTTTAGGATTTAAAAAAAAAATCTGAGTTGAGGACAGTAAAGGACTTGTATTCAATGTTCTACTTTTTCAATGTAGTATTGCTTCTTCACTATTGTCTCTACTTTGCTTTTTCATCATGGTTATAGAGATGTCAAATACCCACAAAGTACAAATACTGGCAAGCCTTGGAAAGGCTCTGAGCACAGGACAGCAAAGATTCTGCCTGTTGTCTAAGGGCCAGCCTAGCAAAGGGCAGGGCAGCGGTCTGCGGATGGATTGAGGGTTAGGAGGAGGGGGTAGAGTGTGAGGTGACCTACCGCAAGGTTTAAATAGAGTATTAAATCACAGATCTTTTGACGTTGAATTATTCTTTGACATGTGGCAAATTTAGAACTGGTTAGAAGTGAGAAGAGAAGTTCAATATATGTGTAGTATATTTACTATTTCTAATCACTTAAATGTCTTTTCTTCCTGTACTAGTAGCTAATGAGGAATCTGCAATTCTAGCTGACCTTCGTAGACCACCTATAAAAAGTTCAGGATCTGGTAAGAACTTACTTTCTATGGATTTCTATAGTTCCATTTATTACAGTGACGATTTTAAGACTAAGAAAAAGATTTTCACCTCTAGTAGTTATCTTGGTAATGAAAAACAAAAGGTTGAAGATTTTGTCTTAGACCTATAAAATTATCTTATGCAGAGTAATCAGATATATATGTGCCTTTGGTACATGTATTTTATGACTAAAGATTTTTAAATAATTGCATTGGCTATGAGTCGCTTTCCCATCTGGAGGGGAAAAGACTAAAATATTCCTTTAAGCATGTATCCCTACTTAGTACATTGACTGGCACCTAAAAGATATAGTTATGCTGTGGCTGTACTAATACCGGATGAATTGAAAAGGCACCTTACTCTCCTCTCCAGGGGGTTTCTGCCTCCTTGTCCTCCTTCCTTTTTTTTCTTTTTAAATTGTATTACTGATTCTACCATTTTTTTATTTTTTAGAAGGACACTGCTATTACTTCCTTAGGTGTGGCTTTGTTTTCTTCTGGGCTCTA
This sequence comes from Phalanger gymnotis, assembly GCA_028646595.1. Lineage (NCBI taxonomy): Eukaryota > Metazoa > Chordata > Mammalia > Diprotodontia > Phalangeridae > Phalanger > Phalanger gymnotis. Next base: position 278,339,279 of record CM053626.1, on the reverse strand, counting down.
ATCATTTTTTGCTCTTTGTTTCAGATTACTCCTCATTTGAGACAAATGGAAATAGTAAAATGAAGGAAACAGGTTGGTGACTGTCCTTTTAACTTGTTCTTTGTGGGAGGAAATGAGGTTTGAGGGCTTACTATATTCTCTATTACAACAGCATCTTGACTTGAAAGTTTTGGTTCCAGCTTTACAGGCAAGTATGAGATAGCAAATTTGTTCATTAAACTATTGTTTCAACTCATGAGTTTATACAAAAAATTTTCATTCAGTTTAGCCTCTTTCAAATTCACAGTATTGAGGAGAAGGAGGGGTAAATTACATGGCTAGAAAGCAGTTAATATGAAAAAGACTTAGGAAGTCTTGAAACTCTAGCTCAATAGGCAAATACTGATAACAGGCTGCATCCAGCAAAAAAGCCTGTATGATTTAATGGCACATTAAAAGAAGCTTAATGTCCAGAGCAAGGGAGGTAATGGTCCTGATGTGGCCTCCCCAGTCAGTTCTCATTTGGAGTGCAGTGGCCATTTCTGGAACACACCTTAATAATGTGGCTTTTGACAAACTGAGGACACATCCAGAAAAGAAGAGAGCAAGCAGGATAATGAAGGAACCAGATATTGCCCTTTGGATTAGTTTAAGGAACTTGGGATATGTTTAATCTGAAGAAGAAAAGACCAGGCCGCAGGAGGCAGGGACAGGGAATCTTAGGTTTTGGGTTTGGACTTAAAAGGGCATCTAGTCCAACCTTCCTGCTTTCCAGATGAAGAGGGGAAGTCACGTGTTTGAGGTCAATTAGGTGGTGCCTGACAGAGCTCTGATGACCATTCAAGTCCTCTGACATCCCAGAGCATCTCAGTGACCCATGAGATGGTTCTGATATCTGGAGGAAGGGCCAGGCTTTGTGGGCTGAGTGCCCTGGAGAAAACAGGTCTTGGACTGGTGGGTAGAAGATACAATTTCTTCCACATAAAATTTCCCAGAAGTTCGTCCAATTTGACTTTTTGATAGTGTTGTCTCAGAAAGTAACTGAGTTTCCTCTTAGCTTCAGAAAGAGGTTGGATAACTACTTGTTTGTGATTAGGAAGAAAAGATTCGTGATTTAAGCAGGAGTTTGGAGTCTAGCTGACTTCTTTGGTCTCTTTCCATTTTTAAGTCTGTGATTCTTTGTATCATGCCAGGCCGACTTGCATTGAGGTGAAGCTGCTTTCATTGGGGAGCTGTTAGGCGCATTAGTTTCGATTCTTACCATGGAACAGCTTAATTTCGCAATGAGTCACAAAAGGAAAGGGGTTGGGGTTTTCTTTTAGAAATTGTTCTTTGGTATGAAGCTCAGCTTAGACTTGAACAAAAGTTTCACTTTCTTCCAAAATTGCCCTCTTGTGGATCCTGAGCATTGAAAGTGGCCCTTTCCCAAGGGCCGTCTTTCTATCAAACCAGTTTATTTTAGAGTAAAGCTAGAAAGGCCTCACAGTTCATCTGCTCCAGTGCCCTTATTTTGCAGATGAATGTTTACAACTATTTTTTTAACTGTTCTTTACAACCAAAACAAATATAAGTCACCGATTAAAACACTAAAATTGTTCTGTAGTTATCACGGAAGTGGTGCCTCCTTATTAATTGTGCCCCAGTTTCAGTGCAATTAGAAATACACAATAGGAGCATTTTAAATTAACTTTCTAACTGTGTTTCATGTTACTTCCCTTCATATACTTGGCCACATCTAGGCAGACTGGACAGATAGTGGTGCTGGCCATCAACAGGCCTACTTCCCTTTGTCTTCCTTCATTTGTTTAGGCTGCCCTGAGGGCTTTGAATGAATATGTTAGCTCGATTTTTCAGTATCCTCATTTTCCTTTAAGGCTCATCTGGATATTATCTTCTCTGTGACATCTTCGTTGATATTAACTACCAATTGAAAATTATCTCTCCCTCCTCACATTTTCTGAGAGCATTCTTTTATGAGTCTCCCTTTTGCCCACATCACATCCTGACCTATTTAGGTATGTATCTTACTTCCCCACCATGCCCAACAGATTACAATCTCCTTGTGGGCCAGCACTGTGCCATTTTTTTTAAAAATCTTTTAACTCCCAGTACCTAGCAAAGTGCCTTAATACCCTAGGGTAGGTATTAGTATATGTTTGTTAATTTTGAATTTGAATTATCTGCTTTAATAAAATAAGGGCAGTAGATCATTCAAATTGTCAGTAAACAAAAAGTTCATTAATATAAATGATGAAAATATATTCAGATGCAATTAAATACATCATAGAGCCTCCATAGGAAAGCACCTCTGAGGTCACCTGGACCAACCCGCGCCTGAACTAGCATTTCTTCTACAGTAGACCAGCTGGGGCAGATTGGCTCAATGGTCCTGTGTTTGAAATCAGGGGTGGGTTAGAGGGCTAAGACCCACCCCCTCTCTTGTGAGGTATTCCAGTCCAGTTTTTGAATAGCTCTCATTATTACACAACTCCTATGTTGTCTTGACAAGAGAAATGCCATGCCCGTTGGACCTCAGGGATTCATCTGCTTTAGAAGAGAAGAGCGTCTTTGACGGCGATTCTTTGTGGACTGCATCATGATTTCCTTTATGATACCATTCTCATGAGCTTGACCCTTAGGCCAAATGAGGACTTGAGCTGAGCTCTCCCCTCCCCCTTTCAGTGCTCTCTTTCCAGCCTCTAGTGGAGATGAGAAGTCACTAGGTAATGAAGAATGTCTTTTACCCTGAAATGTGGGACACTTGCATGTAGTGATAGAGGATTCTTTGGGTTACAAATTCTTAGCTATTACTTCTCAAACAGGTGAGCCTTGTTTCAACATGAAGAATATTCCACAATCATCTCTGTCTTCTTAATTACTTTGGCTGGGACAGTGAAGGATGAATCAAAATGAATGTCACTGGAAAAGGTAGTTATGAGTTAGACACATGAGGTTAGAGATGGAAGTCTCTAAGTGAAACAACAGAAGGAGCATTGGACTTGGAATCAGAAAGACCTGAGTTCACATCCTGCCTCAGATACTTACTAGCTGTGTGACCCTGGACAAGTCACTCTCTTTGCCTCTGTTTCCTCATCTGTAATGTGAAAATAATAAGAGAACCTACCTCCCAAAGTTGTTGTGAGGTTCTAATTGAGTGAATATTTATGAAATATTTCATAAACCTTAAATTACTATATAAATGCTAGCTACTATTATATCAACAAAATCACCATTTCCTAATGTCCTTAATCATTGTAAGTCAGTTACCATAAGGATACCAAAAGAGCCTACAAGTTTCCTTAGCTGCCTATTCTAATTTCTTATTTTTAAAAAATATGTCTTTGGACAACTGTAATTCTCTTTTTTCATGAACTTTTTTTTCTCCCTAAATAGGATCTTTAGTTAACAAAGCTTATGAATAATCATAAGAAGAACCAATTTTTATTTTAATTCCTGTGTTAGAGAAGCAAGTTGAAATATAGAAAGCCAAAACTGCTGTCAGGGAAGTGAAATTGAAACTTAGTTAGACTGAGAAGTTGCCAATTCATGGTCAGGTTTACTTTTAAATATTTGTATTTGTCAGTAGTTTTGTAAATCTCATTAAATCAGAGATTGCATTTGAAACCTGCATTGAATCCAGGCTCTGAAGCCCAACCTTAGCCTGTTGGATGATGCTTTTCTCAAATTTCTGGCCACTGCTTCTTGTTGCACGAGAGTCTTAAAATACAGGCAAAATTATCTTTTCTACCACTGTTGGTAGTATGGCTTTATAGAAAGTGACCAAATTGTATCCATGAGTTGCTGTATCATGATTCTAAAATTACAAAGTGAGCTTTCTTATACCAAATCCAGAAATACTTCTTGAAGACCGTTAAGGGTTGTGAAATATGAGAAATTAATTCATTCTTTGTAATAAGATAGCATTTTAAATTTAACCATAAATGTTTTAGGAATTAATTTTGGGCATGAGAGTCTATATCAGATTTGACTTGGAATTTTTATTTACTAAAATAGAATTTCTAACCCTATTAAAATTTATATGACTTAAAAATTAGATAAGGCCAATTGAATTACATTGCTAAATAACCTCATTCACTAACCAGTACCCTGTTCTCGATTGGATACTCTGAGAATACCTAATTAAACAACTATGTTAGAATGTAATCTCTTTGAGAGTAGGGATTGTTTTTGTATTTTTGTATTTGTATTCCCAGCACATAGGAGGTGCTTAATAAACACTTGTTGATTGAGTGTCTGAACTAAGGAAAAGTCTGAATTATTATGTCTTTTAAAAATATATAAGAATTTATGTTTTTGTTACTTTCAGGCATATGCAATGAAATAGAAATAGGCTGGCAAAATATTTCCTTTTGGAGGATTTTTTAAAATTCTATCAATAATTATCTTTACTCTTGATTAATTTTCTAGTATCATTAATCTTTGTTACAAGAAATAGCTCATTAAAAGTACAGGAGAGGGGCAGGAATATATTCAGTAATGAATGTGATTTAAAAACAAAATGCACTGTGTAAAAAAAGCTTTTCTTGCACTAAAATAAAATACTTCATTTATAATTGCTGGATTTTTTGCACATTAGGTAAGTTCATTGTTCTTAGTCAAATAAGTTACTCTGTCAACAATCCAGAGAGAAGTACCAGGCATAAAATTGTGCAAGGAACTTGTCTTCTCTCTTCCTTTGTATGCATTGTTCAGTTACGGTGACAGTAAAATCAACTCTTTTGGCCAGTTGTCTAGTTTTTTTTTAAACCTAACTTGTTTATGCTACAGTTGTTATTGTTTAGTTGATCAGTCAACATCCAACTCTTCATGACCCTATTTGGGGTTTTCTTGGCAGAGATACTCGAGTGGTTTGCCATTTCCTTCTCCAGCTCATTTTACAGATAAGGAAATTGAGGCAAACAGAATTAAGTGACTTGCCCAGGGTCACACAGATATTGAGTGTCTATAGTAAGTGCCAGAGGCCACATATCAACTTAGGTCCTCGTGACTTCAGGGCCAGCACTTTTACCTACTGTGCCACCTAGCAGCCCCTAAAAAACACGACAGCACTTAATTTTCTCATTCTTAATCTTTTTGCTAGTTATTTTTTCCCTTTAGTCCTTGAGTTTCTCATTTGTAATCAGAAATTTATTATATCAGTGGAAATTGCTGTCACTGTTGTGCCACAGGAGCAAAAATTTCTGTCCATGTCATCATAAACATCCTCCAGAATGATTTCTAACTCAGCCCAAGTATACATCTAATAATATAATAGCCAACATTGACATAAAGCCAGGGTGCCAGGCACTGTTGCGAGCCTTTACAAATATTATCTAATTTGATCCTCACAACAACCCTTAGAAGGTAGGTGCTATTATTATCCTCATTATACAGATGAGGACACTGAGATCAGCAGTATTCAAGTGACTTTTCCAGGGTCAAACTTAGGTCTTCTGATGCCAGGCACCTAGTACTCTATTCATTGTGCCACCTAGCAAAGATATCTGGTTGAGTCTTGAAACAACTCCAGAGAATGTTACCAGTTCATCCAGCTGACAATATTGGAGTGATTAGACTCATATTTCTTCATTTTCACTTTGCACAATTGTTACTAATCTAGATTTAATTACAACTTTATGTTTTTGCCACTGAAACTGTGTTCAACTCAAACGTGACTTTCTTTTCTTCCCCTAGGAGTCACTAGAGTGCAGAAGGTTGATTTTTCTGAAGAAGGTACTCTCTTCATGCATTTGTTATCTCACAAGCAATTTAATACTGGTTATAAGTAATGTTACACCCAGAGACTGGGCTAAGACAGAAAACAAAATGTCCTTTGGGGTTGAAATTCATAGGAAAAGGGGTGGTATGTGGGTGACTACGTGTACTTGCATGATTTCTTTTTCACCATACTTTCACAAGGTGAAGAATAGGCAGATAATTATATAAGAATAGTTTTTAGGAATTGATAGTTACCGTTCTGTATATATACATATATATAGTGTCTTTCTCAAAATAAATTAGTTCTGGGAAACCAGAAGCTCCTAGTATATCCTAGATTTGACTACTATGATTTTTTAAATCAGCTATTCCAAGATTTCATATCATTCCGTTTTTGAATAAGTCTCAAGTTATATTTAGTCTTTTAGAGTCCTTATTTTCAGCTGGAATCTGAATTAATCAACCTATAACTGGCATGCTTATTGGTTTTGTCAGAATCTCAGTTATGTATTAAACTGCAGGTTTTTTGTTTTCCTTGCTCACAGTTCTAATACCTAGTGTGTATTTGTTCTCTCTGTGGTTTCTATGGTAAGCTTTGTGAAGTTAATCTTTTAGATTTGTCTATAAATGTTTCTCCAGGTAATAGATGCCTCAAGGATGACAAAGTGGATGTGACTGGTCATGTGTGGTTATTAGCCCATTCAAAATAGATAGCAAGGGCATGAACAGCATTTGTAAACCATGTCCCATGTGTGTTCTTGTTAATTATGAAGTATGACTAACCTATAGTTATATTTAAAGCACCAAGATCCTTTTGGCAAAAAAAAAAGTTAGTTGATATACAAACTGCAATTACAACAAAAAAAGCATAATAAATGCAAAGGCATTTCTGTACATAGCGTGATGAAAAAATAATTTGTCTATACTGATAAATGCTTCCGTTTCCTAGAAACATGATCAAAATGAGGCTGTTGAACATTGGACTGTAAGGCTCTTTCTACCAATGTTTCTTTAAACAAATTATTATCCAATTCCAGGGGAAACTGAAGAAGAGGAGGCAGAACACCACAACATCTCTGACAGCGATGTGAATCCTCCCAGCCACAGTGATGAGGGTTCTACTAAGTCAAGAGGTAAATGACAATGTTTTATCACCTTGTTGACTTTTTTATAGAGCACGTATAGATGTTTGGCAAATTTGTATGAAAAACACTTTGGTATGAATTTTGCATTTTATGTGAGCACTTGTTAAAAATTTTTGGTCCATTTATATTCTGGAGTTACTTGATGAGATGAATCATGTTTGAGCAAGGTGGCCAATCACAGTATCTTGGAGCTGAGAGGGACCTTTCCAATGAAGAAACAGAGGTGCAGAGAGATTGTGAGTTACCCAGTGAGGTTCCACAGGTAGAAAGGAGGGTAGTACTAGGCATTGAACCCAGGTCTTCTAACTGCAGCTATACTTTTCCCTCCGTCATATTGCTTCTCAGTATTAGCAAACGTATCTAACTTAAATGTGTGAGTAAAAAATTATTTTACCATTAGGCTAGTTTTTAAAAAGTTAGAGAAATTATGTTGATCCAGTTTCTAAAGATTTTCCTGGCTTTAAGAAATTGATAATAGTTCTAGCCAAAATTTTATACCTAAGTCCTGGTGTAAATTCAGCCCCACATCAGCAATTGTTAGTCTGTGGTTCATGAATCTAGGTACCTTGCAGACCATCCAGTCCAGCTCCTTCGTCGTACATATGAGGAAATTGAGGCCAAAGAGAGGAGATATGATCTACCCAAGGTCACTTGGGTTAAGTGTCAAAAGGAGGGATTTTGAACCCAGGCTTTGATTTCAAAGCTGTGTGCTGTTTCCACCATACCATACTGGTCTTTTCAGTTGTTCAGCCCTAGTCCAAGGAGAATTTATCCGAAGAAAGAAAAGTGCCAGTGGAATTAACAAGACACTCAAACCCAAGTCAAAACATTTTAAATCCCTAAAAAGAACCAGTAATCTTATGCTTTAGCCCCTCTACAACATTGATTCTCAGACTTTCCTCACACACTCCCTGCTAAAGCCCTGCAGTCCCTTCCGCGCCCAGATAAAGAGCTCATAGTTTTGTCTTGTAGCTGTGACTAATAAGTGACAGTTTGAGTCAGTGGTCTGTACTTCTGTCATCCCTCTCAGTAACAAAACAGATCTTAATAGCCAAGAGAGTGAAGCCAGAGAGCAAAGCTCTGGGAGGTTGAGGAAGGTGACCAACACTTAATAGTTCTATGCCGTTGCTTATCTAAGGGGGTGTGTGACTCCCTAGGACTTCTCAAGGCTTTCCTTGGGTTGGCTACCCCCACCGTAGTGTGGACAAGGCCTCCTTCAGTGGCTAGCGATTGTCCCCAGTGACATGGCTGTCTGTTTAGCTGCCTTGTTGTTGTCCCTTCCTCTTCTCCCAGTAGAACCTAAGCTCCTTGAGAAGGTAGCCTGTGTCTTTGTATTCCCAACTCCTAGGACAATGCTTGAAAAATGCTGCTGATTTCAAGTGAATCTCTTACAGTAAGGTGGGTAGGAAGAATATTTTTATAGAAGAGAAATGAGGCATGTTGATTGACAAAGGAGAGATATTGCTGTATTATCTAGGTATATGTAATGGTGCCACCTTGAAGGTGGTTCATCTTCTAACAATATATAGCAATTAGGCAATTACATGATACAGCACTAGATTTAGAGTCAGGAAGGCCTGAGTTCAAATTCAGCCTGAGACATTAGCTGTGGGACCCTGAGCGAGTCACTTAACCCTTTCTGCCTCAGTTTCTTGAGAAAGTCTGTGAAGTGGGAATAATAATACTACCTATCTTCACAGGATTGTCGTGAGGTTTAAATGAGATAACGTGTATAGTGCTTTGCAAATCTCAAAGCTATATATATAATCTTAAAGCTATATAAGTGCTAGCTGTACTGGCTTTGAGCAGTACTGAGTCATTCAGAACTTTTTCTTGAATCAAATGGAACAGGTTTTCAAATTTTTTCATGATCCCCAGATTGCTTAGTATTCACCATCTATTAATAGTAAATTACAAGGTATCTGACATCGACTGTAGTTAAAGCACTTTCTAATTCCAGAAGTACTATAGAAATGTAAATTTATTACCTTAAAAATTTCTTATTTGTAAAGGAAATTTGAGTTTTATCACTTTCAAGTTAATTCAAGCACTAGAATAGTACATATTCTAATGGAAGATTACATATAATGGCAATTAACAAGTAAAGTTAAGTAAATTAATTTTAAAATTATAACCACAATAGACTTTATTGCTGCATACTATATCACAAAGATGGAAGTCCACAAGCATGCAGGAAAGTGATACATTATTTTTTATTTATTACTTTGTGAACATTCATAATCTTATTATAAAATGGAAGAACTGAAATGAAAGCCATAACTTTCTCTGACCACAGGCTCCAGGAATTTATTATTTCTCTGAAGCTCAAGGGTCCAGAATCTCACTGTGTTTAAATGCTCAACAACTTGAGTCAGTTGAAGTCTCACAGAGCACTATACCAACTAGGAGTCATTTGAAGTATATAATATGTTAATCTCAGGCATAATAAAACAGTTCCACAAAGAGCACGTCCATTGTAGGTAGTTGAACATAAAAGACAATGACAGCTGTGGCTTTACTTCCTGATCCACTTCTTCATCAACACGATTCTTTTTTCTGCATTAACTCTTCTGTGTGATGTATTAAACTTCCAACAGTTTGCTAACTTTATGTTATTTTTAAATCTAAATCTTTCTTTGTTTACCTGTATATACTTAAAAGAGAAATAGCACTGAGACGGGAGTCCAGAGACCCAGGTTCCACTCTCAGATCTACCATTAACACCTTGTATTACCTGGAGAAGTCATATCCCTTCTTTGAACTTCAGTTTATGAAGTGAGTGAGTTAAACTAGAGAACCTCTCAGATCCCTTCCTACCCTAATGTTCTCATGCTCTGCTGTAGCTTTGTCATTTCGAATCATTAGAATTTTCTACAGCTAAAAGGTTCCTAATCACCTCTCCTCTGTGCCCTATTCTATGTCTTGTTACAGTTATCTCCAAAGAGTATACTAGGGAGAAGGTAAAAATAAGCTATTACTCTTTTTATATATATAACTGGGACTTCCCTATGACTTCTCCTACCCTCCATCACACCCACCCTGATAACAAATAAGTACAGTGAAGTGAAACAAGTCAGTATGTGAGCCATACCTGAAAATGTATACCTCCTCCTTCATCTTTAGCTTCCCGCCTCTCTGATAAGATATGCAAGTGTGCTTTCCTCGGTCCTCAAAAATCATTCCTGTTCACTGCATCGAACAGCATTCTGAGGACTTTCAGTGCTGTTTTCACTCACGTCAGTATGCTCATTGTGTAAATCATCCTCATTACTCTGCTTACTTTGATCTGCATCTGTTCAGACTTGTCTTCCCACACTTCTCTGATTTCTTCATCTAGGCCATTTCTTATGATGAAATAATTTTCCATCAAGTTCATATATGAATTTGTTCAGCCCATTCCCAGTAGACAGACATCCCTTTTTACTCAGCTGCTGTAAAAAATGCTGCTGTTTTAACATTTTTTAGTATATGAGATCTTTCCTGCCATCTTTGACCTTCTTAGTCACAGTGATGCCTAATGGTAGTATCACTGGGTCAAACTTAGTACAGGTACAGTTCAGTGACTTTTATAGTATAATTCCAAATTATTGTTTACCAGAATGGTGGGACCAACTCACAGCTCCACAAACAGTGCATTCTACAGTTCTAGCAAATACCTTCAGATACCACAGTAGATTCAGTCATTGCTTTGCGGTATGGCTTTTATAAATAGTGTATTCTACAGTTCTAGCAAATACCTTTAGATACTATGGTAGATACAGTCATTGCCTTGTGGTGTGGTTTGTTTGTTTTTTTAATTGTAGAATTTAAAATAGGACCTATGTAAATTGTGCTTTTAAAACATGAAATACATCATTATTCAGTATGTCTGCTTGTATTTTTAGATCTCATAGTCAACCTCCAGAATTTCATTGGCAGTCATCAAAGAGTATGTTTTCAGACATGTTTCCTTCTCTCCTCCTTACTTTTCTGTTTATGGGTAGCTTCAGGTGCTGTGCTCTCCTTGTTTTTTCCAGGTGATCTTTTGCAGTTTGATTTAAGTATAGCAAATGATAAAGAGAAATCTTCAAGAAAAGAGATTAGAAGGAAAAATGTGCATCTTAAAGCATCTGAATTTCTTGAATTCCCCCTGTCTATTCACAGGCTTGAATTTGGAATTTTAAAAAATATACCCCTTTCTGTGACCTTTGTAGGCGTCGATTCAATGTTGGTAGTGGCCTTGTGATTTTATTCATTGATTCCATTGATTATTTTTGTTACATTGGTCATAAAACAGTTTGAACCTACTTGTGGCCTTTGGTTAGGAATAGAAGAGCTTCTGTGCTCTACTTTCTTGGGCAGGATGCATAAAAAAAAATTAGTGTAATTATTTGGCAATCCCCAAAGTACTCCACATGTAAATTTCCACACGTTTAAAGTTTATTTCTTAATTCCTTTTTTAAAAAATTGTAGTCTAATTCAAGAAACCTTGAGGGTTGAATTATTGTTTCTTTTATAGCCTCCTTTACAGATTTTGATTTTGTTTTTTCATTTACCTAGTGCCTGAATTTCAGCTCAAACATGGCAAGATAGAGATAATGCTGAGAATGGAATAAGAACATTTGAAAAAACTGCTTTTCCAAAGCCTCCATTATCTTTATGTGCCTTTTGCCTCTAAGATTTTGGATTTTAGGTTTCAATCTGTCTTTATACCAAATGTCCAAGTGTCACCAATATAAGTACTTTTCAGGAGACTTGTTACAATGAATCATTTCTTCATAACATCAAGATTTTCGTACTTGGTTTTACAAGTTTTATAGTTCTTAAATATCACCTTGAAGCTTCACATGGTAGAGTACATAACTTTTACGTTGTGACCATCTAGCAATAGTCACAAAGTTGCTTATAGGTAACATCCAGGGTATTTAATTGACAAAGCTTCATGTGATCCTGGACATAGTTTCCTCATATATGAACTAAGGTACCAACCATATGAAGAAAATGTTATTCGTTATCGGACAGGTGGAATATTGAAAAAGTTTGAGTCTTGGCCTCCTAAAAAGAGAGGGGCAGGGGATAGAAGAGGAGTCTTGGAATCAGAAGGACCTAGAGTCCGCTGTCTGGTCACCTGGGGCCAATGAAAATCTTGGGATTGTTATTTTGGTTTTATTTGATCTTTGAAATGAAAAAAAAATCAAAACAAATAATACCAAATTCTGGTCTATGAGAACATTTTTGTTTTAGCCTTCTAAATATTCTTGTTTTTCTCTCTGCTTTCTGTTGCAGGCCAAGAAATAAAACTTCCCAATAAGCTATCACCCTCACTATGTAAGTACATGAATGTGTTTGCTTTTTTTTCTACTGGCAAGGGGCATAATCTTGCTTTCTTTCCATGAAAAATATCACAATAAGACCTCAAATTATTTGTCTTCTTTTTCCTCTTAAATCAAAGGTATGTCAGAGATACACTGTATGTGGCAGTTACTTTTGTAGCGTGAATGTATTATCATGCGTCATCCAGACTAGTATTGGATTTTTTTTTTTTGTTTTTTCTTTTTTTGACATCAATACCAAAGTGGGACAGCATGATGGAAAAATGGGAAGGGTCCTTGATTCATGGATAATTTATCTACAAGTCATTATATGCAGCTCTTTTGCTAAAAATTACGCTATCAGATGAAATAGAATTTTATTTATGTCATTCACTCAGTTAAAAAGTGGTCCCTCCCTGATTAAATATTTTCTGCCTAACTAGTGTCAGGACATTTAAGGATGATTAAGAGGTTTTACCTAACCTTATCTAAGTATCCTGCTTCACATATCAGTGACCCTGGCCCATTTCCTGCCCCACCCCCACCCCACACACACCACCCCTCCTTTGCCTTTTACCATCATTTCGGAGCTTAATGCTGGTAGTTGTCTTGTTTTGGCCTTTCTGACTCACTAACCTCATAATGCTGTAGTCTTAATGGATGTAATTGTTTCTAAAAATTTGTACATTGAGATTTTGATGTTTTGTTTCTTTCCTTTTACTCCAGCCTTCCAGGCTCCAATAAAATCTCAAGAACTGCCTGGACAAAATGCAAGACTACGGACAAAATCACCAAGTAAGTGGACAAATCTCTGCTTTGTTATAAAATGTTCTTAAGGGCATTTGCTAAAAGATATAATCCTCTTAAAGTTCTACTTTGTTTATGGAAATGTTAATTTTTTTTAAAGTTGAGGATATAAAAGCTTTTTTAAAAGAATATTTAGTTCTGTATTGCCAGTGTTTGATTGTTAGTGGCTTAGTGATGGTGTTATAAGAATTTGCTTGCATGATGAGCAAAAAACAAAACAAAATTCCAAGGCTGGGCTCTGACTTGCTCTATAGACTTGGAGTGACACATAAGATGCCTTGGCTCTTTTCGAATGGACAGAATGACAGTTCCAGTGGTACATTGTTCCCATGCTTTATTGCCATTTCTTTACTGATGACACCTTTTTCTGTAGGTTCTCTCTCCAATAAGATATTCGAGTTTACTTTGTATAACATACCTGCATTATTTAGAGAAGCTTAATTTACCAGTTTGAAGTAATAATGGCTATAGCGTTTGAGTTTTGTTTGTAGTTATGTGTTTAGGGTAACTTATTTGATCTGTTTTTAAAGAACTTAAGAGATACTTGAACTTTTCATCATGGATCAGAGTAATTTTAAAAATTCAGTGTGAATAATACTTTCAGCAGAAATACATCTAAAGCAATATCTTGTTTTAGAAGGAGATTTATGTAGTAGTTAGGTCTGAAGTTACATTCAGCAAAAGTGTCTACTCAACATTTATTCATCTAGGGCCTAGGCCAGGTGAGTCCCTTGGGATTTCATGGAGGTCGAGGCCACAGCAGGTTTCCTAAAGCTACATAAGTGAATGGAATCTAGAGCATGCAGAGCAGGTACAGTTTCACTGTCTAGATTGCGTCACCCGTGTTTTCCCACAATAAGAGCTGGACTTTGGAATAAAGTTGGCCTTCTCCTCTTAAACATTTTATAATCCTTACCTATATTTTATTATAATTGGGCGTAAGTACATAACATAGGAATCATCAGCTGTCATTGTTAAGCCTTGCTAATTGCTATTACGTTCTACTGGCCGCTTGTGTGTGTATGTTTATGTGCTGTTGATATTTCTTATTGTCTGTTACCCCTAGAAAACCTCTGTCCTTTCTCTTTTGCCCAGTACAGCATGGTGTCCTGTGTTTCTCCTTATTTTATGTTCCTACTGTTTGGTGCTGCTTCTCAAGCTTTGAGGCAGACTTGAGTAGACTTTCTCAACATGGCTTTTTGGCTCACTCTAATCTCCTTCCCTCCTTAGCTACTCATAGCTAATTTCTGTAGCTGCTATTACCCAAGAACAGTATCAGTTGCCTAAAAGACAGCTGTGCTCACCATGATATTATAGTGAGCCTACAGTACTCCCAAAATACTTTAATACCACACCAGGCTTGCAGTTCAACGTTATAGAAATTAAATTACTATGTGTGTGGAGTTTATAATATACATAACTGGTCCATGCTGTCATTTTAAAGCATTTCTTAAGTTCCTGGAAAACAAAGAAAACAACTTAATGCAAATATGGAGTAAGAAATAACAATCCTAGGTACTATAGCTCTTATTATTTCAAGCTATAGTGCCTGGGGTGATAGTAGTAATAATAGGAATAACACCAAGAAGGCTGTTCATTTGGGGAAGGACAGTCCTACATTTATTTCAAAATAGACCTTGCACAGATTTCTTTCTTCTTTTTTCACTCCTACCCCAACCTAATGACTTTCTTTCCTTTCCTTAGCATTCCAGAATTCATGCCTCACATTCTGACTGCATAATTTTGTCGACTAAGGTAGAAAGCAGTACTGTACTACCATCACCAGTACTCTGCCAGTATTTCAGTGTAGATGACATGTCTGTTTCCAACTAGCAAGGGCATTTCCTCCAGTTATTCAACTTCCAAAATGGCAAAAAACAGAGAAATGGACCAAAACACAGTTCATGAGTCTTTTAGCTACATAGTTGTCCCTTCAGATGGTGAAGTCATATCACTGTATAATAATGATGATAATCTCATATTTAGCACTTGGTAGTACAGATGTTATCACTGTTTTACAGATAAAGAAACTGAGGTTCAGAGGTATGCCCAAAGCTATAAAGCTAATAAGTGTTGGAGCCCAGGCCTCAAACTCAGGTCTGATTAAAATTGGAAAAGACCATAGAGGTCATCTACTCTCTCCACTCCAAGGCCCTCCACCTGGAGTCCAGGAAAGATAAAGTAACTAGCCAAGCCCACATTCACATAATTAGTAAGTGGAAAGGCTTGAACTGAGGTCTGCGTTCTTCCAATCCTGTGCTTTCTACATTTCCCTGAGCTGTGTACTGCTACTGTGTCATTTCCTTGTGAATGGGTTAATGACTTGTCTCCTCCTTAGAGAGGTACCTGTTATTGACGAGGATAAAAGGATCACTGTCTTCTGCTTCTTACTGTGTAGGCAGTGACTAATTATCACTCCACCCTTTATGCAGGAAGAATATGAGCCCCACCCCATAAAAGTTTCATTCTGGAAATTTGTGCTACTTTCAGTATTTTAATTTTGTTATTAAGTATTAAGAATTTTAATTTTGTTATTAAGAATGTTATTAAGTGTTCCGTCTACTGATTTTAAAGCATGTCCTGCCTTATGTATGGCATCGTATATTGGTCATTCGGGAGTGGTAACTGTAGTATGTGTGTCACCTCTGTTTTTTCAATTAGGTAAATCTTAGGTGTGTTACATATTAACTATTATGGACACCTCATCATGATGGGAAATTTTTAGAAAATCAAGTACCTACTAAGTTCAAATCATAGTTTGAACTGTTACAGGTGATGATTCCAGTCTAGACTTATTTTGATGACTCTCTAGCAAGTTCATAATTGCCTTGAGGCTTTGGGGGATTTTTTTTTAGTGATGTATATTTGGTTTTGGTCTTAAGGCCAAAAATTTACCTGTCTGTTCCTGGGATTCTTAACCTCAATATTATATGAGATTGAGGAATATTTGGAAAACCAACTAATCACTTTCCTTTTTCTGGAAAAAAAAAATCCAGTGTTAGTTTTAAAGAAAAAAAAATTTGAAAGCATCCAGGATTTGAGTGATACAGATACCAGACATCAAAGTTTATTTGAAAAAGTCTGTAAGTAGCCTACATTCAATTCTATCTCTTTCCTTGCAGCATCTACAGTAGGCAAGAACTTGATTCATGATCATTTTTCAGATGGTATGATACATATTAAATTTTATCATGCGCTTGACCTGTTTTCTTCTTTCCCTTGACTTGTCCCAGAACATTCTCTACTCCTGTTAAATATTTAAGAGTAATATAGGATAGTGATACTTTAATTGATTTAAAAAGATCTTATCACAACATTCAGTATTGGATCTTCAAATTTTATTTATAATTACTTTGTACAGATAATGTAGGGATCTGGTTTTATAAGGATTTTATAATTTGCTGGGCACTTTAATCTTTCATTTGACAAACATGTTGAGTACTTACTGTGTACAGAGCATTATCCTAGGCCCTAAAAGAGGTGCAGAGATAAACGAGACACAAAATATTATAAATTAATAGAGAAATCGGAAGAAAAATAGCTTATTTCTAGTTTGGATGGGGAAGGGGGTCCAGATCATCAAATCTGAGATTTAGAGCTGGAAAAAACTTTAAAAAGGTCACCTGTTCCAACCCCCTCGTTTCATAGATGAGGAAATTGAGGCCCAGAGAGGGGAAGTCACTTGCCTCTAGTCCCAAAAGTAGTCAGTAGAAAAACCAAGATTTGAATTCAATAATTATCTGGCCCCAAGTTTTACTCTCAAGCCCAGTCAATGCCTGCCCTCTTCTTTAGGAACTACAGCCATCTAGTTCACATCTTCCCCCCCCCATTTTGAGGAAACTGAGGCACAGAGAAGTCGAAGTAACTTACCCAGGGTCATTGAGGTAGCAAGCGCCATAGCAGCGAGGCTTCAAACCCAGGTCCCTGGACTTCAGGTCCAGTACTCTTTCCATCATACGCTGCAGCTGTCTCTGCCTGAATATCATGCTTGTTCCGTAGTTGACCCCTGGCCTCACAGGGTCCAGTTGTGAAGCCCTTTCGCTGGCACTTATTTTGTAGTCTCTTCATGCTTATGTTTGGGGATACTTTCTTGGTCTCCTTGGTTACTTAGGGAATGGTCACCCTGAGACTTGAGATAGAGTGTTGTGCCCATAGGCCTGGCGTTTCTAGAAGTGGTAACTGGGATGATCGTGAGGCTATTAATGGAAATAGGGAAGGCAAAAAGGGGGAATAGAATTTGGAGAATGAGGATGAGCTCAGTCTTGAATATTACAGAGTTCAAATTCAGTTCAGGAAATATTTCTTAAGTACCTAGAATATATACAAAGCACCATGCTAGACTCCAAAGATACAGTAATAATAGGATCCGACACAGGTCATGCTGTTTAATAGAGTAGAAAAAATATTTATTAGAAATTCTAGGAGGGAGAAACCATGTTAACTGGAAGCAGTGTGGTACAAGGAAGGATTTCTGTCCAGCAGTGCTTACTTTGGGAAAGATATAAAGTAAGGGTTCTTAACCTTTTTTGTGCTGCGGACCCCTTTGGCAGTCTGGTGAACACTGGACCCCCTCCTCAGAATCATGTTTTTAAATGCATAAAATATACAGGATTACAAAGGAAACCCAATTATATTCAGATATCATTATCAAAGTATTTTTAAAAACTAGCTCATGAATCCTAGATTAAGAACCCCTGACTTAAATGTTTGTTCTATTATATGAAGGTGAAGGCAGGAGGTAGAATCAGGAATGAGGGTAGAAACAGTCAGCATTACTAGATGCTACTGAGCTGTCGAAGGGGTTTAGGATTGAGGAGGCCCTTGAGTTTGAAGGTCTCTGGTAACTTTTGAGAAAGTAGTTTCAGGAGAGTCAGTTGGGATAAGGGGCAAAACTTTGGAATCCATATTGCAAGATATGAGAAATGAGCGAGTAGTGAGGAAACTGAGGCTTTGGATGACTCTTCTTTTAAAATGTTTGTAAATATGGTGAAATTACCTCCATGGAGAAATGAGGTCAAAGGAGAAAGGAGGTGGGAGGCAGTGGTGACTGAAGGCATAAATGAAGGGGTTAGTTTTGGTGAAGGAATGTTCTTTCCTCTTAGACAAATGGGAAGGTGGGAAAAAAATAGGTAGAAACAGGAGCTCTGGAGTTGAAAGCTATGACCACACACTCTTGGTCTCTTGTTAAGTTCTTTCTTTTGCCATGTGATAGAGTTTTTATTTTTCTTATCTTCATTAGAGGGAAATACCAAAATTTTAAAACCTAAATTGAATGACTGTATTGTCTTTCTCAATCTTTTCAACAGATGATAACTTCCATAAATCAGACCTTAGAAACAAATCATTGTTATCTGTCAACCAAAGTAAGTACTTCTTAATTTCCACTTGACCTTATTTTTCAATGAAAGTATGTTGATGATAAAGATAATTTACAAAACTATAAAATCTCGGAATTGAAATGGATCTTAGAAACCACCTACTCTAATCCATACTTTATACCTGACCAAGACTCTTTTCTAGAGTTGGTTAAATATAAGAAAAGCCACACATTGGGATCTTCCTTTTAAACTCTATTGGCCTCACAGTCAAAAGGATGTAGAAAATGAACAGACTGGGACAGATTTTGTGACACTTTTAATGCTAATGACCACTTACACTGGATCTTTCAGAATGCTGCAAAGTATTGGTTTGTAATCAAGGATGGGAAAATTCCAAACTCAGTTTTGCTACTGTTAAATTGTATGTATCACAGAAAAAATAGAATGAGCCTGTGGTTCCAAAAAACTGGCAACTTATTTATTATGCACCCGCTAATGTGCAGAGTACTGTGTACACTGAGGCCAGGGTATATGAAGACCAAGTGAAAACAGTCCTTCCCTTGGGGGAATGCTAATTAGTACATATTCTAGGATCCCATGTGCATATACAGGTATATACAAAAGATACAAGATAATTTGGGAAGGGGGCAAGCACTAGCAACTGGAAAAACTTGTTATTGTGGGAGACTGAATATAAAAGCAAAACCACAGCTGTTACTAGTAAGACATGGAAGAGATTAACTTAAATTATCCTTTTTATTTTTATTCTCATATTACAGTTGCAATATTAGAAAACATTTAATCTAAAATAGTCCACCTTTTGGGTTATAATAGGAACTGCTAATTTCCTATAGTAAGAAATCACGTTTCATCAGTTTGGTCTGATATTGTTCTTTTCCAATTTCATGCTGCCCTGTACCACAGCAGAAATAAACGATATTTAGGTATGCTGTGTGCTGTTATTTCTGAACTGCTTGCAGCATTTTTTCTATTTATTCCTGTAAGGCTATTATTTTTAACCATTTCTGCAGTTTTAGAATTTTGGAACTAGAACGAACTTTAGAAATCATCTTCTATTACCCAATGCCATGTCTAAAGAAACACATACACATATTTACATATGCATCCTTGAATATTTTTGCATATGTGTAACTTTATTTTAATATGCTGCTCTTTTAAAAAATAACAATTCTGTCTTTAGTTAAAGAAATTATATTCTTCTGTTTCATCAACGCTTCATTTTTTCACTGCCTTTGCCCATCTAAGTATTTCTAAAAGAACAAAATGGTATATTACAGAGTTTAATGTTAAATTTCAACACGTCGCTCTTCTGTGATACTGACAAAGTGATATTTATGTTTGTCGCTTCTGTTATTCCTAAGCAGATCAGTCCAAAAAGAAGTCTTCTGTCAAAGTATGGCTGCTAGCAATGTTAGTAATTCTTATCGCCCCCAGTTTTGTCTACATAAATTGGACTTCAACCACAAGCGTAGAAACCGCCGCTGTGCAGAAATTCCAGAACCAGATGAAAAATCTTATGAATAAGTATCAAAGTCAGGATGAAAAGTTATGGAAAAGGAGCCAGACGTTCCTGGAGAAACATCTAAACAGCTCCCGCCCTCGGCCTCAGCCCGCCGTCTTGTTGCTGACCGCTGCCCAGGATGCTGAAGAAACACTCAGGTGTCTGAGTGAACAGATTGCAGACGCCTACTCCTCCTTCTACAGGGTTCGTGCGATCCGAATTAATGGGACTGGCAGGTCCGCCCAAAACAGTGACGATGTCAAGGAGGAAGTAGATCAGAAACTGAGTGAGGGGTTCGAGAATGGCCACAATGCAGCTGTGGTTCATCGTTTTGAATCCCTTCCCGCAGGCTCCACTCTCATCTTCTACAAGTACTGCGATCATGAAACTGCTGCCTTCAAAGATGTGGCCCTGATTCTTACAGTCCTACTGGAAGAAGAGACACTGGGAACTGATTTAGGCCTAAAGGAGGTTGAAGAGAAAGTGAGGGATTTCCTCAAGGCCAAGTTTACCAGTTCTGGCACCCCTAACTCCTATAATCACATGGATTCAGACAAACTAAGTGGACTGTGGAGCCGTATCTCCCACCTGGTATTACCTGTCCAGCCTGAAAATTCCCTGAAAAGTGGGGTGTGCTTATAACTGTGGGAGAAAAAGAAATATGCTTCACATCCCAAGAACTTCTCAAGCCCTCTGACCAGTAATAAGAATCAGAGCTCTTTTTGCAAGAGCTATTTTCTTTTTAAAGGAAATTAAAGTTCTGTTGTAAACATGGGACATAGTGAATGCAAAGCATTGTAAATGCTTTTAATTTCTTCGTCATCTTAATATCATCTGTGATCCCGAAGGGGATCTTTTTCTTTGTTTATATGCAGAACAATGAAGAGTTAACTTAGAGTTGCAGTTTGTTTGCGGGCTCCACCGAGTTCTCTTTGAGAACCTGGGGCAGAATCATTATGGGTTTGGTCCGATTAATTGATAGACTCCTTTCCCATCAACTTTTCTAATTTTTTAGTTTGACTATTTTCTTCCAAAGCTTTCCCTGCCACTACCCCTGCTCCTGCCCCTGCCCTCCCCACACCCCACCCTGATGCTTATTCACCGGCCTCATGGCTCACACACAGCTAGGGGCTTTTCTGTTCTCTTTCCTTTAGCACATTTTAGGTGTGGATTTACCCTCTTAACTATTTCTTAGCATAACAGAAGCACTGAAAGTTTTCAAGGGTTGGGGAAATAGGGGGGGTGGAATCTTGCACAAAATTAAATTTTAACAATAAGCCATTGAGACTTGGATGAGTGAGATGTTCATAACATCCGTATCATCTCAGTTAATAATTCAGTCTTTCCTGTTCAGTATGGCCATCTCAAAGTATTCTTCTCATAAGAAATTTCTGATCCTGCAATAAGATTTGGAAGGCAACGTGTATCATGAGACCTAAGTTCAATCATCCTACCTCTTGAAGGGTGGGCAAATTCTGGGTAGTTTATTCTGAACATATATGTTAAAGCTTTTGATTTTAATAAAAATCTAAAATTGCAGGACCAGTAAATAATATTAACTTCTCTGTCTGTATGTGTTTTATTCTGAGTCATTTAATGGAACTCTGTGAAGAATATGAAGATTTACTATGCATATAAGTTTATTTTGAGTGCCTCATGCCAAAAAGAAAATAAAGTACCACAGATGAAGAATTTTTAAATGTATATTTAGTGTACTTACATATTTCAGTTTTAACTTTCAATCTGTAATTTACAGTATTCTTGTCTCTTAAGTTGCTATATAGTTTTCTTAGATTCTTATAATTATGGAGTGACCTGGGGTTTGGTTTTTTTGTTTGTGAAACTTGGAAAATCTTTATTCTCATTTTCTTTCAGAGTGTTATTAGAACTAGACATTGGTTTCATAATTGCCTTTGAATGACCTATATTTGATGGTAAATGGATAGGTGGTTCAATTCTTATTTGGTGAGGCCACCCACATTCGTAAATCACATCCTTATTAAAAAGCTTTCTGACAATCTAAAGTCATATTATTTGAATTATTTTCCAAAAAAAAAATCCCAAACAGGAAATGATAGAAACATTGTCATTTTGTACATACAAAAAGTATTGGGTGGGGAGATAAATGTTTTTATTAAATATTTTGCTGACCAAATAATTTTAAGTGATTAATATGCTACTTGTTGTACTTTTTGGAAACATTAATTGTAGCAGCTGATTTGTAAATGACTTTCAAAACTATTTTAGTAATTTAAATAAATTTACTTTTTTGGTTTTTATTCAGAGCATGGTGTGGACTTAATGACAAGCACTTAAACACATTCCTTGTTCCCTTCTGCCTGGCCTCCCTGGTTTTCACCATCTCTCACCTTCCATCTTCCACCTGTGTCCCTTTGCATGTGGTTCTCCATGTCTGAAATGCACTCTCTCCTAACCCTGGTTTCTTGAAGTCTTTAACGTCCTCCAAAGCACAGCTCAGATGCCACCTTCTATAGCAAGCTTTTCCTTATCTCCTCCCACAAGTTTGTTAGTCATCTCTCCCTCTTGAAATTGCTTTGTATAATTGTGTATATGCTTCTCTATGTGCCTGTAATAATCTCTCAATAGAATGGGAGCTGCTTGAGAGCAGGCCTGTTTCATTTTTTTTTCTTTGTATCCCCAGCACCCAGCCGTGCCTTTACACATAGTAAATGCCTAATAAATATTTGTTGAATTGAATTAAACAGTTCTTGAATGAGCTTGTTTATATTTGAAGTAAGAGATGTTAAAGCTAAAAAAGTTGGGTGTCCTTCACAAAAATCACTCAATTCAACAAATGCCAAGGGCCTACTATCCTTTTGGATAAGATGAGTATAAAAATGACCTCTAATCTTCAAAAAAAAAAGAGGCAAATTTTATTCCCTTCATTGAGAGGAAAGTGTATACAGTAACTCGTATAGCTGTACAGGCCTCTTGCATAGGGGTGAGAGCTAAAGCCCAGGATTCTTAATGGTGTAGCATACCTTCTCAAAATGGGCTTCATAATGATAGTTAATTGTGCCAAGATTGGAATTAAATGAAGGCAAAGTAATTATTTTGGTAGAACTTATCAGTGATTTTTTTTTTTAGTGTATATGCTAAAGGGAGATGCAGCTATAAGGCAGACTTGATTTTTAATAAGTAAACTTACCAAACAGGGAAGTCCTAATAAATAAAATTGTTAAATATTTATTACGCCTTTGCTATGTGCAAAATTCTGTGCTAGGTACCTTGGGGAAATGCATTTAAAAAAAGAAGCTTAAAATCTAAACAGGGTGGGCAAAGATGTAGGTATATATTTTTAATATAAAGTATAATGTGAAAATTACAATGTATTAAGAACCTAATGTGCTAGGCACTGGGAATACAGAGAAAAAAAAATGAAATTTCCCTGTACTCCAGTATATTCTATTCTACCAAGGCGTAGTAATCGCATTTATGTAACACTTAAGGTTTGCAAAGCTCTTTACATATTTGATCCTCACAACCCTATGAGATATAGTAGATACTATTATCCTCATTTTACAGATGAGAAAAGAGCTTGAATGGTTAGAAGACTTACTTAGAATTGCTAATATCTTAAGACAGGATTTGAAATCAAGAGTCCCTTAATCCAGTGCTAGTAGATTCACCACACCATGTCCCCTCTCAACAGGAACAGTATACACACACACACACACACACTTTTGTTGTTTAGTCATTTTCAGTCATATCCAACTCTTTGTGACCCTAGTTGAGGTTTTTGTTGGCAAAGATACTGGAAGAGTTTGCCATTCTTTGACTTATCTCATTTTATAGATGAGAAAACTGAGGCAAATGGTTAAGTGATTTGCCCAGGGTCACACAGCTAGTCTGAGGCCAGATTTAAAATTGGGTCTTCCTGACCTCCAGGCCCTGCAATCTATCCACTATGCCATCTAGCTGCCCCTATACACTCAAAACATATGTAATTTTTTCTGTGATTTCATTAGCATCAGGAACACTTTATGGAAAATCCCTCCATGGGTACAGATCAGTAGCATATCAGCAACCAACATTCTTGGATGGTCTCCTTGGATTTCTAAATGGTTAAGTGCCTTGCCCAGGATCACATAGCTAGTGTCAAGGGCAGGACTTGCACAGGATAAATCTGATCAAATCTGTTCATGTGCATGTACATATATAATGGTATTTTGGCCAATCATGCCTTATAAGTAGATAATATAACAATAATTATAACCAAAATATTCTTACTCAACAACCAAAGAGCATAAGTTTGAGTCAGAATTCACAACTGAACTAGAATTATTGGTAGTAGTGTTAATATTTCTATTCTTATCTGAGCTTTTTCAACTGAAAAATAAGAATTATTTGCCAGAGGCCCTCAGTGTCACCTACAAACCTAAAGAAAATATGCATCATCATTATTACATAATTTCAACTTCACAAAGAGCAAAAAACATCAAAACAGATTCATATTCCAGAAATCACCTGACTTCCGGGTAAACATTTAGCCCTCTTCTGTGTAGAAATATAACAATTTAGGGGAGTGGGAAGGAAAGAAGGGAGAGAATTTGGAACTCACAGTTTTAAAAATGAATGTTCAAAATTGTTTTTACATATAACTGGGGAAATTTTTTAAATAAATATTTTTAAATATGCAATCAGTTATGGAAATATGCCAAGAGCATGAAGAATAACTCAGTTTAACACGTTAGTTGGGTGCCTATAATAAGCCACTGGCCCAGCAAAAAAGGCTGGAAATTTAAAGAAGCAGGTAGTGTTTCCTGAGTTGGGAAAGCAGCTGGGACTACACCATCTGGGAAATCCATGAATCAGGAAGTACCAGGTGCTTGGGTAACAAGCTCACTTGTTACCATGACCCTTCACTCCCTGTGGCTTCATGACTTCATCAATGACTCATAGTGTTTGGATTTGATAATCTAGAGGGGCGGGACTTGTAAAAAAAAAAACTGAAGTGGTAGAAATATCATACCATGATAAGATTTCCAAAAGATCATGCCTTGTGACATAAATTGGTATGTTCCAAAGGCCAAAAGTTCATCCTTCTGAAATATTTCTGCTCCCTCCGGATAAGCTGGTTTGTAATTGTCAAGCTTGCTCAAGCCCAGGAGAAGACGTATAGTACATTAATCCCAGGGAAATTCAACTCCCCAGTCTCCTAACTTTGCCTGAGTCTTAAACACTATACTTCTGTTATTAAGTCACAAAAACCACTTTCTATTTCTGAATGGTCTTCAACTTCTTGTCTTTAACAATTTCAGATTTTAGGAGATCCCAGTACCTAGCAGGGCAGACTACAGTTTAAATGTTAAAATCAATCAGATTTAGTTCTAGGTATTTTTCAGGCAATGAGGCCAGCTATGTCTTCCCTTCATGGCTCTAAGGTTTAGTCTCTTCTGCTGCCATCAGGTTGACCCCCCATCTGAGTCTGCTCCCCCATTCAGATGCTCCCTGTGAAGATCCCCTTCTTCAGCTCTGTCTCACATGAGGAAGTGGCCCTTTTCTTTGCCAAGCCCTCTATCTGCAAAAGTGATCCCATTCTATGCTATCTTCTCCATCTGATTGCCCCTCTATCATCCACATTCTTTCACTTTTCTTCAGTCTCTCTCTTATCTATTGGCTGCTTCCCTGTTACACACTAACATGCCCAGGTGTCCCCTATCCTCAAAAAAACCTTCATTTGATCTATCCTCACTAGTTATTATCCCATATCTCTCCTCCCTTTTGTGATTCAGCTCCTTAAGAAAGCCATCCACATTTGCTGCGCTGCCGCTTCTACTTTCTGGCTTCTGACCTCATCATTCAACTAAAACTGCTCTCTCCAAAGTTACTAATGAACTCTTAATTGCCTAATCTAATTGCCTTTTCTCAGTCTTCATCCTTCTTGACCTCTCTGCAGCTTTTGACATTATCTTATCACCCACCCTCTTCCCCTTGACGCTCTCTCCTCTTGAGGTTTATGTGATATTCTGTCTAAACATTTCCTTTTCAGATCAGACAACATTTCTTGGTGTCCCTTTCTACACCAGGCACACTAATTTTTCTCCAAAGGTCTGTGTACCATAAGCTATCTCTTTGGAGTTTCAGGAAAATTTTCCCTGGGTTTCTATATCAAAAAGCACCTGAAATTTCTCCCAACGCATCCCTGCCATTACAAGATGATCCAAATGGAGTTTCTAATTCATCCTTCACTAGGACAAGCACATGGGGGCTCAAGCAAACAGTATGAGAAGAATCACCCTATTGTCCTACTGGGATACCCCTAAAATCCTTAGGGGAAGATGTAACCAGTCCTCTGGACCCTGTTAGTTCTAGTGAGAGCTGAGATGAGGACCCTCAGAACTTGTAAAGTTTTACATGCCTTTAGCATTAGACGAACAATCTCTCAGGGCTAACCCTAGAGCCATCATGGGTTGTAATAGTTATGCTTAGGGGACTCAGCATCTCAGTGTGAATGAGCATTGGGATAGTAGCTCCAGAGCATTGCTACAGATATGAAAACACATTGAATAATTAATTAATTGGAGGAGTTGAAAGGTTTGGACTCTGGTCTTTTTACCTTAAAAATTGTATGATTCTATGATAGATAAAGCTTATTAGAGCTCGGTCTACTATAGCTGTCTCCCCTTATTTGAAAACTGTCCAAACATCTTAAATGTCAGAATGTGACTTCTATAAAATAGAAAAAAGCAAAAAGCCATTTTCTCAAGTTTTCCCCAAAGCAATCCACTTTCTACAAAAAAAAAAAAATTACCAACTGTGCAAGTAGATATGAGTGAAGCTGAGAACTATGCAGAACAGAAAAAATAATCTTCCCTACTTAAAAAGAAAGAGTGTTTAAGTAAAGTGCTAGGCAAATCAGGAAGCCGAGCATATTCCATTTCTCATGTAAGGTGAAGTCATACCTCAGATAACAAAATACTTCTGGTGCCTTTCATCTGAAGATTTCTAGGCACTTCGCTGACATTATCTCATACTAAATGTTATTACTCACATTTTATAGGTGGATAAACTGATATACCAAGAGATTAAAAGTCTCGCTGAAGAAGACAGAATGAGTCAGTAGTTGAGCCGGAAATAATGTCATTCAGGATTTCAGGTTCCTTTGTCTATGACTTAATCACAAGGGGCACCTTCTCAAACTCTTAAAATAGAAGAGGAAATCATTTACATGGATTTTCATAAACCTGCTTTTAAAAATATATATATTCTACCATAATTAAACTAAGCACATCTATTTCTAGTCACAATTGCTCCTTGTGAGAGGAAGGTAATTAGAGCAGTTAATTATTGAAGATGAAATCTCTTACTTCAGATTGTTTTAATAAAATTGACTCAGGTTCTACTCTTGACTTGCTATGGAATCTCATCATTTTGTCTTCAGTGTTTCCAGTGCTTTTTTTTTCTGGGTGAAGAAAGACCTAGAGATTATCCCATACCTAGGATCCTTTACAGATTCTGACTGGATCTGCAAATGTCATTGGGACCAAGAGGCACTCATATTCTGTACAGGCAGAGGACAGGAGGAAAAACCCTTACTTATTACTGTTTCAAGAAATCTGCTCACTATTCCTCTTTAGTAAGGACTTTTCAAAATCTTTTTTTTCATCTTGTCTTGGAAAAAACAAGTTTCTGTATTCACTTAATGATACTGCTTGTTAAAAAAAAATCATGAGTAAACATACAGTTTAAATGATCTTTGCACCAGATTTTTGGGCTGATGTGAAACTGGAAAAACAGGATAAAAAATGAAGTACTTGAGGTACCATACGTAATTAAATGTGAACTCGGAGTATATTTTTAGATGGAGCACTCAAAAATGAATTCCTTCTTTGCTAAGGCCTGAGGAGAGGATTAAAAGTTTCTTTTTTAGCAGCCACTGACAGCAATAGCTCCTAAACCAGTACAAGGAATTTTATATCCACATCTCTGGATAGACTCACCCTTTTCAAGCCTTTGATGTTATTGGGGGTAAATGCAGCATTTTTAACTCTAGATATGCAGGTATGAAAAAATAGATTTCCAGATGTTTTCTTTGTGTGACCATAGACATTTTTTCTTTCATATTCTTTTCTTTTTCCCTCTCCTGTACAAGCAGATGGATAGGCAGCAAAGGAAGGGAGAAATAAGCTCAATAAACAGAAAGGCTCTTCTTCCAACACTACAAGCATTTTTTGCCCACCACTAGCACACCAATTACTGCATCTTTTTCTAGTCACTAGTCATTTGCAGTGAAATCCACATACATATTTAACTACCCTCCAATGTTCTGTATGTAAAATGTTCTGGGATAGATGCAATGTTGTATATATGAAATAATAACAAATGAAATTGTGCACACATAGTTTCAATTCAATTCAACGTAGATTAAGCAGCCTAGCATAGCGATACAATGAGGTTCAAGTGAGATAGTGGGGGGTGGTGGAAAGTGTTCCATCCTACTGTGTTTCAATAATGAAATCACAGAAAACCCAGAATGTAATCACAAGATGTTAAATGTAAGGGAAGTTGCAGCCTATCCCCAATTCCCCATAGATGTAACCATAGACTCAGTCAACCCAACAGGCCTAGAATTTAACCACAAAGTGTAAAATTAATGGTAAGGAATTTCCCTAATATGTGAATAGGTCCTTAATCAATTTGAGAGATTTTAGGGCGTCGGTCACTGGGTAGAGGCAAATGAAGCAACATAAGAAACATCTTACAGACCTTAAATGGTTTGCACAACTTTGCAAACTTTAGAGTACTATATAAATATCAGTTACTATTATGAGGTACCAAGCCATATTTCCGGACATCAAGGAACTTGCAAGAAAATAGATAAACATATGTATGTATACATATGTATATTTTAGACCTAATTACTGTTTGAGTTTTTTTTTCTGACTTCTTTTTTATTCTTTGCTATATGAGATAGCTTGCTGGGGAGGAAAATGGGATATATTTGGAAATGTAGGTGATGTAAAAACAAAATATATCAATAAAAATTTTTCAGTACCTGACACAAAATACCACGCATGTGCATACGTTAAATAAGCTATGCATTTTTCAGCGTGAGAGCACAAGGCAGATTGCGACCTGCCTGTAATTCATGTCTTCCTGACTCCAAGTCCAGTCCTGTATTCATTATACCAAATTGCCTCTTTTTCCTGAGAGCTGGGGATAGACCCTGGCCACCATCACTGAACCACCTTGTTCCACAAATGGAGACTGAGGTTTGGAGAACTTGAGTGATTAGCCTAGGGGAACACAAGTTTTAAGTAGGAGCAGAGATTCATACTCAGGTCCTCTGACTCCTAGATCATTACTCTCCCCACTGTGCCATGTTCTCCCTCCTAAGAGAGTTCAGGTTGGAAGGGACTTTTGAGACGGCCTTCCCTGACTCCCTCATTACAGAGGAGTTTCACAAATTAGATTTTTTTTTAAATTATAAACCCGTGATTTCATTGAAGAAGGTAACTCCCAGTGAGGGGACTCCTTCTCTATTAATGCAAATTAACAATTGTTCCAAGATTCATAATTTTAGAGAGTTGCCTGAGGCTCTAAGAGCTTTGGCCAGGGTCCCCTAGCCAGCATGTGTTAGGGATAAGACTTGAAGCCAGGGCTTCCCTACTCTATAGCAGACTCTCTATTCACTACCCCACAGCTGCCTCCTTTATAGATAGATATATGTTATTTGAATATCATCTGGCTTGTTAGAATGGTGTCTAGTTAGAATGAAATAGCATTTATTTTGTGCAGGCTTTTCAATTCATGGTCTGGCTCATACATAAAACCATACGTACATTAAAAAATTACACTTGGCTCTAAAACCAACCACATCTGCATTACTGCCCCATTCTTTGTGTGATTTTTAGCTACCTCTGCTCCTTTGTTATATTTCCCAGACTTTCTGTTAGAGAATGAAGTTGGATTTGCAACTAAATGCTAGCCTGTTCTCATTCAACAGGTGGAGGCACCCAGGCTCAGAATTCCAGGAGCATTTTCAATAACTGATACGCCTCATTAAAACTTGTGGGTCTTCTTTCAGAACTGGCACCCAGCTGCCTCTTTCTATTTTTAAAAGGGTAACACAGATCTCCTGCCAAGAGTGGACAGCTTCCCATTGCCTGTTGAAGCAGGGAAAGATCATCCTGCAAAATATGGCCTGGTCTCATTACACATGGCCCCTGGCAGCTTCATATCATTAAACATTTTCATTTCTTTAGAATTGCAGCTGTCTTGCTAAAAAATGTTCCATAACATATTGTGGTTTTACCACTTGTTCATGTAGATAGCCCTGAAACTTATATGAACTCATTTTCTATAAAACATTTACTCTGCCATATTTGTTGACTATGTTGTCAAAAGGAGATGCCAGCAAAGAATCTCAGAATTAGATTTAGAATTGGGAAGAACCTTAGAGATCATTGAATCTAATTTCCTCATTTTATAGATAAGGAGACTGAGGCCCCAAAAGATTAGTCCATAGGTAGGGACCCTGAGGCCTAGAGGTCCTCAAGTGCAGCCCTTTGACTGAATCCAAACTTCGCAGAACAAATCCCCTTAATAAAAGGATTTGTTCTGTAAAACTTGGACTAAGTCAAAAGGCTGCACCCAAGGACCTAGAGGGCCACATGTGGCCTTGAAGCCACAGGTTGGTTCCCCATCCCTGGTTAGTCATTTGCCCAAGATTACATAGGCAGTAAGGAATAGAACTGCCACTCTGACCCAGGTCTTCTGATTCCAAATCATGTCTTCCTACCTCTTGAAGAAAAGGAAATGCTTCCTCCGCCCTCCCCACCCCCACCTCCTCCCACCTCCCCTGCCACTGCTGACCATTAAATAGAACAAATCTTTGGAAAGACTTCTAAGTTCTACAAGGAGACTAAATATGGGAGATTCTGATTTGGTTAATTTGACTGCAATACAAGATTTAAAAAAAAATTGTAACTAAGGTTTATAATAATTATCAGGAAACATCTGTAGGGATCTGTTTTAACTGATGTGTGTACTCCTTCTAGTGATGCATATAGCAACCCATCTGTGCCTACTCATTGAGTGCCACTCTTGTCCAAATTCTCCCATAGAAGATCCATTATCACAATCCAAGGACTTTCTTTTTGCTCTCCCCATGGCCGGTTCATCTTTTTTTTCCAGTCATACACATAGGTCTCTGATGACATCCTTTATGCCACTTCTTGTAGACAATTCTTCATCTTTAATATGTCTAGGCTTGCTCATCTAATAATACATTTCTCTATGACCCTTTAGGTGACCCTCCAGTTTAATTAAACCCTCCAATTTAGTTCTTCGGAGGACATAGTATTCTATATTTCAAAGTTGGATAGTATTACTGGAATGATATTACTAAATGATGGGTCTTTGTTTCAGGGAGAAGCTTGTGGTCATAAAAACATGGTGCATTTTGTCGAGAACAATCTGACTCACTGTGCTCCCTCTTCAATTCTGGGTCCAGACCACTGTCCACTTGCAACTTCTGTCCAAAATATGTGTATTTTCTGATCAATTCAATGACCAATCACCATTCCAAAGGTCTAGTGATGAAGTATGTGCCCACCTCCTGGACATATTGATGGATAAGCTCTATGAATTGTCCATCCAACATCATCTCATAATCTGGACAAGAGAAACTCTCTATCTGTTTGCTTTAATACTGTATATACAGTCAAGGAAAATTCCTTGGAGTGATTATAAATCTCATTTAGGAGACTGCAATCAATGGGGGAAGAAAAGGAAATAAATCTTTATAAAATGCCTACTAAATGTCAGGTACTATGTGAAGCACTTTTACAAGTAGTATCTCATATGATCCTTACAACAAGCTTGGGAGGTAGGTGCTATTATTATCCCCATT
Organism: Phalanger gymnotis; assembly: GCA_028646595.1. Lineage (NCBI taxonomy): Eukaryota > Metazoa > Chordata > Mammalia > Diprotodontia > Phalangeridae > Phalanger > Phalanger gymnotis. The sequence goes on along the minus strand of CM053626.1, from coordinate 278,307,621 downwards.
TTACAGATGAGGAAACTAATTCAAATAGTGATTAAGTGGCTTGCCCAGGGTCAAACAGCTAGCAAGTATCTAAGGCCAGATTTGAACTTAGGTCTCCCTGACTCCAGGCCCAGAGTTCTATCCACTGTGCCACTAGGTGCTTCACATCAACACAATGTCATCTATGAACATAAATATCTGATGAAATAATAATTTTTTAAAATCTTTCATATGCTTATATCTAGGTGCATTTAACTAGATTAAGATTTAGCAATCGTTTATTAATATTTACCATGTGCCAAGCACTTATGCTAAGCACTTTACAAATATTATCTCATTTGACCCTCACAGCAACTGTGATAGGTAAGTACGATTATTATCCGACTTTATCTAATTTACAGATGAGGAAACTGAGGCAAAGAGAGGTTAAGTGACTTGCCCAGGGTCACAGAGTTAGTAAGTGTTTGAGGTCATATTTGAAATTTACTTCTTCCCGAGTCCAAGTCCAAAGCTCCATCCAATGTGCCACCTAGCTGCCTGCATACAGAAAAAAAAAAAATTGTAGCAACCCTTTTTGTAATGGCAAAGAAGAAATCAGTTGGGGAATGACTAAATAGATTATGGTACATGGTAAATGAGTATGGAATGTGACTGTAGCATCAGAAATGACCAAAGAGATAATTTTAGAGAAACCTGGGAAGAATTGTATGAACTGGTACAGAATGAAGTGAGAAGAACCTGGAGCTTTTACACAATAATAACATTGTAAAGAGGAACAACTTTGAAAGATTTAAGAATTCTGATCAATTCAATGACCAATGACCATTCCAAAGGACCATTGAGGAACTAGCATCGGAGCTATATGAGTATCAAGAAAAGGAGACGTCATAAAGATAAAATCGACAAGACTTAGCGACTGACTGAATGTGGGGAATGAGGAAGAAGGACGAGCTAAGGATGGCTCAGAGATTGCAAACTTGGGTGACTGGGAGAATGGTGATGACCTCAACAGAAATGGGGAAGTTTGGGAGCATATAATTAGTTCCATTATGTTTGAGATTCCGGTGATGTCCAGTAAGCAGTTAATGTTGTAGTACCAAAGTTCAGGAAAAGAAATAGGGACTAGATAGATAGACCTAGAAGCCATCCAAATAATAATGAAACCTATAGGAGCAGACGATTGAAAGGGGAAGGTTCTACAAGACATTTGGGGGAACTAAGAGCAAAAGCATAAGTAGCGGGGCTGGTTTGGCAAGGAGAAGCATCGCCTCTTCCTCTGAGACTGAAGCAATGAAACAAAGAATGGGGATGAGAGGGGTGTTGAAGTGTACGGTAGAGTAGGAGAGGTAGTTGACATCAGATGGTTTCTATGTTTTCATTAAGGAGGAAACCAAGATCCTCTCTGGAGACAGAAGGAGTGTTGAGGATAGAAGATGTGATGTGATTTAGAGTAGCTGATTGGGAGAATTTGAGAGCCAATAAGGGAAGACTAAAAGGATTTCCATACAGTAATGAGGGATCAGTTGAGATTAGATAATATAAATCTGTAGTGGAACCAATCAGCATTGTGGTATACTTTCCCCATTAACACTGAGCTGCATGAGAGTAGAAGTGGAGAAGGTGGATGATGGGAATAACCCAAAATTGAGGTTTTTCAAGGTGTATCTGGCAATAGGAGATGGGTGCAAGGGATTCAAGGGTAGAGGATGGTATATAATTGATCTGGCTAATCACAGGGTCAAGACAGTGAAGGGTGGAAAGTCATACCAGAGCAGGAATGACTGAGAACAAAGAAGGGATTTAGAAGTCTTCTCAAATTGATTTCAAATTCATTCCCCTTCACAATGTTCAGGCCAAATTGGTCTGCTAACATTTCACCTCCTTTCTTTGGATAGATTGTCCTCTGGGTTTAGAAAGCATTCCATCCTCACTGTTGTCTCTGTTGATAACTAGCTTTTAAGGCTCAGCTTGGGTGCCACTTCCTACACAAGACTTTTCCTGATCCTTCTACATATTAGTACTTCCCTATCCCCCTCCCCCAACATAATGTGTGTGTAGTGTAAATATATATAGCATATATATTTATATATGTTTGTATATGTATGTGTATATATATGTGTGTGTATATGTGTACATATGCACACACATAACAACTTATCCATGTTGTTTCCCTCCAGAAGAATGTAAACTTCCTGAGGACAAGGAATATTTTCATTGTTTTCTTTGTATCCTTAGTATCTAGCATAGTCTTGCACATGTCCTTGCTCTTTGCTTTACTTGACTAATGGGATAGAAATGTAGTCGTCAGACAGGAAGAGGAAGATGAAAAGGGAGTGATCAGACCTCAGCTGTTATCAAGTGTGCCAACAGGGGCAGAAATGATAGAAGGCAAGTAATCCAAGGAGAAGGAGTTCCAGGACAAGAGAATGCAGTATGGGTATGGGAAGAGTCTCCCTGCCAACGTCTACCTTTGAACCAATACTCCATCACTCTACTAGCAACGAACAAGCTTCAAGGAATGTCAGATCCTATAAAATCTAACTGACAAACTAATTGCTCCAGAAAGCAGTCAGAAGGCAGGATTAGAGGTCTAAGCCAGTGACAGAGTGCTGAACGAGGAAAATTGTGAGGAAGAATGATGAGTGTGCTCCTTACTGAACAATGACCCTTTAGAAGGCCATGAACGAAAAAGCAGCAGGGAACAGTGGCTAGCTCCCAAGTAGGAGTGGCTGACATGAGGGATGAGCCTAAGCAACTGAATTGTGTCCCTTGAACTCTTAGGTTAGGGATAAGTCTATAGATTTGTTTAGAATTACCTGGGTTTGGGAGGACCCAGAGGTATACAGTCCATGTGGGAGTTATTTTAATATATTTGATTTTATTCCTTTTGCTCTTTTGGTTCTGTGAATTATATTAAGCCACGTTTATATGGTGCACTTCATTTTGCCATGATCACATGATCATTGTTCATTAAAACACAGGGTCAAAGAAAGGAAGCAGAGTCTCCTAGTAGGTGGGGGTTGAGCCAAGAAATATAGCAGTGAATTCCACATAGACCCCACTCCTAGACTAACAAGTGGATCTTGTCACCTAAAAAGGGAGTGGATCTAAAGAATGGAGGTTATCAGCTTTCTGACAATCACCTGGAGCCTGTTTCTCTTTGGTGCTAGGTGGAATGCAGAGCTGCAGGAGTGAGAGGAGGATTGATGGTTTCTGGTCCTTCTGGTTAAACAGGATCATGTAAGTAGCCAGCAGTGTCTCTTGCTGGTCAGACTCATTGAAGATACTTAATACATATCTGTTGAGTGAATGAACCACTGAGGCAGGGGAGAGATGGAAGGATGAGTGTTATGATTGGTGAAAGGAATTTCGGAGTTCTGTATTGTAGAGGGAGCATAGTTAAAGATGGTGCTGAAACCAAAGGCATGAGCATCCTTAAGGATGAATGAGGTGAAATGAAGATGTGGGTATGTTATGGGAAGTGAAGTGGTAGAGGAACATTCAGGTATTTGAAGGGACAATGAAGTATATACTGAAATTCCTAGCATGAAGGCAGAGATTAGGGTGAAGAGGAAAGCTGTGGGGTAGGTATTAAAAATCTTGAAAGAGAAGTTTTTTCTCCTTTTCTGCTGCAACACAGAGCTGGACTTTATGATATATCTGGAGAGATCAAATCTCAAAGAGAGGAAGCTGCTGAGCAACAATGCCAAAGAGACAATCTGGAAGTGGCATTGAGAAGCAAGGGTTATTCTTATTCCGCTTCAGGTTTCTTTAATTCAACAAGTTAATAAGAGTGGGCAGTGAAAAGATCCAGAATGAATGGGTGTTTGTTTTCAATGGAGTAGGAGTTCCAGAGAACATAACAGAATGAAAGGACAGAGGAAAGTATGGACTCTAGAGAATAGGATTGAGGTGAATAGAGGTGAGAGTATGAGGAGAGAGAGTAGGGGAGAAAAGTGTTTTCACTTCAATAGATATTAACTCTGAATCCCAAGGAAAAGGAGAGCAAGAACTGGGAGTTTTCCCATCATCGTATGGGACAGAATCAGTCAATCAGGATCCCTACCCTTCAGTGTATTGTGATGACTGTGCATAGGTCAATAACATGTAATAAACTAAATCCAGATATGAGGAGTATTCTGTTCTCATTTTTTTAAACTCTGTTCAATAATAGCTTTTCCCTGTTGTTGTCTTGTGGAGTGGTCAGTCAAGCTCTTGTTCAACTTTTGAGAAGTTTTAATGCTTCCTTGGGAATCCACTGATCAACTCTTAATTCTAACTTCCTATTTACTAAAAAGTTTGGTAATTATAGAGGTTACATGTTAATTTCCACTCTGGGTCAGATCTGTGGTCCATTCATAAGGATCCTCTTGCCCTTTTTAGATCTCATATCTGTGTTAAGTAAAAGAGATGCAATTACAAATGACTTGTATACTCTTCAAAGAAAGTCAAAGGATGTTCTGCATCATGATATTTCTGGCAAGTGAATGAGTATCACACTGTCTCTTTCACTGTATAACTTTATTTCAGGACTATTCATCATGACTGAATCATGGCCTTAGCAATGAGTTGTATCAGTCATGAGTACAGACAGGAGACTGTTTTTGTTGAGTATTAATTTTTACTGGAAGCCTCATCAAGTGAACAATTGACTTTACCTAGGTACATTAGGTATATTAGGTCTGTACTAAAACAGACAACATAGTAAATAGAGGGATAGCCTTGGAGTCAGGAAGACATGAGTTCCAGTCCTGTCACTGACATATATTAGGGATATCTGAGACAGCAAGTCAATTTACCTCTTAGTGTCCCTGGAAACCCTCTAAGAATGTAAATTACAGATGAGTTTCTAATTTGTATATGTGGACAGTTTTTTCACACCAGGAATTCCCTACACTTATTAATCATCCTCCCTCCCTGAAAGTCTTACTAAACATAAACATTTAAATAAAAAAGCAAATGGAATATACAATTAACAAGAAATAGAACAATTATGGTTTGTAAAAATATATTTTTTCAGCTCCTGGAATAAAATACATATAGTTTATAGTTATTTGCAAAAGTATTTCAATACTTCAAGGATCTGTGGCTCCATTCACTGATGCAGATTGGAACCTGTTCCATGCTTTACTAGACAGTTTATTGAATTGATGTGGTTTAAAAATCATTGCCTGGTAACCAAACCCCTGGTGGCTCTCTGAATTTACAATAGCCCTCAGATAATAGGCATACCATCTGTCATTGAGCTTATTACATCTGAAGCTTTTTCAAAACAACGAGGCCTAGAAGAGTACCGTCATTGCATTTGGGAGTTCAGAGTTATCTCTACAACATGACGAAGCTTTGGAGTAGGACTTTAGCAGGAGTTATACACAATTACTAGTCCAAAATGCCTAATACTATGCCTATAGTAGACATATACCTCATAATCACTATTTTATGGCCTCCTAGCTTCTATTTGCCATTCTATTACTATATAAATGTAAGTTTGCTAAAGTAACATCCCAAGTTTGGAAGAGAAAGGTTTTCACAAAAGACTAAGAGATAAAGTACCTTCATTATCTGTTCTGAACTAACCTAGATCTAGACAACTCTAGCTATGCCCCATGTATCTCCATATTTAGGGCCAGTAGTGGGTCTAATGCTTTTTGAATATTTGGGATATTAATATGTGTTCCTAACACCTTTATTGTAGAAAAGATGGAGGGGACAACATTGGAGGAGAAAAGCATATCGCTCCTCTCTCTTGGAAGAGTATGTGGGACTGGAGCTTATTACTATGAGAAGGGAAAAGGCAGCTCTACTTTATCATGAAACTGGTGGGAATATACCCCATCCTCCCCAAGGTGAAAGCATCCCCTGCTTGTTAGGACAAATCATGTATGCTTTTCTTCCAGGCAACTATCTGGAGCTGCTCTCCCTTTGCTAAGAGTGGTGAATAAGGTGATATGAGCCTTTGTACAAGAAACAGGTTTAGTCCCCTGATAACTGTTAATAGATTCAGAATTGTTCTGTGTTCTGTGAGCCTCAGTGTGTGCTGCTTGATGGCATCTGGAGTTGTTATAATTATACTTTTGTTCTTCTCTACTCTCTCTTCCTTCCAGGAGACTGCTTTATTATGGGTTTTCTCTGCTGCTAGTCATCAGTTACTTTCTACTCTTTATCCAGGTGGGCTATTGCTGCTACCTTCTTGCCTTCTCCTTCCTCTCACTCATTTCCTTTCTATCACTCTATTCTTTCTTGTGGGTTAGCATTTGGGTTAGGATCTCCTAGTTTAAGATTTTGCCTGATTCCTTCCTGGTGTCTCTAATATGTTGGGTTTTCTACTTTTGCATGAGTGTGTGTGTGTGTGTTTGCTGCCTTTTTATTGAAATAAGTCCCTTTTGTGACTATGATCTCACAAAGTTCAAATTTGGTTTTCTTCTTTTTTTAGCTTATTCCCCCTATCTACTTTATTTTCTCCAACCTAACTTGATGTGCTGAAGAATTCTCTGGCTATCTTCTTTCTGAGTGACTCATGTCAAATCTATATTGCTCTTATGGTGGAATCAAAGAAAACCCTTATTAATCAGTTCCAGCTCATCCACAGTTTGCCCATCATGCCTGCCTTCAACTCTAACAACATGTTGTCCAGAAAATTTTAGACTCACAACAAAGAACGAGTTTGACAGAAAACATCCCTATGTCTATGTGTCTATGCGCCAAGGCATCGTAGAGTCATTGGGGATATACAAAGACAAAAGTGAAATAGTTCCTCCTTTCAAGGAGTGAACATTCTACTGTATGTAAGTGCATAATATGTACAGGATAAACACAAAGCAATTTGGGGAAAGGGTGGGAGAAGGTCGTAGCAGCTAAGAAAATCAGGAAAGGCATCAGGCAGTCTCAGTCAACAAGAATTTATTCATGTAGAAGGAGGTGATTGAGCAGGACCTTCAAGAGTCAAGGGTGAAGAAGAGATGCATTCCAGGCATGGGGGATAGAAAGTGCAAAGACATGGAGACAGGAGATGAAATTACATGTTTGGGAAACAATAAGGAGGCTGCTTTTGCTAGAACACAGGGTGTCATTCGGTCAAATGGCATTTATTTTTTAAATATATTTTTATTTCATTAAATACTTCCCAATCACATGTAAATATTTTTAACATAATTTTTTTAAAATTCTGAGTATCAAATTCTTTCCCTTTCTCTTCTTCCCTCCTGAAGAAGGCAAGCAATTTGGTAGCGATTATACTTGTGAACTCATGAAAAACATATTTCCATATTAGCCATGTTGCAAAAGAAAACGCAGCCAAAAAATAAAACAAGAAAAAGAGAATGAAAAAAAAACCCAGGTTTTGATCAGAACTCAGAGTTCATCCGTTTTCTCTCTGCAGGTGGATGGCATTTTTCATGATGGCTTTTTTGGATTTGTCTTGAATTGTGATCTTGATCAGAGCAGCCAGGTCTGTCACAGTTGATCATCTTTATAATATCACTGTTACTATGCGCAATGTTCTCTTGGTTCTGTTGACTTCATTTTGCTCATCATTTCTTATACTACAATAGCATTCTATCATAAAATCTTATATCACAACTTGATAAGCCATTTCCCACTTGATGGGTATCCCCTTGATTTCCAATTCTTTGCCACCACAACAAGAGCTGCTATAAATATTTTTGTACAAATAGGCCCTTTTTCCTTTTTTTAAAAATGTCTTTGGGATACAGACCTAGTAGTGCTATTGCTGGGTCAAAGGCTATGCACAGTACTATAGCTCTCTGAGCATAGTTCCAAACTGTTCTCCAGAATATTTGGACTAGTTTACAACTACACCAACAATGCATTAGTGTCCCAATTTTCCCATATCCCCTCCTCCATCAAATGGCATTTATTAAAGGCCTACTATGTGCCAGGTATGGTAGTAAGTGCTGGGGATATAAAAAAGAAACAAAAAACCCAAAACCAGTCCTTATTTTCAAGGAGCTCACAGTCTAACGGGGGAGACAACATATAAACAACTCTGACAAACAAGCTGTATACATATATATGTGTACACACACACACACACACACCGATAATCGGCAAGGAAAGCACTGGAATTAAGGGGAGATTGGGAAAGGCTTAGAAGGGATTTCAGAAGGTCCTTGAAGGAAGCCAGGGAAGCCAGGGGCCAAAGAAGAGGAGAGAGGGAATTCCATGCCTTTATTCTAGCTGTCCCTCATGCCTGAGATGCCTTGTCTCTTCATCTCTGCCTGTTAGTTTTCTTGGCTTTCCTCAAGCCGCAGCTTCCTTCAAGTTCCAGATAAAATCTCATCTCTATAGGAAGCTTTTCCCAATCCCTGTTAATTCTAGTTCATTTTTAATATTTTAATTTTAATATTACATTATTAACATATATTACATAATATTGATATTTTAATATTTTCAATTTATCCTGTATATAGCCTGTTTGAACAGAGTTGTTTGCATATTGTCTCCCCCATTAGACTGTGAGCTCCTTGAGAACAAGGAGTGTTTTTTGCTTTTCTTTTTTTTGTATCCCCAGCACAGGGCTTGGAATATAGTTGGCACTTAATAAATGTTTATTGACTAAGTACTCAGGATACAAAGAAAGGCAAAAACCTAACCCTTGACTTCTGAGAGCTCACATTCTTATGCAGAATATACACTGGAGTTTCTTGAGCAAGGGGATTGATATATGGTCAGGCTGTGCATTGAGAATATCACTTTGATGATTGTGTGGAAGGAGATGCATAAAGGCTTTGAGAACAATTAGAGAGCTACGGTGATAATCTAATAAAAAAATGTGATAATCCAAAATGAAAAAGTGATACTGGCCTGAATTAAAAGAGAGGCTGTGTGAGTAGGGAAGAGAGAATGGATGACAGGATTTAAAAAGGTAAAACTGGTAACATTTAGCACCTCATTCGATATGGGTGCTGAGGCTGAGGCTGAGGCTGAGGTGGGGATGACTTTAAGGTTGTGAACCTGGCTTAATAGCAGGATGGTAGGGCTGTCAGTAGAAAAAGGGAAGCTAGGAAAATAGGTAAGCTTTTGAGGATCAACTCGACTGTTTTGGATGTTTTGCTTCAGATACCTATTGGACATACAGCTGGAAATGTTTAATAGGTTAGCGGGCAGTATAGGACTGGGGTTCAGTCTACAGAAGGTGTGTTTGCTTGTTGATGGATTTATAGACTCCCCACCTCCCCCATCATTCTTCGTGGGCTGCTGCCTACAGGTTGGGTACCCCACTGGCTCAGTAGATCCAGTACTGGACTTGGAATCAGGAAATCCTGGTTTGGAATCTTCCCTCAATCAGTTAATAAGCATTTATTAAATGACTACTATATGCCATGCACTGTGATAAACACCGGGTATACAAAAAGAGGCAAAAGAGAGTCATTACCTTCAAAAACTCATAATAGAATGGGGGAGACAATGAGCAAATAAATATGTACAAACAAGCTACATACAGGATAAATAGGAAATAACAGTGGGAAGGCACTAGAATTAAAAGGGGCTGAAAAAGTCTGCCTGTAGGAGATCAGATTTTAGTTAGGACTTGAAGGAAGCCAGGGGTGAAGATGAGGAGGGAGATCATTTTAGTTATGGGGGAAAGATAAAGAAAACACCCAGAGCTGAGAGATGGAGTGTCTTGTTCACATAACAACAAAGAGGCCAGTATCGCTAGATCAAAGTGTATGAACTGGGAGTGGGGGAGGGGGGAGAATGGTGTAAGAAGACTGGAAAGGAAGGGGAGGGGGAGGGCTAAGTTATGAAGAGCTTCGAATTCCAGATGGAGAGAATTTTGTTTATGATTCTGGAGGCAATGGGGAGCCACTGGAGTTTACTGTAGAGTAGGGAGTGGCATGGCCAGATCTGACCTTTAGGAAAATCATTTTAGTGGCTGAATAGAGGATGGATTGGAGTTTGGTGAGACTTGAGGAGGGCAGACTCTTCCCCCGCCCCCCCCCCCCCATAAGGCTATTGCAATAGTCCAGGTATAAGTTGATGAAGGACTGCACCAGAGTGATGGCAGTATCAGAGAAACTAGGAGGCTTATTGCAGAGATGCTGCAAAGATGAAATCAACAGGCCTTGCCAACAGATTGGACATGGGGTATGAGAGATGGTGAGGAATCCAGGATGACTCTCAGGTTTCAAGCTCAGGGGACTGGGAAGATGGTGGTACACTCAACAGTAATAGGGAAGGTTTAGGGGAAACGATTGAGGGCTGTTTTGGATATGTTGACTTAAAGATATCTACTGGACATCCACTTTGAGATGTGTGAAAGGCAGCTGGAGATGTGAACAGAAGGTCGGGGGACAGGTTAGGGCAGCAGAGCTAGATTTGAGAATTATCAGCATAGAAATGCCAGTTAAATCCATGGGAGCTGATGAGATCACCAAATAAAGTAATACAGAAGGAGAAGAGAAGAGGTCCTAAGACCTCTGTCTCCTAAGACAGAACCCTGAGGGATACCTACCTTTAGAATGTGTGATCTGGAAGAGGATTCCTCAAAGGAGACAGAGAAGAAGCATACCGATAGGTAGGACGAGAACCAGGATGAGAGTGGTGCCCCAAAAACCTAGAGAGGAGAGTACCGAAGAGAAGGCAGTGATCAACAGCGTCAAAGGCTGCAGAGAGGGTCAAGAAGAAAAAGATGTTAAATGAAGATAGTTCTCCTTCTCTTCCTCTTTCCTTCTCCTCCTCCTCCTCTTCCTGCTGTTCTCGACTCATGTCAAATTGATTTTGAGTTCTTGGGGACTGACATGTAACAAAATCCACAACAGTAGCAGGAACGCCTAACTATCTACTAGCCCGAGTTTGGGAGTCCTTGGAATGATTAAACACAGGATGGCAAAAAGCTGGTTGAAGGTCATGGGATAATGGAATTAGCTTTAGAAAGAACAGCAGGATATCTAGTCTAACTACTCTCATTTTACAGATGGGGAAACTGAGCTCCAGAAAGGTTAGAAGTAGCAGAGTAGGGGATTCGAACTCGGAGTCTTCTGGAGTTCAAAATGCATCTCTCTTCCTGGTGCATCGCATAACCAATAAGTAAAGCACCATCGCCTCCGTACTTTTAAATGTTGTCAGTTTTAGTTTTGTGGCTTCCAGGTTTCCTATACACAGTACAAACCAGTCTCCCTGCTCCGCAGAGTGAAATGTGCAAGAGGCGAAGAGGCAACAGTAGCAGTCAGATGCGGACTGAATTTGGACTGGACTTGATATGTGCTAGAACTTGGGCCACGCCTAACATGGTGTCCGGGAGCTGCCTCCTCCACGCCGGTCCTCACTTTTCGGCCACACTCATCATGGCCGTCGCGGAAAGTCGCGGCTGGAGCAGAGAGTCTCGGGGTAGTCCTCGCGAGGTTTCCGGGGCCGAGACATCTCCCGACCTGCCTCGCGCATGCCGCCGCCGCCGCCGCCGCTGCCGCCGCCTCTGCTTCAGCCTCCGCCTCCGTCGCCGCCGTCGTCGCTGCAGCTCCTCCTCCGTGTCAGTTGTTGGTCTGTAATGGCGACCGAGCTGCCGCCGCTGCCTCCGCCGCCTCTGCCGCCGCCGAAGTGACTCTCCCGGCGGGAGGACTGGAGCCGGGCCAGAGCCAGAGGGAGTCCGGGCAAGCCGAAGCGCCGGAGGCTGCTCTGTCGCGGGAGGGGAAGCCAGCTTCTCCCTCCTCAGCGTCTCTCCCTCCCTGCCGGCCGGCGGGTCTAGGAGGGAGCCGGTGCCAGGCCAGGCCGGGTCGGGCCGGCCGCTCGTCCTGGCCCAGCAGACAGGCCGGGCGGGGGCGTTGTCGCTGCTCCGCCCGCCCGGCCCCACGGGATGAGCCGGCGCAGCCGGGGCCGGAGGCGACACTCTCAGGTGAGCGGCAGCCGGGCGAGGAGGGGGCGCGGGGTGGGACCGAGGCCGCGAGAGAGAGCCCGACCGGCTGCGAGACTGACCACTGTCCGTGGCCGCTCTCCTTGGCCGGCTGGCCCGCGCAGCCCCGAGCGGAGCGAGGCACCTGCCGGGGGCCCGTGGCGCGCGGCCCGCGGCCCTTCTCTGGGGAAACTCCCGCAGTGGCAAACCGGTCTCTCTGCCCAGCCTCGGGGCTGACCACACGTACGAGTAGAGAGGCCTGGCAGCTGCTGGACGTGGGCTCCCGGCTGTTAGCAAGGGTTCGGGAAGCTGGGAGGTTCTGGGAGACGTTAAAAGTGGTGCCAGGGAGAAACGGGTCAGGGGCTTCCTCACCTTTCACCATGCAGCCCAAGACTCCCAACTTCGGCCCCCGACACTCCCTGGCATCGATGGGCAGCGGTGCTGGACAACTCCTGGGGTGGTACGGAGCACGACGGTGCGCTTTGCTCCCTTAACTGGAGATGAAATATGAGTGTCGTGGAATCGAAATCTCCGACCTAGAAGAAGGTTCCTTGAGAGCAGGGACTGTTGCTACCTTTGTATACCTAGCACAGTGCCTGCCACATAGTAGGCCAGTCAATTGACTGTAGACAATCCATAAACATTTATTAAGCAACTCTGTGCCGGTGAATGCTAGTTGACATGACTTGTTAGTCCCCCCCCCCTGCGAGTTTTTTTAAACTTAATTTTATTTTACTTGGCCCATAACAATTAATAAATGCTTGTTGATTGACTTCCTTAAATTGTTTTAAGTTTGGAGAAGTCTTATGGTTATGTCTAGAGATTGAGATGTTACTCTTTAGTTCATTTTAAAATTTCTGGGAGGATTGTATCTTTAGACAGTAGGTAACAGTCTGAATATCCCTATGAAAACAATAATAAAATAGACATTTTTTGAATGCATTTGTAGTTAAGACGTTTGGGACGAAATGGCAGTATACGACTAATTAACAAGGAAACCCGATTTGTTATGTTTCTGTTGCTGTATTAGAAGTTGCTTCAGCCCAGTGCTTTTTTTCTGATACGTTTATTCTTTCATTCTGATACTCTGGGTACAAATCTTATTTGTTATAATCGAGCAAACTGAACAACTAAGCTGATTTTGCGTTAAATATTATAGTACGTAAGGCAGAAAATGAGATTTTTTTTTTTTGCAAACATTGCTTAGGGCACTTCCAGGCACATAGTAGGTACTTAATAAATGCTTCTTGACTTGACAAACATCAACTAAAAATAAACTTCTATGTAAGGCTGTCCTGTTGACATACCAGTGCTCACTTTATAAGTGTAGAACTAAAAAGTAAGTGAATAAAAGATAATATCTCACTAACTTTGATGTCACAGTTCATTTTAATAGAATATTAAATATACTTGGCTCCTGCTTCAAAAATAAGTTTTATGAGTATGCTTTCTATATAAGTAGATTTCCTGAGATTTTGCAGGATTTTATACTTTTTTTAAATATGCATATGTTTTTGTATGATGGGATGGCATTTAAGAGTAGGAATGATATTTTTTTAACCTCTTTCCAATATGTAATAATAGTTCTATGTTCTTAGTAACATAATATAGTAACATAATAATGTAAATAACCTGCCCTCTGATAAATTTTACAGTATGTGTTGTTAGTCTGTGACTAATGTGAGAATTAATTTCTATAATTTTTTTTCACATTGCTTGTGAGCATTATTGGTAGATTTTTTTTCAGGAGTTGATAGTCTAGTAGTTTAAGGCAGTGCTTCCCAAACTGTGTCTTGGGGAACCTGGTGTTCTTTGAGGTATGAGTAGGGATTCACAGAAGGAGTTGGGAGGGACCTCAGTGGCTCTTTAGTCCAAACAATATCTGAAAAAGAAACTTCTCTTTTGTGAGAATTTCGATTTTATTGATAGTTCTTTAAGATATGAAATTGTGTCAAAATTATGTTAAGCAATTTTTGATTATTAAAATAGGTTTAATTTTTATTCAAAAGTGTCCTTACTACATTATTGTAGGGAGTTTTTTATATTCCTATGTCAGCATTTGTATATTCTGTTGACAATTTGATCTCAAGAGTATTTTGAGTGTAGATTATTTTGGGGAATCTAAGTTCTTTGCATTTTCTTTTTCCTCTCTTCATCAGTTTTTTTTTTTTAACTTTGCTTCTCCATCACACTATTGGCAGAAAGAGAAAGTCTAATGAATACTAGTCAAGTTTACTACTTATTCTTTAGAAGATTTGGTGGGGTAGGACATTGAACCTTTTGACTGAATTAAATGATATTCTTTGGGGACAGCTTCAGTCAACATATATTTAGCCTCTGCTATTTGCAAGATACTGTGTTAGACTGGAGAAGAGAGAGGGTTGTTAATACAAAGATGAGCAAGATAATCTAGTCTCCAAAAAGTTTATAGCCTGAAAGTCTGGTAAGGGAGGACAAGTACATAGTTAGAATGTGATTGCAACGTGGGTGCGAAATGTTGTGGAAAATAACATAAAAAAACCAAAATCCTATGACAGAATGTTATTAAGAGTGAGAAATCACATCTTATAGAAATTATATTTTTCAGTATGCTTTCACATACATTTTTTTCATTTGACTCACAATAACTTTGTGAGGTAAGTAGGGATTTTTTTCAGTTGAGGAACTAGAGACACAAGAAAGTTCAGTACATCTACTTGCATTTGATGTTCCACTTTTCCAACAGTATAAATTATCAAGAGCTGGATGAAACTTTTTTTGGAGGAGAGAGGAAGGTGGTCTGCACCTGTGATTTTGAAGAGGGGTGGAATATGTACAGAAATAACTATGTTTCATTGTAAGAACATTATTTTCAGAGTGTCTCCTGAAGCAGTCTCTTGAAGGATGTAAATAGACATGAACTGAAGATGAAAGAGAGCAGAATGAGATTGGGAAACAGGGAAGTGGTCCAATTTGCCCAGAGTATAGAGTATGTAATAGGGAATATGATGAAATAAGGCTGGAAAGTGAGGCTGGATCAAGCTTTTATTTTATTGGAGAGGTAATGAGGGTCACTAGAGGTTTCTTGAGATTTCTTTGGCATCTTGAAGGATGGCTTAGAAATGGGGAGAGACTCAGACCAGGAAACTATTTAAAACATTAGTGTACTCCTCCTGCCAAGAAGGGGAAGGCTTTAATAAATACTAACAATAATACATTTTTATAATGCTTTAAGGTTACAAATGCTTATCGTTATTTTATAGGAGAGGAAGCTCAAACCCAGAGAGAATGTGACTTGTATGACTTGTCACGTAGCTAACAAGTGTCAGATTTGGGATTCATACCCTGGTCCCCTGACTCTCTATCCAGTGCTCTTGTTCACTATATCACAGTCCATGAAAAAGGGCTGACATTTTCTTTTGATATGCTAATAATTTCATTTCTGGTACTTCAAAAAATTTGGCAGTTTTGCTTAAATGTGAAGTTATGCCTCAACATCAGCAACTTAAAAAGTCATAGACTTTTGGTTAGTTTTTTTTTTTAATTTGAAAAAAACCTAAATCTTCTGAAATTTAACTGTATCCAATAATAATCATAGCCATAATAGTAATAGCCTACATTCTTATAGCTTTTAATAGTTTACAAAAAGTTTTCTTCATAACCACTCAGGGATATAGGTAGCTGTGAATTTTATTTTTCCCATTTTATAGATGAGGAAACGGGCCCCAAAATTAAGTGAATTAATCTGTGCCTGGACTGGAAGCTTGGTCTTCTGATTTTAAAGTCTAGTGCCCTGAACTATTGCAATATTTATTTGATTGATTCCATGCCTCAAATCTCTTTCCTCTGCACTCTATCCTCCATATGGCCAATAAAGTGATAGTCCTAAAGCAAAGGTTTGAGTTTGTTACTACCCTATTCGAAAAGCTCCAGTGGCTCACTGTTGCCTCTAGGATAAAATACAAATTTGCTTGGCATTTAAAGCCGTTCACAATCTGGCTTCAGCCAGGCTGTATACATTTCCAGAATTAGTATTTATTACTCTTTTTCATTGCTTCTGCCTAGTTCTAACCAAGTCGGCCTATGTGCTGTGCCTCTTCTCCCATCTCTGGGTCTTTGCAAAGACTGTCTCCTATGCTTCGAATGTATTCTCTTCATCTCTTCCTCTTAGAACCCCTAGCTTCTTCAAAGCTCAGGTCATATGTCACTTCCTACATGAATTCTTTTCTGATCTCCTTTCCTCATTATCTTATATTTATTTTGTATTTATTCACATGGGTATATGTAATTTTCCCCAATAGATTGTAAACTCTGTGAGAGAGGGCAGAGATTATTTTATCTTTGTATACCCAGTGGCTAGTATAGTTCTTGTCCCATAGTAGGTGCATGAATAAAGATTGATTGATTAGGCTTCCCACTACAGCCTACAATTATGATGAGAAAATGTACTATTTCTGTTGTTAGAGACAAGTTTTAAAAATTGCTTTTTTTTCCTGCATAAAGATAATTCTTAGTAAAGTTGTATTATCACAGATAACCTTAAGAGATTATATTATCAAAAGATTGTTAGGGCTTGGAATTTAATTACTTTTTGCACATTAGCTTAATTCTTCTAACAGTTTTCTTAGGCCAGTGTTACAAACTATTTTGCATTTCTCCCTGAGTACATAGCAACTTTTGGTGGGGTTTATCAAGTAAAAGTATGTTTAAATGTGTCTGGAAAGCCAACTAAGGATGAAAATTTGCTCTAGAAAAATCTACATATGGTTAATTATGATCTATTTGTTTGGCGATAGTCACTCTAACGTGATAAAAAGTGGACTTAACAGAGCCCTGCTGTGTCACTGGGCACAACATTATAATATCTGTAAATCACTTCTTCTTAGTCACAAAATTATACCAATTTAGAGCTGAAAAGGACCTTAAAAATGATTTTGTTGAACCTCTTTATATTACAGATGAAGAATTCAAGACTCAAAGAGAGGTTAAAGTGATTTGCTCAAGGAAAAGAAAATGTCAATGGGGTCCAGACCCCTGTTTTACTAGCTCCCAATCCAGTTCTATTCCCTGTCTGCTACAAATCTATATTTATTTGATCTGTCAGACTGATTCAGGTAAATACAAATTGATCTGATTCAGGTGTGACTCTTAGCTTGGGAGTAGTGGAGATCCTGTTGGAGATTATTTTGTCTATCAATTTTGGTACTTAAAAGATGGGAAAAGTAGCAGTGATCTCTTGAAATTTTCACCAGCTAAAAAGTATTAGACTAGCTATTAATTCAAATGACTACTTATACTTCATTTAAAAAAAATCATTCCATCAGCAAATACTTACTAAGTGCACATGTGCCAGGCACTCTGCTAGGCCCTAGTGATAAAAATATAAAAACTGAATAGCCCTTGCCCTTAAACAGCTTACTTCTGTTGGGGGAAAAACAGCTACAGCTATAAGTAAACTAAATATCTATGAAAAGTAAACACCAAGGAATTTTTTTGAAGAGGAACAGTAGTTGGGGAGAGGAGATCAGGATGGGCTTGCCGAGGAGATCAGGATGGGCTTGCCTAGGAGATGACTTTGAAAAAAGCTAGAGATTTTAAGAGGCAGAAGTGATAAGATAATGTATTCCTGACCAGGTGGACAGCTTGTGTAAAAGTATGAAGACTATAGCTAAATATCATACAAAGGAAACAGCAAATACGTCAGTTTGTTTGGAATGGAGACTGTGGAGGTGAGTTATGTGTAATAAACCTAAAAAGATAGGGTGCGGAGGCAGTCGTGAAAGACTTTAAATGCCAAACAGTTTGTATTTTTTTTCTTAGTGGCAATAGGGAGCCACTGGAACTTAAGAGCAAGAGAATAATAATAAAGGAGTTTTGTATTATTTTTAAAGTAAGAATTCTGTTAAGTTTTTTTTAATTAAAAAACAGAAATGTCTTGGAATTAATTTCTAGGTTTTTTTGTTTATACTTCTAACGTGTCCAAATGAGGCTATGGAATACTTAAAATGTATGCTTATGTGTTTGAACAGAATTTGAACTTTAAAATAAAAGGCACTTAGTGTCCCGGTGGAAAAAAAAAGAAATATTATTTTGGCAGCTGTATGGAGGATGGAATGGAGAGGAGACCAGTTGGAGACAGGGAAATAACTTAGCAGGCTTTTGTAGTTATCCAGACAAGAGGTAATTGGAGACATGTTGTGGAATAAAATCTTGAGGACTCAGCAGCTGATTGGACATGGGAGGTAAGGGAGAGAGAAGAGTTGAGAATCCAAGACTTTGAACCTGGCTGATTGGAAAAATGGTGGTACCTTACATAGAAGTGGGGAAGTTATGGGTAGAGGGGGAGAATTTTTTTTGGCAGGGGAAGATACATTTTATTTTGGATATGTTGAGTTTTACATGCTTATGGGATAGCCAGTTAGTTAGGGGCCAGTTGGGATGGGAGCTCAGGAGTAGGACTAGGGCTGCATACATAGATCTGGGAGTCACTTAGAGATCATGAAATCTGATGAGACTGCTGAAAGAGAAAAGATGAAGGCTAAGGACAGAGACTTAGGGCCCAGTTAGAGAAAGGGAGCAGGACATAGAAGTTGATCCAGAAAGGGAAATTAAGGAGTGGTCAGAGGAGTAGAAGAAGAATCAGCAGAGAACAATGAAGACCTATGAAGGAAGAATCTAGGATGAAGGGGACAGTGGCACATGATACAGAGAGAGCTCAATTAGAGAGTGGAAATTAGGATAAGAAAATTAAAAAATTAAAGGTGGAAAAAACTAAAACTAGTTAGTGTGCTAACTAGTGGTTTTACATATTATATTGTTTAAAATTTTTCATATGACAGATATATTTTATATCTGAAATCCAATAATCCGTTCTCAAAGGTGCTGCCTAAATTGCTTTTGGAAAAAAAAAATGAGTTAATATACTCAGGCACTAAAGTTAATTTGTGTATCACTCCAAGACTTCAGTACTCCCTATAAATTATGGTATACCTTCCAGTGGTGCAGATAGAAACTCATCCTTCCCCTACGTGCCTTCTTAATCTGTTTGATTCTTCTCATAAATCCTGCACTGGAGAACTTCCTCTTAGAACAGGAATTTTTAATCTAGAGTCTGTGAATTTTTAAAAAAATTTTGATGACTATTTCAGTATCACTGGTTTTCTTTGTAATCTTATGCATGTTATGTATTTAAAAATATTTTTTTGAGAAGAGATTCATGGGATTCACCATATTGCCAAAGAGGATCCATGAAAGGAAGAAGTTGAAGAACCTCTGAACTAGATCTTGATGGGTATCACTGAAGTATGGGAGTTGCCCAGCTGTTTTCTGCTTGACCTACTACTTGACCAATTTACCTACTACCTATTACGCCAGGATTGTTTCCTTTACAGTAGCACTAATATAGCTATGGCTCACTATACGTATTAATAGATATTCTCCTTAAAATTGTATATAATCTACATTTTATATATTATATCCTTTAAAATACACTAGGGAGAAATAACTATTTAAAGGAAATTTTTTTAGAAGGGAAGAAACTGTTTCTAAAACAATAGTCAGCTCATAAATTTTTGGTTTAAAAAATTCAGATTTAGGTAAATTAAATTTTCCTAAAACAAGAAGCAAATGTAATTTTTGTTCATTGTAATTATAGACTTGTAGGATACCCTTCCTCTCCCCAATCAAAATTTAAAATCTTAAAAACTTTTATACTTTAAAATCAAGTAATCCACATTTGTAGATAATGTCTTTGTCTGAAAAAATATCTGCTTCATTCATGATTGCTATGTCTAAATGTGTATAAAGTAACATTTAATATTTCACTGTAGAAAAATTTTCTGTTTTCGGGTTGATAGTTATTTGAGCATTAGCATTTATGGTCATTGACAATTTATGCTTTAACTATATATGACAGAGTGGGAAATTTTTCATCTGGGAATTTTTAGTATATTTGTATAGGATAAATTCTTGACTTACATTTGTGAGTTTAGATTCTTAGTATAATTGGGAAAACACGTCAGCATTTAATGTAAATAAAATTAGTTGTCTTGTAATAATCTTGATCTTCTTTCATAAACAGTGTTTAGCAAGTGAGGTTTGGATGTGGAAAACAGCTTTTATACACAAATTTTAGTATTCCAAAACCAAAATAAGTTACCGAGATGTTGAAATAAGAGGATGACAGTTTGGGACTGGTCCCTTAAGTATTAGCTCTGTGGCAGGAACCTAACAATTAATTAACATTTGTTAAGTACTATGTACTGTGGAGTTGAGTGGGAAATACTAAGATGAAAAATGTAGTGCTCAATCCCTGCCCACAAGAAGCTTTTAATCTTTGGGGAAAAACAACATGTACATATATAAGTACAGTCCTTCCTCAACTGTGGAGGGAACATTGCTAGAAAACATCTTGAAAGTAAAAAATGGGAATGTTGATACATTGAACCTATGGGAAATAGGGGGTTTAGTTTCCTGTGACTACTAAAAACATTAATCTTTTGCTACAGATTCTGCATAGTTCTTTATAACAGAACATTAATTCTGATAATATGTGTACTTTTCCTAACAGAGTAACCATGGAATAACCTATGAAATGCATTACACAAAAAAACTGGCCATTTGCAAAACATTTTTTTCTTGCTAGTAATTTCCTAGAATTCTGTGACCTTTTGTGCTAACTTCTCAATTTAAAAAATCTTTTTAAAATTTCAGACATTATTCACTTTTTTTAACACACGAAATCCACAGTATCGTAAATATTGAACAACAAATAAAATTCTTAAAGCTAAAACAGTTTTCAACCTGAATCTTACCTTCTACTGTATCAAATGGCCAGGTAATGGTGTTGTACTATATGCTATACTGCTATAAACCTCTCTGCCTTGGCTGCCCTCTGAAAGCCAAGGGAGAAGTTGCTGAGACTTCAGTTTAGTCTCTGTTGTTGGAAGAGGTCTTTCACATAATTGCAACACAAAGCTTGAGTTTTTAAAGTCAAACAGTGAAAATATGCACAGGAAACTCTTTACAACAATAGATTGAATAAGACCAGTGAAGTGCTTAGTAGGATACCAGCTGCTCCACAAACCTGCATGCATTTCACATCTCGTTTTTTTTTCTCTACTGCAAATAGCCATGAATGTACAAGGTTGCCAACTCAAAAGTGAAAATGAAGTCACAAAGTCACACAAGTGCTTGAATGTTGAATGGGTGAATGTTGAGGATTGACTGTAAATGAAAATTGAATTCAAGGAAAATGCACAGTATAGTTTGGGGAAGGCATTAGTGGCTAGGAGGAATCAGGAAAGGCCTCAACATGTTGGAGGTGACACTGAGCTTAGCTTTGAAGGGAACAAGGGAGTTAAGGAAGAGATGAGGAAGGACTGCATTCTAGGCTGTGGCCATGTAAAGATATGGATGTGGAAGATGGAATGCTGTGTATATGGAATGGCAAACAAGCTGGGAAGAATACTGGGTAAAAAAGACCATTGCTAGTACATTTTCATTGTCATTGTTGGTGCCTGGTCTGTAGTTTTTGTCTTTTTTTCCTGTAAGAGGGCTGGAGATTTGATATTAACTTTGGCCAGGTACCATTCTGCTCATTTCATCCCTTCATCCCTTTGCTCCAGCTGAAGGTCAGATGAATACTACATGCTTCATAATAACTACTACTAACTTTTGTAAGTGTGGGTATGTCTGGATAAAAAAGGGCAAAGTTAAAGTTGAGGTGGCTAGAAAGGCCTAGGGTTTGTGTGGGAGAGCAGTGACTGGTAGAGCTTGGCTTTTCACATTGCTAATTGAACAACTCAAAATAGTAGATAATTTCCAAATCTTTTACATCTGTTGTTGAAATGTGTTTTATACAGTAACATGTGAGTATTTGATATTCTGGAAATTTAGCCTAAAAAAATTATGAAGCGTATTATAAAGAATTGTCTCAGAAGGGGCTAGGGAACTTTGCAGTTTCCCTGGTGACTACTGTTCAGTCTTCTTCTTTTTACTCATTTTATGCTAAACAAATAGCTCGTTGTTCAGACTGCAGATGGAAAATAAGTGTCTTTTCTCAAACCTTCCAAGAGGTGGTCATGAAGTGTGATTAGTTGTTGCATAAAATAAGAGAAACTTGAAGGGCCAACAAAATAATATTTTAGGAGCTGTCCATAAACTTGAGAGTTTCTGCTACCATATATTTGAGTGTTGACTTATAGGTCATACAGCTCAACCTTGGTTGATATTCTTTTCCTTTTCCCTGTAGTATGAGGGGAAGCATTATAGAAATCAAGTCAGAAGACTATGGGTTCACCACTTTCACTTCTTAGCTTGTGTGACTTCGACAGTCACTTAACCTCCCTGGACCTCATCTGTAATTGGAGATTGGACTAGATAACCTCTAAAGTCCCTTCTAGCTCCAAGTCTTGTGAACCTATGAACCCTATTATTCCTCTCTCTCTTTTTTTTCCCCCTCCTTCATTTGTTTTGTCCTCAATTCCCTTCCCTCATTTTCTGTCTCTTTTTTTCACTGACAAAGTTGGCTCCCAATTTCTCTCTTCCAGGAAGTTGGTGGTAGTGGTGGTCCTTTATTTTTCTGGTCGTACCTTACTCCCTTGATCCTTCTGCTTCTCCCAGGATAAAGTCCCTGTATTTTATTATATTTAGGGGTTGTGTCTAGGATTAACTATATGAATAGAAGGGTATTTCCCTCTTTTTTTTTCCACTTTAGGATTGCGTGTAGCTTTTGGTTGAATTTTTATAGAGAAACTTTGTTTCTAGCAACTTGAGTTGAGGCATTGTTCTTGGGCAAATGACCACTTCATTTTGGTGAGTCACTATTTTACCATTTGCAAAATAGAAATACTTTTCTAGATTTATTTTTTATGTTTCATCAGTCATCTTCGATTGCTCCCTTGCCCATAACCAGTCAGTTACCAAATTCAGGATTGATTGTTTCTTCTTTTTAATGCCTTTCACATTTTGTTTCTTCTTTTCTCTTCCCAGTGACTTTATCCATCATTTTCATTCTGTTCCTTCCCTGTTCAGGAACTTAGTCATCTGGTCTACCCTACTAATTTTGCAAATAAAAAATTATGATATAGAGATTGTGAGGTGTCTGGGATTACATAGCGTGTTGTCTGGAACCTAGATCAATAGGTATGTAGGAGCATAGATCTAGACCCTCTCGTTCAACTCTTTTGTTTTACAGTTGAAGAAATTAAGGCCCAGGAAGATTGTGACTTTCTCAGGGGTCGCATTGGTGGTCAAACTAAGAGGTAAGATTTGAACCCAACTAGTTCCTTGTGAATGATCTGCCATTGTATGTCTTTGTGTAAGCCTCCTGTGAGCAGGGACCAGGTTTCCTACTTCTTTTAGGCAGCTAAGGTGTTGCGGTACAGAGAGCATTAGATTTGAAATCAGGAAGACTCGAGTTCAAATTCTGCCTCAGACACTTAGCTGGGTGACCTTGGGCAAATCACCTAACCTCTCAGCCTCAGTTTCCTCATCTGCAAAAATGAGAATAATAATATACCTATCATCACAGGATTGCGTGTACACGTGTAAGATGTTTGCAACCGTAAAGTGCCGTGTTAATGCTAGTTGTTGTTATTATTTTTATACCTTGTATCTCCAAGTCAGTGGTGAGTACATATTAAACATTTGATATATACTTGTTAATTTAATACTTTGATATTTTAGTGGATCTGTGATCCCACTACCCGGGGAATGCAACCCTTCCATACCTTCTTAACTATCCTTTTCAATTCTTGTCCAGATGTTTTCATAAAATAGCCACTGAATTCACTGAAGTCCTTTTTCTTGTTTTAAAAATACTTAATGCATATTAATGTTGCACGTGAGGTGTCCCATCTATTATCCTTCATTCCTGTTCCATAAAATTGATTATTTTGTGCCGATCCGCAAGTTAATGATTAAATTGCCAGCCTTACTTGATATTTTAGCATTCTATTTTATTTAAATTTATTCAAGCATTTATTATTTGTCCCTCTCCCCTTTCCCCACAGAACAATTTTTTTAAGCTCCCTAAAACAAAACCCTCACAATAAATAGACATAGTACAGCAAAACAAACTCCCAATATCCAAATATTTGATTCAGTAAACAAATATTTAAGTGTGTATTTAAGTATGTGCCAGGCACTGTGCTAAGCAGAGACACGTTAACTTTGAATTTTAAGTCCATCATGTCCTTGGCAGTAAGTGGGTGGTATGATTCATTTTCAGTCCTCTGGACTCATGGTTTATCATTGCATTAGTCAGTTTTAAAATCTTTCAAAGTTGGCTTTTTTCTGTGGTGATTTGTAAATTGTTATCAGTCTGCTCACTTCACTCTGTATTGGATCATAGAGATCTTCATAATTTTCTTTGAAACTGTCCATCTCATTATTGCTCATAATATTCCATTACATTCATGTATCACAACTTCTTTAGCCAGTCCATAATAGATTTATCAATTCAGTGGGGTATTTTGCTTTTAGTTTCATTAGTCTCATCTTTACTTTTCAGAATTTCTGGTTTCTTGCTTAGTTGGACATTTTTGATATTCGAGTTTTTCGAATTGAATGCCTAGTTCATTGATTTTTCTGTTTTATTCTCTTTTTCCTTTATTGACAAGTGTTTAGACATATAAATATTCTCCTAAGACTTGTTTTAGCTGCTTCCTTTAAATCTTGATATGTTGATTTAATTGTTCTTTTCTTTGATGATATTTTCTTTTGTTTCTGTAATTTGTTCTTTGACCCATAATTTAAAATTGTTGGTTTCCAATAACTTTTTAATTCTATCCGCAAGGTTCATTATTGAATTTAATTTTCATTGCATTGTTATCAGTAAACAATGTTTTCAGTATTTTTTTTAACATTTTTTGATGAGGTCTTTATGCTTCAATGCATGCTCAATTTTTGTAAAGATACCATCTACAATTGGGAATATGTTGGGAATGCTAGAAAATATTTTGTCCTTTCTATTCCCACTTAGTAATCAGAAATCAATCATCTCTAATTTTTCCAAAATTTTGTTCAGGTCCTTCTTTCGTTTATCTTTTGGTTAATTTTGTCTAGATCTGAAAGAGGTCCATTGAGATTCTCCATTATTATAGTTTTACTACTATTTCTCCAGTCTGACGAACTTTTCCATTAACTTTATCATCTTTATGCTGATGATTCTCAAATTTACTTATCCTGCCCCATCCTTTCTGTTGATCTCCAGCTGCCTTTCAGTTACTGCAAGCTATCCAATAGCCTCCTTATCCTAGATATCCAATAGCCTCCTTAAACTCAACATGTCTAAAACTAAACTCTTTATCTTTCCCACATTCCATCCCCTGCCCCAACTTTCCTATAGCTGTCGAGGGTAACCTTATACTTTCAGTCCCTCAGGCTCACAAACGAGGTGTATTCCTCAACTCCTCACTACTCTTACCCCTCATTGTCCAATCTTTATTTTTTAAGAAAATTAATTATTTATTTTTAGTTTTCAGCGTTCACTTTTGTAAGATTTTGAGTTCTAAAATTTCCCCCCTCCCTCCCTTTCCCCTTCCCCAAGACGGTATATAATCTGATATAGGCTGTATCAACGTCCAATCTTTTACAAAGGCCTGTTGATTTCACCTTTGCATTGTCTCTTGAATACTCCCCCTTTTCTCATTTGACACTGCCACAACCCTGGCACAATCCCTAATCACCTCAAGCCTAGACTATTGCAGTAGCCCTCTGGTGAGTCTTCCTACCCAAGCCTCTTCCCATTCTAATCCACCCTCCATTTAGCTACCAAAGTAATTTTCCTAAACTGCTAGTCTGGCCAGGTTACCCCTTACTCAGTAAACTCCAGTGGCTCCATCTCTAACCTTTCAGATCGAATAGAAAATCATCTGCCTGGCATTCAAAGCCCTTCACCATTGGTGAAAGCCTTCTGATGTTTCCAGTCTATTTAGGCCTTAATCCCTACAGCGTTTGTTCATATTCTCTCTCTCTCTCTCTCTTTGATTTATTTGAGAGATTTAAGATGGGAGAATAGCTTGAGGTTAAATTTTCAAGCTTAATTTAGTTCATTTAATATTTAATCACTTAATGGAACAGGCTGCATGCCCTGAGTTTGTTGAAATATAGAAAAGGAACATTGAAGAACTTGCACAAATTTATAGAGTTGAATGTAGAATGATTACATTATGGATACTTTTCTAGAACTTTTATGAATAGATCTTTACAACAAAAAGGAAAGAAAGTTATGTTTCATAGTCAAGGGTTGTAACTGTGCCAAATTAGCTTGAATTGTTAACATTTTTGCCATGCATTCTTTTTTTTTTTTACATTAATTTAAGCATTTTAAGTTTTAAATTCTCTTCCTCTCTTTAGCCCCTTCCCCCACCCACTGAGCAGGCAGTGCCCATCATACATTTGAAGTCATGTAAAATATATTAACAGATCAGCTATATCCCCCTCCCCCCAAAAAAAACCCACAAAAAATAACGTGAAAAAAATGTGTTTTGTTCTGTACTCATATCATCAGGTCTCTATCAGGAGGTGAATAACATTTTTTATTATGAGTCTTTTGGAATTGTTGCATATCCTCTTATTGATCAGAATAACTAAATCTTTCACAGTTGATTATTGTCACTGTGTACAATGTTCAGGTTCTGCTCAGTTCACTTTGCATCAGTTCATAGAAGACTTCCCAGGTTCACTACGTATTTGTTGATCTAGTGACACTGGCCTCCTGACTGTTCCATAAATAAAATACTCCATATTTTGGCTCCAGGCATTTTCTCTGGCTGCCCTCTCGCCTCATCTTTACCTACTGGCTTCCTTTAAATCCTAGCTAAAATCCTATCTTGTACAGGAAACTATTACCAAATCTTCTCTCTTTCTAGTGTCTTTCCTCTCAATTATTTCTCATTTATCTAAGATATAGTTTGTTTGTACATATTTGTTTGTTCTTTCTCCTATTGTATTGTGAGCTCCCTGAGGATAAGGACTGTCTTTTGCCTCTTTTGGTGCCTGGAGCATAATAGGCTATAAATATTTATTGACTTTAAGTTTTTAGATGCTATGCTATTTGGTGTTTACATTTAATATGTATATCTTTCTGTGTTTCTTTTGGTTCCTGTGTTCCCGTTGCAAAATGTCAGTTTGGCCTTTTTTATTTCATTAAATATCCATTTCTTTTTCATATGGGATTGTGCATACTTTTGTCAAAAAGGTTATTCTTGGTTGTTATCCTTTATCTTTTTTTGCCTTTAGAATATCAGATTCCAAGCTCTTCTATATAGTGTCAACTTTCAAGCTTCTGTGATCCTAACTATAGT
The DNA here is from genome assembly GCA_028646595.1 of Phalanger gymnotis. NCBI lineage: Eukaryota > Metazoa > Chordata > Mammalia > Diprotodontia > Phalangeridae > Phalanger > Phalanger gymnotis. The sequence continues at coordinate 278,280,504 of CM053626.1, read as the reverse complement.
TACTTGGTATGTGAAATCTTTCTTTTTGGCTGCTGTAGTAGTTTTAGTATTTTCCCCCTTTTACCTGGGTGTTCTGGCTATGGAGTTTGGCTCTAACATTCTTAAGAGTTTCCATTTTGGAGTTTCTTTGAAGAGGTGACCGGTAGAGTTTTCTTTTTTTCACTTTGCCCTCTGTGTCTAATTTAAAATTTTCATTTAAAATTCCTTGGAACATTATATCTAGGCTTTTTTTTTTGGTCATGATTTTTTTGATAGTTCAATAATTATTACATCATTTCACCTTGACCTGTTCTCCATGTTATTTGTTTTTGGTATTATATTTTTTATATTTTCCTCCATTTTTTTCTTCCAGTTTTATGATTTGGTTTTAACATTTCTTGTCTCATTGAGTTGTTTTCTGTTTGGTTTATACTAAATTTTAGGGCATTCACTTCTTGGATGAGGTTTTCTACTGTCTGTTCTAAGGTGTCATTTTTCCTCTGTGGTTATTTCATTTTGCATTTCTTGTTTGATTTCTTGGTAGTCTTGCAGTCTTTGTGGCCAGGAGATTTTTTCCTCTGGAGTTTTATTTGGGTTTTTTGTGAGGTTGCCCTCTTCTTCTGGGTTTATCCATTGAGTATTTCTAAATTTCCAGGGTATTTCCTTACAGTATTTGGTGTTTTTCTTGGTTTGATCATTTTAACGGCCTCAGTGTTAGGAGTTTGAGAGGATTTGTGCTCCTGCATTCCTGAATGGAGTAGGTAGGCCTTGATTGGTCCTGATTGTGCTGGCCAAGACTAAGCTCCACCTTCAAGGGCCTCAGGGCTGCCCTGACTGTTATGCCTAGGCTCTCCATCTTGTAACAAAGCTCCTGAGCTCTTCCCTCTTGCCCCTGGGATTGCCCTGGCTAAATTGGATTCTCTTTACATGGGCTCCTTTTTGCCACAGGGGTTGGGCTGCTTTAGTATCTGTCTGAGACTCTTCTCCTCCTCACTCTCCACCTTCCTGAGATCTGGGGTCACTGTGACCCATTCTGGGCTTCTGCTACAGGGAGTCAGGGTCTCCTTGAACTCATCTTTGTCTAGCACCCTTCCTGCCAGTGGCCTTGGACTACCTCCTCTGGCACTGAGGTTACTGGGCTTTAGGCTGTGCTGGCCCTTTCTAGTTGGCCTGGGGACGTTTTGCCATTGCTTTAGACTACTTGGGCTTATCTTCTTTAATATACTTGTGGGATTGCAATTCTTCTCTGTACCCTTGGACTAAGTGGAGAAGTTTATGCCACTTAATGGTGAATTTTTATTTGGGTGGGGGAAGGTTATTGATCTGGGATCCTCTAGGTCCCAGCATCTTCCTCACTGATGATCTCTTAATTATCACATCTGATAGTCCTTTCTCTGTCCTTATCGTCCTTGACTTATTGGTTACATTTCGCACTCTTGACCGTCTTCTCCTAAATAATTTTTCCTTTTTGGATTTTGTGACTATTTGACAAGTCTTTCTCAACCTCCTTTGCTGGCTCATCATCCATATTGTACTCTCTCACTTTGACTGTGCCCTAAGATTCTTTCCTAGATCTTCTTTTTTCCTTCCACACTCTTGGTGACTCTAATCAGTTTCCATGGATTTCACTGTCATTTTTATGCAGATGACTCATAGATCTATATAGTCTGCTCTAGTCTTTCCCTTGAACTTTATATCACTAGTTGCCTATTGAACATTTCAAACTGGATGACCCAGAGACCTCTCAAACTAAATATGTTCAAAGCAGAATTAATTATTTCTTTCTGTAAACTCTCTCCTCTTCCAAACTTTCCTGTTTCTGTGGAAGGCACTCTCATCCTTCTAGGGTTGCATGTTCATAATCTCAGCTTTATCTTTGACTTCTTGCTTTTCCTCCCTCTTACCTCCTCCCATAGCCAATCAGTTGCCAAATCTCAACATTTCTATCTTTACGACATCTCTTGCATCTGACTCCTCACTACTCACACAACTACTACCTTGGGTTAGTCTCTCATAATCTTTCACCAAAGTTATTGCAGTAGCCTAGTAATGGGACTTCCTAGTTCAAGTCTCTCACCGCTCTAGTCCATCCTACACACTGTTGCCAAAGTAATTTTTCTTGAGTTCATATATGATTATGTGATTTCCCTACTCAACCAACTTTAGTAGCTCCCCATTGCCTCTAGTATAAAATAAAAATTGCTCTCTTTAGCTTTTATCTCCAATTTATCCTGCATTTATCTTCTGAGCTCCTTAAGAGCAGTGATTTTTTTTTTTGCTTTTGTTTTTGCCTTTCTTTGTATTCTCAGTGCTTTTCCTAGTGCCTGGAACGTAGTATGCCCTTAATAAATGCTTGTTGACCAATTATTCTGCTTAGTCCTAAGCAAATACACACACACACACACACACACACACACACACACACACAAACACACGGCGCACACATGTGCATATATTTATGTTATATATATAGATTTTGTATGTATGCGTATATGTATATGTGTGTATATATGTGTGTATGTGTTTTATATATGTATGTGTGTGCGTGTGTGTATACACACATACACATACACCCTTAGCAGATAGATTTTTCATGGTCCAAATTTATTTTATTGGTAGCAAACAAGAATATATTAGTTATTTAAAATAACACATTTTTAATTGCCTCATTAGAATTGTTTTAAATTTTGTTTTGTAGGGATTTCAAGACACTTTGAATGACTTGTCACATAGCATACTCATCTTACAGAACACTGGACAATGACTAATTGTATTAAAGAAGAAGCTATAATCTCTTAGAGTATCTTTCAAAGATTCATAGACTTTGTTGTTTTCATCTATTTGCAATGTTATATAGTCCTTATACAAATAGAAGCAAAGCGGTTGTCTACTGTTTAATTTCTTAGAATGTAGGAATCCTGGGGCAGCTAGGTAGCGTAGTGAGTAGAGTACTGGCACTGGAGTCAGGAGGACCTGAGTTCAAATGTGGCCCAAGACACTTGACACACTAGCTGTGTGACCTTGGGCAAGTCATTTAACCCCAATTGCCCTGCCTTCCCCTCCTCCAAAAAAAAAAAAAGAACTTAGGAATCTTTTGTCTTTTATTGAGCTGATGAAGTATTTGAGAGAGGTAGTGTGGTATAACTAATAGCATACTCAGCTTGGAGTCAGGAAGACTGCTTCTGACACCTATTACTGACTTTGGGTAAAACAACCTCCTTGGGTCTCCTTTTTCTCAGCTGTAAAATGAGGGGTTGGACTAGATGGCTTTCAGTGGCCTTTCTAGTTCTAAATCTGATACTATGATTCAGTACCTCAGACACTTATCTTGGCAAAACACTTAACCTTTTGGAGTCTATTTCTTTATCTTTAAAATAGGGAAACAGTAATAAAATGTAATAGCTAATTCACAGGGCTGTTCTGAGGATCATATGTATTTAATACATAAAGCATTTTGCAAACTTGAAGCCACTGGTAAAGTTCATCTACTTTCATCACCATCATCCTCTTCTTTCTCATCATATTTATTATTATTGAATTTTTATCAAGTTTCCAGGTACTAGTTCTATTCAGTGAACTTATTGGTTAGTGATGCCTAGTGAATATAATTTTTGAGCTTTGGGATAAGGAATGGACAATTTTAGACTGACTTATAGGTATCAGGTGATAAGATTTCAAGATACCATAAAAATGTTAAGAAGTGGAATGCCATATCCATAAAGAACTAGCAGATTTTCAGAAAAATGAAAAAAAATGTAAGAAGCAACACGAGCATGCAAGATATAATTCAGCAGTGCTAGATTTTATTTCCTGAAGTCCAAGCAAAGGTAAGGCCTTTTTCTAATGGGGTGCTTAAGTCTATCAAAGTATCATCTCTCCAAAGTAGCCATATTATCTAGTAGACGCTCAAATCCTGAAAACAAATGGTGGTAGTAGTAAGATGTTCAGTTTTTCAAGTGTATGTATATAAGTTTCTAAGTGAATGCATTGTGAATAATATGATTGATTTCTTGAGTAGGATGATGATTACTATGTATATATGTGCCTTCTCAGAAAAAAAAAACTCATAATCCAATAAGTTGTTATAGTCCAGGAATTCACCAACTACTTCTGGCCGTGGGCTTTTAAAGTTGAAAATAATCTGGTGAAATACTTAGATTTCTTTCATCTCAGGTTGTGCTACTAGTGAAAACTGAAAAAAAAATAGCTAACATCTGTATAGTACTTACTGTTTGTCAGGCACTGTGCTAAGTGCAATTATCAACTACTTTGTTCCTCACAAAGATCTTGGGAGGTAGGTGCTTGTTAATATCTCCATTTTGCAGGTGAGGAAACTGAAGTTAAGTGATTTGCACAGGGCCACACAGCTAGTAAGTGTCTGCAGTCTTATTTGAACATAGGTTATCCTGACTCCAGGCTCTGCATTCTATACACTGAATCATTGTAGTTTTATTGTACAAAAAAAGACATTCTTAACTTTAGACTTACTTTCTAAATATAACAAAACCTCAGTTAATTAAAATCACCGGGGGAGTAGGTTGGAGGAGTGTTGAGAGGACTTGAAGTACTACTATATGCTGATCAATTGACACGAGAATATTAGGTCTAGAGAAGAGGAGATAGATCTTCAGATATTTGTGGTGCTTTAATGTGCAAGAGGGAGGAATTAAGTTTATGCTATGTAGCCTCAAAGGGCAGAACCAGAGCCCTAGGTGGAAGATGTTGGAGTTGTTAAATTAGAAAATGAATGACCAGTTGATGTTGTTATAGAAGGGATTTATAAATGCAACAGATTGGAATTGGACTAAGTCTCTTCTGGTTATGGGCTTCAGGGGAAAAAAAACCCTTTTGTTTGAAGCCTTAATTAGTATGTTTTTCTGCCTTGTTAAGTATAGTACTGAAGATAATTTAATTTTTCTTTTGAACTTCCTAAATATTGTTCCTTGAGGTCACCATTTCTAATATTTTAAATTACTCTCTTTTTTCCTTTAAGGCTCAGCTCCAGAGGCATTAACCTTCTTGGATCTCACCTAGATGAACGTGAGCTCTCTCCCCTAAGCTTCTTATGGCATTCTGCTGTACTTTTCTTTTTTCCCTTATATAAGTTCTTATTTAGCATGACTTATTTAAACTTTGTATCTTTACCAGAGTCTAGCACAGAATTTATAACCCCGTAAGTGCTTAACATAGGCTTGTTGATACCTAATTTTCCTTTCTCTCATTGAGTACTTTGTTGCCCTGTTAATATGTTAGAAGCTTCTTGAGAACAGAATTTTGTCTTATATCTTCTTGTATCCCCAGTGCCTCCTACCACAGCAACTTGGACATATTACTTGATTGTTAAATGTTTGTTGATTTGAGTTGCTAATGTACAATATCTGTTATAAAGTATAAAAATATAGATTATACCTTCTTAATGTACAGTGTCTGTTATAAAGTTGAAAAATATAGATTATACCTCCTTCAGCATAGGAATAGAGGACTACTAGAATATTGTATACATTGTCAGATATGGTCTTTATATTGACTATTTTTGCTTAATTGCTTTTCTTTGTCAAAAGAGAAGGTTCATTTGGGAGTTAGTAGGTGGAAAATAACTACAGTGTAAAGACTGATGAACCTCAATAATTTTTTTTAATAAAGCATAGGAGATTGAAGGTAACTTGATCCCAGTGAGGGAGAACCCTAACAACTTGGGTATCAGGAAAGACTTTTCAAGTAGGAGCCACCATTTGAACTAATCCTTAAAGGAAGTTAAGGATTTTGAGAGGCACAGGTGAGGAGGTGGTACATTCCAGGCATGAGGGGACAGTCTGTGTAAAAGCGTGGAGACTAGGGATTCAGGGCAACAGTAAGTAGGCCAGTTTTACTGGAGCGCAGAGTGAATGAAGGGAGGTAATATGCTGTAAGATTGGAAAGGCTTTGGTGCATGGCAGATTGGGAAGGCCTTCAATTGCCAAGTAGTGGAGTTCGTATTTTAGCTTAGTGACAGTAGGTAGTGAATGGAGCTTCTTGAAAAGGAAGATTATATAGTCAGATCTGTGCTTTAGGAATATTGGGAGAATATTGCGATAGTCAAGTGAGAGATGATGTAGGACCTGAACTAGGTGTTTGTGTGAGTGAAGAGAAAGGGAATGGATGCAAAAAATGTGTAAGTAGAATCTAATAAAACTAGGTAACTGATTGGCTGAAGGGGAGGAGGAGTGGAAGAAGTTCTGGATGACTTAGAGGCTGCAAACCTGGATGACCAGAACAGTTGTGGTGCCTTCAGTACAAATGTGGAAATTTGGAAGATAGGCATATTTTTTTGGGAAGTATAATGAATTCTATTTTAGACCAGTTGATTTCAAGGATAGTATAATGAATTCTGTTTTAGATATATCATTGAGTTTGAAATGCCTACAGTAATCCAGTTGGAAATGCGTGGAACTAGATCCCAGGAGAAAGAATAGGACTATAGATATACCAGCAAATTGACTGCATAGAGAAGATAATTGAATTAAATGAGTTGTGGTATATAAATGTGATGGAATCCTACTTTGATGGAAGAAATGATGAAGGGGATGGTTTTGGAGAAACCTAGGAAGACTTGTATAAACTAATGCAAAAATGAACAGAATTGAGAACAGTTTATAGAATGACAACAATATCATAAAGACAAACAACTCTGAAAGACTTAGGAATCCATGGAATCTTTTGAGATTCTGGAGAGGGACACTAGAGAAAGAGAAAAGAGAGCCTAGGATAGGGCCTAGGGGAACACTTAGTGTTAGGGAGTAGAAGATAGGTGTCGATCCTAGAAAAAACAATGTGTACTCACTGATTGCCTTTATTACTTTTCCCTCTCACTCTCTTCTAAAATGTCTCCAATTTGGTTTCTGACCTCATTATTCAATTGTAATTGCTGTCATTAATGCCACTAGTGATCTCTTAATTGTCAGATCTGTTGGCCTTCCTGACCTTTCTGCAGTATTTACATTTTATCTCCCTCTGTTCCTGGAAATTGTCCCCTCTGGGTTTTTGTGACATTGCTCTTTCTTGGTTCTCCTTCTTTCTTGTTTGAGTGCACTTTGATTGTCCTCTGTACTCCTGTCTTTCTTATTACTAGCCATGCTCCTATAGAAGTCCCAAACACACTATTTTCTCTCTTTTTTCAAATCAAATTTTTTTCAATCAGCAAAAATCTGCTTCTCCCCTCTCTCCTGCAAGAATAATAAAACTTTTTTATAAACATGTATAGTTGAGCATAACAAATTTCCACATTGGCCATGTCCAAAAGAAAAATATGTACAATTTACAAAATATGTAAAACATGTACAAAAATATGTACATATATTCCTCATTAGTCGGAGTCTTTTATCTCTCTCAGGAGGTTGATAGGATGTTTCATTATGAGTCCTTTGGAATTGTGGTTGGTAATTACACTGATCAGGGTTCCTAAGTCTTTCAGAATTGTTTGTCTTTACAATATTGTTGTCATATATAAATTGTTCTTGGTTCTGTTTATTGCACTCTACATCAGTTTATACAAATCTTCCTAGGTTTCTCTGAAACCATCCCCTTCATCATTTCTTACATCACAGTAGTATTCGGTCACATTTGTGTACTGTAACTCAGTCAACCATTAACCCATTGATGGGTACCTCTGCGGAATCCCATTCTTTTCTACCTCAAAAAGAGCTATAGATACTTTTGTACATTTTTAGTTAAGAGTTTGTTTTGCCTTGGATTAGTCCTTCCCTTAGCCTATCTTCTCTCTATTTCCTTCTTCTCCCTTTTTCCTCCTATCTTCCTGCTGAGTGAAATGTAATTTTATACCCAACTATTTATGTGTGTATTTCCTGTTTATCCTGTATCTAGCTTGCAGGGACTGTCTTTTTTTTGTATCTTTTTGTATCCTCAGTGCTTAGCAAAGTATATGGCCCATTGTTGTTGTTCACTTGTGTCTAACTCACCATGATCCCATGGACTTTTTTTGTCTCTAGGGTTTTCTTGGCAAAGATATTGGTATGGTTTGCCATTTTTTCAGTATGTCCTCATTTTACAATGAGGAATTGAGAGGCAGATAAGGGTAAAGTGACTTGCCCAGGATCACACAGCTACTAAGTGTCTGAGGCTGGATTTGAACTCAGATCTTCCTGACTCCAGGTTCACTGCTTTATCTACTTCGTCACTTACCTGCCTGACATATAGTAGGTACTTTATAAATGTCTTTTGCATTGAATTGAAGAAGGGCCTCTAGGCCCTTCAAAAGCAGTATAGTGAGTGGCTGCTCTGGGGAACTTGGAGCTCCAGCTGCCTAATGGTGGCATATTCTGGCTACCTCTTGGTGCCTGACAAATGCTCTATCAGCTTTATCTCTCTGGACAGAGATCTCTTGGCATATGGGCCTTTCAGGGACATAAGTGTCAGGATTACAATCTTTGTTTCTTAAATGAGAAGATTGAGGCCCACAGAGCTTAAGTGACTAGCCCCTGATTACAGAGCTAGTAAGGATCTAAGGCCAGACTCATCTAAATCTCTGGATCTAACTCAGGCACTTTATCTATTAGACTTTGCTGCCCCTCAGTACCCTACTAATAAAATGCTATATACCACTCTATAAGGGAAATCAGAAGGGTTTATTGTGGCCTCAAACAACTTGACTTTCCCTCTGTGGATCTCATTAGTTTCTTTATCTGTAAATGGTAATTCATTTAATAGTTGTACTACCCACTCTGCAGGGCTGTTATGAGGAGAGCGTTTTAAAAACGTTAAAAGGTAGAGAAACAGACGGGTGTGTGTGCATGTGCGTGTGTGTGTGTGTGTGTGTGTGTGTGTGTGTGTGTGTGTATGAGAGAGAGAGAGCTATTATAGTCTCCTCAATTAAATTGTATGTTCTTTGCGGGCAGGATATTCTTCACATAATACCTTGCAAAAAGAGAGACTCTCAATAAGTATTTGTTGAATGATTGATTTGTATGGCATTTAACAGTTTAAAGACTTCAAAGACTTTGACTGTCATATTATTTATATCTCTTTAGTCATCTTTAGCAGCAGCATCGAATGAATGGAAAGAGCAGGCCTCCAAGTCAGAAAGACCTGATTTCAACTTCCGTTTCTGACACAGATTGCCTCTATGACCTTGACAAGTTTCCTGACTCCTTCATTGCTCCTGCAAAGAAGGTGGCTCCCTGTCTTGATAAAAGGAGTTTTTTCACTCCATAATTCCTTGGATCAGTGAAATTACAGGTCCTATATTTATCCCTGTTTATCATATTTACTTATAGCTTCACCTATATTTCCTTTATGAATGTGATTCCCAAACATATTATCACTGGTCCTTGAACTCATTTCCAACCACTTAAAGGACAATGTTACTTATTTTCTGTTTTTCTTTGTATCCTCAGTACTCTAAGATAGTGCCTGGCAGGTGCTTAGTAATTGCTTGTTAATTGATGTCCTTCTGGCATCAAGTTAGGCATATTGAAAAAAATCTACATTATTTGTTAGTCTTTCACAAACAGGAAAATCAATAAAAGCCTCGCCATTACTTCTTCTATTGTACCTTTGGCAAACATGTCTCTGTTTTATGTCTCAAATTATATTGATTCATAGTGATCCTTTATATAGTAACCCTCTAATGTATTTAAAAACTTGTTTTTTTTTAAAAAACCTTGAAACTAAAATCCTTGATTTTAATGTAACTTCTTAAGAGTAGAGTTTTGATAAACCATTGACCTGGAGAGAAGAGAATAGGAATAATGGATGGAAGTTGCAGAGAGGAAAAATTCATTTAAGGAAAAAATTGCTAATAATTAGAGCTATCCAAAAGTGGGATGAACTGCCTCAGGAAGTAACGATTTTGATTAGAGGTTTTCAAACAAAAATTGGATGCCTGCTTATAAGGGTCATTATAGAGTGGTATTAGATATGAGTTGGACTTGATGGCCTCAGAATTCCCTTCCTACTCCAAGATTCCATGATTCTGTAAGATTATTAGTTTAAAATTGGACCAGTTGAACTTGTCCTTTTTCTATAAGCTCTTTGAAATGTTTAGGGAAAGTATGCAAGTACAGATAGTATTCATTTTATTTTTTCAGAATACTTTTAGTAAGTATTATTTCAATGGGTATTTTTAAAGAAAGCACTTCATCTTATACCTTGATAAAGGATAGATTTTTTGAAAGATCAGGAAGATTAAAAACTTCTTTTTGTTATGATTTTAAGCTTTCACTTAGGGAAGAGCTTTCTGATTAATTGCCCTCTTTTCACTATTCATGTAGATCAGTTACCCTATTATATGTATCATAATTGCTCTTCTTAAAAAAATGTACCTGCTTTGTAACTTTTAAAAATCATAATTGGGGTAACCACAAATTCTGTAAATGTGTAATTGAAAAATAAAGGAGTATGAGGAAAGAGAGCAAAATCTGGTAGTATTGCACAGTTGGATGAGTTGAAATGTATATAGAGTTTTGGATGTGTTGAGAATAAAGAGAAAAGTGAAGTGAGGCAGGTTAGTTATGAAGAAGACAAGGAGATTTTGTTGTATGCTATAATCTAACTTATGGTTCAAAAAATTTGAATTTTTCTTATGTAACAAAATGTACTTGCCCTAATTACTGTTTAAATGCTAATAGTTATGAAGAATATAAGTTCTTGAAATTAGGGGCTGTTTTTGTTTTTTGTCTTTGGATACCCAATGTAGTGCCTTACACAGTGGGTACTTAATAAATATTTTGGTTTGTGGAATGGAATTAATAACTGGATGCACTTTATTAAGGCTCTCATTTTTTAATCTTTTTCCTTTATGAAAGGTAAATTTTTCACTATTTCCCATACAAATTCTGTGAGCTCCATGCCCTCATTAACATTATTTCCTAAGTTTACTGCCCAGAGATTTAATAGTCATAGAGATTACATATAAAAGAGTACTTTGGGGTCATTTTATGTCTTCCTTCCAGTGTGAGATTGTTGTCTTAACGTGTTTTAATTTTAAAAGAGTAAGACTTCTACCAAATAAAACTTTGGCTGGTTACCCAGATTTGGCCCTATAGTCTACATTAACTGTAAATAACATTGACGAGCCTGTGTTTTTCTGATTATATTTTTGTCCATTTCTCCCTGTCTTCAGAAAATACTCACTTGATCCATCCGTCTCTGCTAGTTATCTTTTTTTTCTTATTGTGGCTAAACCTCTTGAGAAGTCCATCCGATAGTTGCCTCCATTTTCTTTCTTCTCACTCTTCTTAACTCTTTGCAGTCTGGCTTCTGACCTCAAAACCACCTCAGAGTTAATAATGATCTTTTAATTGCCAAACCTTTTCTAAATCTTCAGCCTTCTTGATCTCTCTGAAGCATTTGACACTATCAGTATTCCTCTTCTCCTTAATAATCTCTCCTCTAGGTTTTTGTGACACTATTTTCTTCCTGGTACCTATGTACCTATGTACCTGGTACCTACTCCTCAAAGTCCTTTGCTGGATATTCAGGTCATTCCTGATAACCTTGGGTGTTCCCAAGTGTTCTGTCCTAGGCCCTCTTCTCCCAGTCTATATTGTTTAATTTGGTGATCTCATCAGCTCCCATGACTTAAGGTATGGTCTAAATGCTGATGATTTTAAAATCTACTTTTCAAACCCTAACCTCTCTGCTGACTGCTGACTTGAATGTCTAACTGCTTTTTGGACATCTCCAACTTGGTGTCTCTTAAACCAGTGGTGTCAAGCTCAAATAGAAATAGAACTATAGGGTCTGTGTGTTGACTTAGAAAATGAGAAATTGACATTATCTATGTTTTATTGTATTTTTAAAGTTTATGTTGTTAAAACATTTCCTAGTTACATCTTAATGGAGTGGGGGAAGGTTATCCTTTGGATAAGTGGCACCTCTGCCTTAGATATCTTAAACACAGCACATCTAAAACTGAACTCACTATCTTTTACCTCAGACCCTTTCCTCTTCCTAATTTCTCTATTACTGTCAATGGTACCACTACCCTCCCAACCTCCCACGCTTGCAGCCTGGGTGTCATGTTCAGCTCCTCTCTCTCCTATATTCAACTTGTTATCAGGGCAGCCTGTTGATTTTACCTTCATAACATCTTTTACATAAAGCCTCTTTTTTTCGTCTGACAGTACCACCACCATAGTGCAGGCCTTCATCACTTCACTTGGACTACGGTGATAGCTTTCCGGCTTGTTTCCTTACCATAAATTCTCATTACTTCAGTCTATCCTCCTCTCAGCTGCCAAAGTGAACTTCCTAAATGGTAAATCCCAAATGAACTCTCCAATCTAGCTACACTGGCCTCTTTGCTGTTCTTGAACAAGACATTCCATCTCCCAATGTGGACATTTTCATTGACTGTTCCTTACACCTGGAATGCCTTCTCTCCGCACCTCTACATCCTGGCTTCAAGTCCCACCTAAAAACAGGATGCCTTTCCCAATCCCCTCTAATTCCATTGCCTTCCTTTTGTTGATTATTTTCAATTTATCATATATATTGTTTATACATAATTGTTTCCATGTTGTTTCCCCTATTAGATTCTGAGCCCCTTGAGAGCAGGGACTGACTTTGCTTTTCTTGGTCTTAGCACAGAACCTGAAACGTAGTAGGTATTTAATAAAGGCCTATCAACTATTTTCACCATGATGAAAATAAAACTTAATCCTTATTTTTTTTTGTTACTGTTTGTTTTAAAACTATTTTTTATATATTCTAGTTTAAGGGTTAGTCTGGAAAAGTTTGTATATGTGAGTGAGCTGTGGTTTTCAGTTGTCAATTTTCCCATTTGACTAAAGACTAAAGCTAGTATTACACTGGACGTGTATCTTATAGTCCAACATTTTAATATCATCAAAAGGGTGCCAGTCAGTATTGTTAGAGGAAGCATTCACATCAATGTATTCACAGATCTATTTGAGTAATATGATAAACTATTAGCTAAAATTATCTGAAATTTTTTCTTGTATTATTAATTACTGTATTGGTCTGAAAAGAAGCTATTCCTCCTCCTCCATTCTGGTTTGTATAAAATCTAAGTGCCAACTATAATTAGTATTCTTTTTCAATTTGTAGCTGCATCTTTTTTCCTTTAAAAGCAATTTCATTTGGAAAATCGTGGACTGTGTTCAGGGCAGCCTGTAGTTATACATTTGTTACATCTACTTGCATCAGTGATATTAGATAAATATATCTTCTCCTTACTTTTAGGCCTTACTTTAGAGTTGTAGCCATAGGATACACTGGAAAGACCTGGGTTGGAGTCACAGCTCTGACATTTTCTGGCTTTGGAAAATGTGTTTAATGCACAAAACCAACTCATACAGCACTTTAAAGTTTAGAGAGTGCTTTCCTCAAAGGATCCTGTTGTGAAGTAGGTTATTCAAGTATTGATATTGTTATTTTATAGTGAGTAAACTGGGGTTCGTAAAAAGTGAAATTACTTGCTCCAAGGTGTAGCAAGTATGTTAGACTGGGGAGATTTTAGTCCAGGTCTGTTGGGACTCTTGGTATCAGGTACCAGTCTTATTCAGTAAGCCTTTGTCAAGTGGCTGCTGTGTGCAAGATGCTGTTTCTAGATTCTGGGGATATAAAGCAAAAAATAATTACTGCTTCCAAGAAGCTTACATTCCACAGGGGAGATGCAACATGTTGTCCACACTGTTGAGTTATTAACAAAAAGATAATGCCTGTTATTATCGAAGTATCTAGTTTCATTCGTCAGTATGAATAGCACATGCTGTTCCCATCCATAGTTACTATTAGAACATGTACTGTCTTTAGGGGCTGCTTTTGTCTAAGGAAAGGCTAACACTTTTCCTTTAAAGGAACCTTTAAGCATCTATGACTTCTAAAGCTATAGAGATCTTTTATAGATAACAGTTCCTTTTTTTGACTTGAATGAAAGCCAAGATATTCATTGTTTGGGAATTAAATTATTTTCTTAACTCATTTTTTTACCATGATTTGACCTTCAAATTGAATGCATCTGTTGTGATTGTAGGTAAATTGGCAAAATGTGGAGTAGCAAGTCAAAAGAGGTGCCTTTACCAAACCCAAGAAATCTTCATAAGGATACCGTTCGAGGTATGGATTTTTTGTTACTGAACTTAATACCTTTTTGAGACCTTAAGTATTAACATAACTTAATATGTGATAACATTTCACCTCATTTGCATCAGTATAAAGAGGTTTCCAACAGTGGGATGCAATTGAATGAGTAGAATGCCCTGTGATACAATGTATGCTAGAAGCTTTTTTTTAAAGGCCAGCGTATCTATCAAGAATTTAATGGACCAGATTTCTTCGTGAAGTGGAAGGAAGAACTAGATAATCTGTATGATCCCCTCCAATCCTTAAGATTCTGAGATTTTAAGAATAGTAATCAACTTATCTATGTAACTGTAGGGGGTAAATTGATGTTAGACTAAAATGAATTTGTGACAGGGCTTTAAATGCCAAATGTAGGAGTTTGCATTTTAGTATAGAAGCAATTGGGAATATCACATCTCAGCCATTTCCAAATACACCCTTTCCAAAATCCCACCCTATGAGGCCTGTAACAAAGCACAAGTAAAAAATAGTTAAGCCAAATCAAGTAGCACATCAAACATTTGACAACGTATGCTCTGTTTTGCACTCATAGTCCTTCACATTTGCAGTGACAGGAGAGAGAGATTTCCTTATCTCTTCTACAAGGTGAAGGTTGATTATTGTGATTACACAGGATTCATTCCAAATTTACTTTTAAAAATAACTTATTGATTTAATTTGCTTTTGTCTCAGTGATTTGAAACATTTTTTCATTTCTTCCCTTCAGAACGGCTTGTTCATATTTTTTGTTCTTTTCTTCTCTTGCTTTATATTTACTGATCTTTGTTCATGTTGATTCTTCCCCCCCCAATTACCCCCACGTAGACTCTTAAGTTCCTTCAGAACTATGATTATTTTGTTATTGTCTCTCTCATGTCCTCAATCTGATGTCTCCCCTTGCTGACATACTTGCTGCATCCCAGTCTCTTCATAGGTAAAGAAAAATTGGACTTAATTTGGAAGGTTTTCAACTTCATAGGATTTTTCTGTGCTTCCCATCCTCTCCTAGTCCCATCTGAAACAGATGTTTGGTCTTCAGTTGTAATTATTTCATGGAGGCATT
Organism: Phalanger gymnotis; assembly: GCA_028646595.1. Taxonomy (NCBI): domain Eukaryota; kingdom Metazoa; phylum Chordata; class Mammalia; order Diprotodontia; family Phalangeridae; genus Phalanger; species Phalanger gymnotis. Next base: position 278,265,380 of record CM053626.1, on the reverse strand, counting down.
TTTCTAAATCCTTGTCATAGGCACCTCAGCGTCTCGTGAAATGGTCTTTCTTCTTGCCTCTGGACACGTGATAAAATCAACTCTGCTAACTGCTTTCCTTTTGCAAACAGAACCTGTGAGGCATTCTTCTATTTGTCTGCAACTTTCTTTTGTCTTCTTGTTATTTCTATCAAGAATATCAGGACTAATTGATTCACTTCCTCCACTCATTGGACAAGAATCTCATATTTAGAGTACCCAAAGCCAAGTTAATACGACTAGATTTAGAACTAAAAGGGACCTTCCATTTTACCACCTAGGCTGACTTCTAATTTTAAAAAATGAGGAAAATTAAAGCTCATTGAATTGTCACACATGTAGAAAGCAGCAGATGTGGGATATAAATCTACACCCTCTGATTCCAAATCTAGCACTCTTTACACTGTACCTCACTATGTCCCACATTTATAGTTTGTTTAAAAGACTATGTGGCTCTTAGTACCCTTTGCTGCCTCTTCTTCCATTCTACCACCATCACTTCTGAAACGCAAAGGGATTCATATGACCAAGGACTGTTTTATAATTTTTTTTGTTTCATGGATTGCTGTTGCTAAGATTTTGTCACCTGCTGTTCAGGCTTTTAGTATCAAACCTTTCCCCACTTAGTGAGACTGGTCTTCAGAAAGCAGACATAATCTTTTGCTGCAACCATAATCAGAAATTTTACAGCATTGTAGATTTTGTTAGAGCTTGTGCACTTTTGGCACAACCTTAAAGAGCCTAGGTTCACCTCAGTGTCACAGTGAGGTATCACAACAGAATTTTGTGGAAGAATTGTTTTAAATGCTAAAAAAAAAATTATATGTACTTATATGTTTTTACTCAGCAGATGTAATGACATCATGGGATGCACTTTCTCAGACAAAGGCTGCTGTAAGTATTAATATTTTTCAGTTTTTTCAATCCTTGATTTAAAATGATTATAATGTAATTGATTTATATTTTTCTTTCTTGTACTATAAAATAAACAGAGGTACTTTTCCCCTCACGAATAAGGGAGTCACAATATTACATAGGAGATGTCATTATGGTAATAATTTTAATTATAAATGTTCTTTGTTGAGGCCTACAGGGACTATCCTTTAACACTTGTATAATACGAGTGCTTAAATTTGTTGTGTTTTTTATATTTTCACATTTGAATTTTTTAAAAGTATAGAATATTTAAGGGTACAGGGGACAGATATACAGTGTTAAGAAGGGAATAAAATAGATGATAAGTTGAAGGGGACGTGAAAGAAGAACATTTTCTTCAGCAGCCTTTAAACTGCTGCCAGTAGTTAATTTTTTTTTTTTCACAATAGAAAACTCCCTTTTTCTTATTCCCGCAGAAGAATGAGTAACTGAATCCTGCTCAGTCTCTTGTTGAGTTTAGCAGCCCACGTTTGGCAAATTCATAGCCTTCATTTGAATGGAAATTCTTTTCTCCTACCTGTATAGCTTTATAGGGAAATTTGTACTTCTAATCTGCTATAATCATCTCCTCATTTTTATATAGCAGTCTTGTTTCAGCTAGTGCCTTATTTGATGCCAAATTACCACATCTAATTACTATCTGAATATTTTTCTGTTCAGACCTTACTTTGTTTTAATTCAGGCAGTGAAAATAGGCTTGGAAAAGATATACACTAAACTCCTATGGTAACGGCTATGTTCTTTGGTTAAACAGGATCAAATCAAATCTCTTGTGAATATAGTTTAGCTCTCTCATTAAAGCTTTTTAAGTCTATAATGTGTTAATTTTCTTTGCCTCCAACACTAGGATTATATTAAAGGTGATACTATAATCTGATTTATACTGGTAACTCTTTTAAAAACTACTGGAAGTGTTGGTGATAGAGAAAAGGTTGATTCACCCTTTGATATATCTTTGAAACCTAAATTTTATTTCATAAACGATGTCTTAGTTGTCAGCCATGAAGATATAATACATAAGCATATCCACAGAAGGAAACCATGGTTGTCTAGTCAGAAATTCTTGTTTCGCTGAATCATTTCTTCCTTATGACTGCCATGTGGAATGCATCACATAGAATATCATTATAATGTGTGCCATACCATTTCATAGTTGCCTGTTAAAAAAAAATCAGCAAACCCAAATCAAAACCTAAGTCAAAAAGCAGAGTCTTTGGCACATTGAATGTTGTTCGTTCCCCTCCCTCCCCCAAACCCAAATTTGGATGCTCTGTAACTTGATTCTCTTGCATCTGAAATAAAATATAATTTAAAAATTAATGTTGTAACAGTTTTCCTGTGTGCTTTCTACTCTATGGAAGGCTGTGATTAAGTGCTCTACAAACCTTGAAGCTATTCACGCTTATTATTATTCCATCTAGTTTTAAATGTGCAAATCTATACTATTTTAGAAATTAATATGTGTATTTTGATTTTTGTCTGAAACTTTAGTTGAGACACATTGAGAACAAATTAGAAGTAACCCCCACCAGCACAGCAGTGTTTGATTCTATCATGGATACCAAGAAGTCTTCTGTTAATGCTACCAGGAAAATAAGTAGGAAAGGTATGTATGAAAAATCTAGTTCTACAGATGATGTGGGTAATTAGTGTAAGCTTTTCAAGTTTGTTTTCTTTCTGTTTTCTTCTTGTAGACTTGTATGTTTATTTGCTTTGAGTATTCAATATTGAACTTTCAAAAATTCTCTGTGGTCAACTAAATAATTGTAAAGTAACCTTTGGGTACAATTTTTTTTTTAATTTGGTGGAGGATGGCAGTTTTGATAGTTTTGATTGGGACTTTTGTACCATCAAATTTGATTTCCTTTTTCAGCATGACACCTTTGTTTATAATTTATTAGGGTTTCACTTTTAGCCATTACCTTTTTCGTAGTGTATTTTGAAATACACAGGTGTTTTGCCATCAGGTATAAATTAAATGGAAGTTTCTTATAGTTTTGTATGGGAAATGAAAACCGTAAAAAAAAAATCTTAGCAGGTTCTATGTTAGTTTGATAAGATATGAATTTTCTACTGGTTCTTTTTGACGGTGTTATTTTTAAAGTATTTTGTTCTATACTTTATTGATCTGTAACCTAGACTCTTTAGTATAGTGCATTCTACCCAGTCTCATATGTTTGCTGACTGTGAAGAATAATTGGCTAGATGGATTTCTCTCAGATTTCTGACAGATTCTGATTGCTAAATGAATGAGAAATCTTCTGGACAATCAGTGGTAAAAAGGGAATAGTACACATAGACTTTTATTTAATATCTGGTTTCCCAGAAGTCCTCTTGTAGATTAGAGTTAATAATTAGTGCAGTAATTTGTTCTGAATGTTTTTCACTTACTTAGAACTTCTAACATCCTGCTAGATATTAACTCTAGTGACCTAGAGCTACTAAAGAATATTAATTTCTTGAATACTAACCAATACAGGGTTATTTATATTATATAAAACATATAACATCAAGGATTTTCTTTTTCTTCAGATGGTAGATATCTAGAGGGTTGTTTGGGTATTGCTCCATCCAATAAGACATCTAAATCACGAAAAGAAAAATCTTCTAGAAGTCCTCTTCGAGCCACCACCTTAGAGAGCAATGTGAAAAAGAATAACCACGTGGAATTCCGTGAACCCTTAGCTTCATTTAGGTTAGTGTTAAACTAAATTAAATTTGTTAATAAGTTTAGTTTTTAATATTAGACTATATGGTAAAGCTATAATTTATTTAGCATTTTTATAGCATTTTAGTCTTTAAATTACTCTTTTGATTCTTTACAAAGAAATAGACCAAAAAGCTCCAACATATTAAATGCTGCCTTTTTTAGGTGTGTCCTTTGTGTGTGTGTTGGGAGAGAGGAGGGAAGTATTAATGGGATTTCTTGCACCACTGAATTTGATTTCCTTTTCCAGCATGAAGCCTTTGTTTATAATTGGTTAGGATTTTACTTTTAACCATTCTCTTTTGTGGTAGATTTGGAGATACACAATTATTTTGCCATTGAGTAAATTAGATGGAAGTATCTTACAGTAGATTTTCATGGGAAATGAAAACTGTAAAAAATCTAACAGGTTCTGTGTTAGTTTGATAAGATATGAGTTTTCCATTGGTTCTTCTTAACAGTGTTTTGTTTTGTTTTTTAAGGGGTGGTATAGAGGAAAGAAGTAGTATAGAGAAAAGGGAAAGGCATACACAATTATATACTGTCTACTATGTGCCAGGCATGGTACTAAGTTCTTGTTACAAATATTATCTCATTTGATCCTCACAACAACCCTTTGAAGTAGGTACGGTTGTTCTCCCCATTTTACAGTGGAAGAAACTGATACACACAGTGCTAAAGTGACTTGCTTAGAGTCACACAACTATTGAGTGTCTGGGGCTCATTTGAACTCAGTCTTCTTGACTCCAGGCCCAGCACTCTATCCACTATGCCCATCTAGATAGTGGAGATAGAGTAGTAGTATTAGTAGAACAGTATCTTTACAATAAAAATCAGTTTTATCCATTATCTGAAAATTTTAATGACCCCTTAAGATGGCATCCGAAATAAACTTTTCTTTTTTGCATGATCCAAGAATAAGACTTGAAATTTTCCTAATAGTAGTCAGTTACACTTCCAGAGCAAGCTTGGTATAGTGGAAGGAAAATTAAGTTCAAATCTTGTTTCTTCACCTGGATTCTTACCTACTGTGAGACCTTCAGCCTGTCACCTAATATCACTGGGCCTTTATTTGCTCATTTTTAAAATGAGAGAGTTAGGCAAGATTATCTCTAAGGTCTCTTTAAACTTTAAATATTAGGGCCTACCAAGTCGCAGATCATGGAAGTGTATCTTGGAGATGGATAAGGTTCTGTTTGAAGACAAACTTAACTAAATTTCGAAAGCCCTGTGTCAGGTTAGCTACTAGGTGATGACGTTATTTTAAGCTGCAGCAACTTATGAATGCTCTCTATTGTCATATCAAGTAGTTACAATCTGAGTTAGTGGACATTGTATCTCTGTGGGTGAAATAACGGATTTTTCCAATATTGATTTATTATCACTTTAATAAAAGTACATTCCTCTTGTGAAAATACTGAGTCTTTTTTTTAATGCTTTTTCCTGCTTTTGTCAGGTATTTTTCATAGCATCCAGGAGTTGATATCCAAGATTTGTAATATAAGGGATACAGAGTAGATAATAAGATACTGTGTATAACTCATAATTTACAGTTTGGAGTATTCAGCCTACATAAAGTTATAGAAGCATGTAACTTTCCACACTGGAATGTAATGAGTAGAGAAGAATCCATGTGACTATTAGATCTCTGGCTGTTTCTTTGATGAGCATTAATTTTAATTTAGAACATTGGTCCTTTAGTCTTTGAAATCTTTTAATGGTGACTAAAGGTCAGGAATCTAGAGGTAGGAATAGCTGCATCAGTGAGCCAGACCCAGGTATGGGTTGGATTTGATGACCTTTGAGGTCCCTTCCCACTCCAAAATTAGAAGAAGTCTTGGCTTTGGGATCTGGGCTCAAATTCTAGTGCTGCCACTATCGCCTGTGTGATCTTGGGCAAATCACTTAACCTTTTCGTGGCACAGCTTCCCCATCTTTCAAATGAGAAGATTGAATTCAGTGACTTCTAAGTTTCCTTCCAGATCTAAATCTGTGGTTCAGTTGAATATGAATTCTCTTTTTTGATGCTGAACATTGAGTGACTTAAGAGAAGGTTTGTTTCAGTGTTAGAGACAGGGAAGCTGAGAAAGGGAGATGGTTTTGGGAGATGATAAATTTAGTTTGGACATGTTTAGCTTAAAGTTACAACAAGACATCCAAGTGGAAATATCCAGTATGCATTCGAAGATAATAGAGTGGAGACCATTTATCAGGAACCTTCATATGAAGAACATTATTGGATGCTGTAACAATGAGTAGGCTGTTGTGAAGAAAAAGAAAATATTTGAGAGAGAGAAAAATCAAAAGGCTAAGAAACGAACCTTGGGAAATACACACAGGGAGGAAAAGAGAAGGGGAGGTGTCAAATGAGATAGAGAAGTGATTGGGGGAGTCCCTAAGCACATAACTGATAAATTATTTTCCCAGAGATATACCTTCAGTGGTCAAACCGGAGGTAGAGACAAGGACTCTGATTCAATCTAATGCCCACCATCTTCTATCATACCAGCTAATGTTTAGAATTTGGCAACTTTAATGAAAGAGAAGCAGTGCAGTGCAGTGAATGGAGGACTGGCTGGCTTTAGAGTTGGTAATATTTGCCTCTGACACGTGCTAGTTGTGTGATCATGGGCAAGCCACTTCTTACTATCCTCAGACAGCTCTGTAAGGCTATATGTTTCAGAGTAGTTGCTCAGCTGCTTTAGTAGAGCGAGTTTTTCCATACTGGTTTCTCCAGAAGACATCAAAGATACAGAATTAAAAAAAGAAAAAGAACCATAAGAAAGCTATATGAGAACGTATCATTTTACCAATTGTCAAAAGCTAGCTATTTTGCCTTTTACATCGAAGCATTATTAACCTCCACCTATTACTTTATATCCTTTTTTTCCTGCATGATGTCATTTAGCTAAAAATTATTATTGATTTTATTTTTACTATAGTACTTTCTCTATATTCCAGTTGATTATGTATTCCTAAAGTTAGTTTCAAATTGGGAATAATGAATCTATTCAAAATATGATACCTTTTTAGAAATCTGTTTAAATAGTATTAAAATATTACCTGACAGTATCATGTTTCACATAAGTTTTCTAAATAATTGAAACTTAGCCTTTTAAGCCTGCCTGCCTGCCTTCTTGCCTTCCTTCCTTCCTATCCCTCCTTCCCCTCTTTTTTTTTTTTTTTTGAGAATTGATCTTCCTGTCTTGTCCAGGCTGTAAGTACAGGAACCACACATAGGCTCAATCCCACTGCTGATTGGTGTAGGAGCTAAATTCTTGCTCTGCTTTGGAACCAGGCCATTATCCCCTCCCTAGGCAACTGGGGGGTACAACATACTGTTGCTGGACTTAGTATAGATGCTTGATCAGCTCAGCCCACTGCAGCTCAGAATTCTTGAGCTTAAGAAATCTACCAGCCTTGCTTTACCCAGTAGCAAGGATTACAGGGGTATGCCACCATGTGTGGCTGTTTCAGTTATTTTAATGGGAAATTTTCAAAAATATTTTGTGCCATTTTGCCTTAAACATAATTAAAATTTTTTTTGATTGACTCAGTGTCTTCATTTGGATAACTGTCGTATTTTGATTATTATATATTGATAACCTTAGCATTTAGTAAGGTATGGAGATCTTTGCCTCTGAACTAAAAGGCCCAGAATGTTTTGGGTTTGTTTGTTTGTTTGTTTTGAGGGAGGGGCTTCTTATGCCTGCTTTTTGTAGTTTTTCTGTCTCTTCTCTTGAACTCAGCTGTCACTTCTAGAAAGAAGACTCTTCTAATCTTTTACCACTATTCTGTTGTTGCCTAGAAGATCAGATAGCCAAGTTTATTGAATGTGTGCATAAATAAGAGTAAATAGACTATAAGTGAGGAGACCTCGAAGTATTCTTCTTTTAATAAAATAAGTTCATGGACTTGGTAAGATATATTTTGGTTATTCAGAGGTGGGGTGTTCTGGTGGTTTTTTTTTTTGTTCATAGTTTTTCCTTTATTTTGGAATCTTGAGGCTTAATTTATCTAATACATTTATCAGAGGAGTCACATTATATTTCTTCTGTTTATAATTTTTTCAGATATTTGTTACTTAAAGTGAATTTATTTGGGTAGCTAATATTTTATAATGTATTTAGGTTATAGATTTTACGTATTTGGGGCTAAGAAGTCAAGTTCTAATTCTGCATTTTGGGACCCTTAAGGAAATCTTTCAACTTAGCTTTAGTATGTTTTATCCTTTTAAAATTATAAGTAATTGTCTCCCAGCTTTATGTTTTTTGAGTCATTATTTCTAAAGGTGTGTTTTTAGCCTTTAAGGTCTTTATAGTCATATAGGTAACCTAGAATTCTAAACTCAATTTTATTTGTCTATCAGATGATTGTATATTAGCTTTACTCTCAAATTGACCTTTTTCCTTTTAATTACATCAAAGAGGGGAGACCTTTGTTGCTCCATCCAGTCTAAGTTCTAGCCAGCCGGATGTTAAACATTTGTATGGTCTGGACACCACTAAAACAGAAGAGACAACTGTTGGAGGAAGTCGGATGATATATAATCGGGATGACCGGGATATACATTGCCAAGATTTTGACAGCTCTCAGTCATCTGCTGTAAATGAAACTGTTGTTAGATATTTAAATGATCGACCAGCAATTGATGCCTTGCAGAATTCCGAAGTTTTGTTCAGAGCGATAGCTCCTGTAAGAACTGATGAAGAAAAAGCTAGTGGGTCAAAAGTAAATGAGAAGTCTTCAGTGAGTAACATAAACCGTGATGTTGATGTGAAAGTGTCAAGGCCAAGTGAATCTTCTCCATCATCTACTAGTACTACTAGTGCCAGATTAGATATCTTAAAGCGGCGACAGCATGATTCCAAACTAGAAAAACTCAAGGAACGGATTAGGAAACAATGGGAGAACTCAGAAGATGTGAGTGGCAGGGGCCAGCATCTAGGTCATATTGACCAGCCAGTGATGATAACCAATGTTGACAGTGGAGTGACAGCAAAAGTTCGGAAAGTGGCAACAGCACCACCTGCTCCAGCGTATAAAGGTTTGTATACCTCCCAATATGTAATTTAATAGAGATGAGCACTTTCTTTTGGATAACATATTAAAATAATTTATTTTTCATTGGTTTAACTTACTGAGGTAAGTTAAATCTACTGATAGTAGATTGACACAGTTGATGGTAAAATGATAATATTTACTAATGTGTAAAGTTGACTCGATTGAAATTGTTTTACTCTGAGCAACATTTTTATTGAGATCACATTTAACAGTTAGTTATAATAAGAGTAATATTTCTTTCTGTACCTTGAAAATAGTACCTTATTGATTTCTTTTTTTCTACTTATTAGATGTTTTAGTTATGTTATCTGAGACTTTTTCCTCAAGTATTTTCACTATATTAAATACAGTTATACATTTATCCATCAGATATTCATTCAGTGCCTATTATTTGCTTTTGTATAGAATAAACACTTGGTTAAAGATAGGATTGCCGTTTTGTTGAATTTGTAATAACATTAATACATGCATGTGTGTGTGTGCGTGTGTGTGTGTGTTCTATACCACTGATTTCATTGGTGTAATAAAGTCTGATTATGAAACTTTACCAATGCAGATCAGCAATTGTTCCATAACTAATATTCTTAAAGGGTTGCCTGAGAGCGCTGAGAGGTTGATTTTCCCATGATCTCACAGCCAGTATGGCAGGGCTTGAACCCAGATCTTCTTTTCTCCAATCTAGATCTCTATCAGCTATACCACATTTCCCCCTTTGGCAAATATATTACTCCTAAAACATATTATTCCTAAATATGTTTCTTTGACTTTGCATAGTTGAACCTTTTTTTCTTTCAAAGGCCATTGATACACAGAAAAAAATTGAGAACCATGTAAGTGGGGGGAAAAATTTAGTTTAGTTGTTTTCTTTAGAGGAAAATAGGATATTTCACTAAACCACCTTAAAAATTGAGAAGAAATATATTATATGTAAGACAAAGAGTTAAGAGGGAAGGAAAAAGAAAGGAGAAATAAGAAACAAAAGTGGGAATGTAGACAGACTAGAATATAGGCATGGAGGAATGGATTTAGATATAGACAGAGAAAAGAGACATACTTTCTTCTGCTTTTGACCAAATCATAATTGCTTAAGATTTTAAAACTGTGTTGACTTTTTAAACTGTAGATACAAATAGAGAGATATCACTTCTTGGTGCTTGTCTGTGAACTGCATGAAATTAGCCAAAGGCTGGATGGAAATTACTTCCCTCTTCCACCACCCCCAAACTAGCTTACGTCATACCTTTGCAAAATCCACAATTGTTCATTGCTGTTTTATACTGTTCACAGCAATGAATTTCTCATCTGTCTTATCAGATGTCAGATTTAATTATTTAACTCAAAATTTGTCCATATTTTAGTTTGAGTAGTTTCATTAATTAGTGGTTAATTCAATATAAAATTGACAAAATTATCTAGGCTCTCTGAATTTTATTGCATATTCCCTCATGTTCCTAAACAAAGGAAATGTTCTGTTCAGTATAGAATCTTTCAGTAATGAATATTGGCCAAAAGCAAACTAACTCGTAAACTCATAAAAGTGAAATCTCTGAAATGCTGATCCATTCTAAAGTAAGACATCTTTGTATTGCCATGATGAATGAATATCAGTAGTAGTATTTTCTTAAGGGCTAGTAATTGAGTTACAATGCATTTTTTTTGATGATTAATGATGTATTTAGAATAGATTGAAGAAATAGGTTTTAAAAGGCTTTTTCTTATACTTTTTGTCACAGTGCTTAAATCTTACAATGACAAAATAGAAAGATGGTGACCATGATCAACTTTATATTTGAGGTTGGAGGCATACAGTATTTTGAGAATTTGCAGAGAAGGGAGAATGAGATCTTTTCCCTCTTCTGCCAGAACATTTTCTTTCTCCTACACCTATTGAACTTTTTCCTCACTTTTATCTTTTGTTTAGTGGATTTGACAATAGTTTTACAGGTTTTTCAATGGCAACTCAGTTTATTCTGTAACTTCTAACATTATGATTTATATGTTCACATATGTGTGGATATGTATTTTACATTGTTGTAAATTTGTATATATTTGTATGTGTATTTCTAGTTTTGCTTTTGCTTTTTATTATTTTGCTTAGATCTTTTCATATTTTTATATATCTTCATATTTGTTGTTCTTCATGGAGATAATGTCCTCTGTCAAGCCTTTTCTCCATTCTATATACTTAGCTTATTTGTACTTTTTTTACTATTACATTATTATGTATCTATAAAAATCTTTATATAAGAATACTTTTTCTTTTAAATTACCTTCTTTGGATATATTTTCTAATCATAGGAATCATAGAGAACCCCTCCATAGCTGAAACTGTTCTCTCCATCCTCTATTTTCCTAGAACTTTTTGTTTGCACTTATTCTTTGAAATGTTTCAATGACACCTCACCATGTGTTTAAATTATCAGTGTACTTGCTTTATCCCTCTAGAAGAATGTAAGTTCTTTATTAGGGCGGTGACTGTCACTTTTTTATCTACATATTCATAAGACTGTATACAAAGTTGGCATTTAATAAATGTTTACTGAAATAGATTGAATTTAATATATTTCATTGTTAAATTTTGTTTTATTATGCAGTTTAAAGATAATCTTATGTGGCTTTCTCTTGCTGTATCTTATTTTTATGACACGGTGTGTTAAAATACATTGTATAGTGTGTGATTCATTTTTTTCTTAGGAAAAACTCCAGCCTTCTGGGGTTTTTCCTAGGAAAAACCCCAGAGTAACTCTGACAGATCTTAAGTGTGTTTTATCCTTGTTGGTTTATCATAGGCTTCAACCCTGCAGAGACTAAAATTCGAACCCCTGATGGAAAGGTGTGGCCTGAAGCAGTGTTTCATAATATGAGTAGAGATTTATATCGAGATTTTGGATTACACTTTGGTGGTAAGAAGCAGATTCTTTAAAAATATGATTTGAAGATTTTGTATGCATGATTGGATCCATATGACCCTTTCCTGCATTTCCTCGTACTGTCTTTATCCATAATCGGATAAAAAATGGAAGCAAAACCAAAAAGGAATCTACCATGGTAGAAATTTTTTTTTCTGTCACTTTGTACCACTTCCCATTTCTAACTCAATATTGGACCTAAAACAGAACTTGAGTTTCAACTACAAAGCACTTGTGTCACTTATAGTAGTTGACTTTAAGGTTTATAGCTCATGTAGAATTACAAAGAATGGGTAAAATTAAGAATTACTTAAGGATTGGCAGGCATGAACATGTGGTCTGCATCACTGAAGGGAGTACCTAAATTGAGGAGACTATAGATCTATTCAGGTATTTTTAGCTTTCTAAAGCACTTTATGAATATTATCTCATTTGAAATCTCTCTTAAACCCTGTGCGATAGATAGGTAGGTACTATCAGTATTCTCCCTATTTTACAGATTAAGAAATTGAAGCTCAGAAGTTAAGTATTTGTCTCTAGTCACGTAGCTAGTAAATACTGGAGGGTGGGGTTTGGCCCAGATCTTCCTTGTTCTAAGTCCAGTATTCTGTCCACTCCATAAGTACCTTCCTTTTAGTCTATGGTAAAACTGGCAAGGCAAAAACCAAGCTATTTTAAAATGCTGAGTTGTACTAGTCTTCTGAAAGAGATAAGTGAAGTGCATTTTTTCCAAATTTTTTATGTCCTTAAGTTTCTCGATAATCTGTCCTACTACTGGTGAAAAAATGCTCTGTTGAGATTGAGAAGTAGAAAGTAGATACCTTGTAGGGGAGAATTGTACTAGAGAAAGTGCATAGGAAAATAGTGATAGGAAACAGAGGGCCTTAAAGTCTATTGGGCACAATTGTAGTATAAGAAATTAGAAGATCTCAAAGACTTTTGACAGAAGAGTAACATAACGTTAATGTACCTTGAGAAAGATAACTCTTAGAGCTATGTGAAAGATAATTAGGATTAAGGAAAGGAAAGTTGAGGCAACAAGCTTTTACTAAGAATTACCATGTATGAGGCATTCTACTATAGGCTGAGGATACAAATATAAGCAAAAAGAAAGACAATTTCTGCCCTCGAGGAGTTCATATTTTAATGGAGTAAGACAACACATAAAAAAGAGAGCTGGAAACAGGGAGAAGAGAGAAGGTACCCTGTGGTATTATGGTGGTGGAGGTCAGAGAGTCAGAGGCATAGACAGGTGGGGAATGAAACATAGGCAGCCTGAGTTCCTCCCTAAAATGGAGGCTCCAGAAGGAATTTACCAGTAGGAGAAGGGGACCAGCATGGTGTAGAGGGATATTCCAAAGTGAGAAGGCAGCAGAGTTATAGTGGCAAAGAAGAAAAGTCCTTGCCACCAGGGACACCCTTCTCCCTTTTCTCCCACTGCTTTCCACCTCTCCCACCCTAGTCAGTGTGGATTGAAGTCTTTCCTTCTCCCTCCCTTCCTCCCTCCCTCCTTCTCCCCTCACTCTCTTCCCTGACCCAGAGCTGTCCCAAAATCCATCTGGGCTTCTTGATAGCTCACATGCCTTCGAGGAAATGGGAATTACCAAATCTTTTCTTTCTAGTGAGTTGACAAGCTACCAGGTCTTATCCTGTGGCCTAACACTATATCCTATTACCATCAACTGGACCTACTGATGCAGTCTAAAGATTTTTCTACTTTGCCATCTGCCCTAGTTGATGCACCCTTAAGATTTCTGGGACTTTCCATCTGCCCATCCGCTGAATTTGTTTTTGTATCATTTCCCTCACTTTTACTGTGAGCTCCTTGAGAGCAAGGTCAATCTTGTCTTCTTTTTTGTAATTATATCTCACTGTTTAGTGTAGTGCTTGCATATAGTAATAAGCACATAAAAATGCTTTTTCAGTCATTTATAAGAATAGCCAAATCATCATAAGAGGACTGACAATTACAAGGAAAGTAGAGGCCATTGATATCCTCATTAAGCTATTGTTTAGTTTCTTATTTTTTTAATACTTAATTATCAGAAACATTTTAGTTTTATCTTTATTTTGAAACCTGAAAAGTCAAGATAGCTTAATATTTAAGGTCAGGTAACTTAAGCTTGAGGATGATGGCAGTTAACATTGGCTTTTTATTTTATCTCAGTTTTTAAAAGTTAACAGTTATTTCCATTTTTCTATTTGACTATACCAAAGTATAATAAAAGTGCTTTTTTAAAAGTTGTCAGTAAAGTTTTGTTTCATGGATTCATCATATATTATAAATCCATAATGGCTATAGAGTTCATAAGATATTTTAGGGGATTTTTAGGCTAACACTGCATGCTTTTTTTTTTTTTTTTGAATTAACTATATGAGGGCTCTGCACAAAACACAATTTTTTTCCTTTTGTCAGACTAAAGGCACTCTTGGTGGACCCTCATTGAGTCTTTTGTAGGATTAAATTTGAGGTTATGAGCCTTAGTTTTATTGGGAGAATTCAGCTAGATATAAGAAAAAAAATTGTTTATAAAGATGTTTAAAAATTAGAATAAATGGTAGAAGGATTTTTGAAGGCCCTGTACCTGAAGTTCTCTTTAGATAGATTAAACATTATCCTGACTTGGATGATTTATATGTACAGATACCTGGAAGCAATAGGAAATATTAGATGACCTAAGGTTGTTTTGCATTGAATAATACTAAAATGTTTACCAAATTTTAAAAAACTGATGGTTTGGAGAATTGCTTTTCTAACATCCCGTCCATCATTTTTAATTGGAGGAATATCACAGTATCAGAGAGTAAACTAATTCTGTTGGTTTGCATGTTTCCGTATCAACCTTTTTGCACTGTAGACTACATTAGAGATCATATTGGAGAAGGCTAAGGAATACATGAGTTTGCAGACCAGCACTAGAAAACACTAAACCAGGGCTGGGGAACTTGTGGCCTCGAGGCCACATGTGGCCTTCTGAGTCCTTGAGTATGGCCTTCTGCCTGAGTCCAAGTTTTATATTACTGATCCTTTTATTAAGGAGATTTGTTCTGTGAAGTTGGGATTCAGTCAAAGGGTCATATTTGAGAACCTAGAGAGCTACATGTCGCCTCAAGGCCGCAGATTCCCCACCCTTAGACTAAAGGATAAAAATGAATTGTCCTTAACTCCTTTCTTACGCCTTAAAAAAAAAAAACCCAGAACGTTAAGTTTAACTTTGCTTTATTGTTTTCCTTGTTGTTTTGAAACCAAACACCTTAAATATGTTGTCATTGAAATTGATAGACATTAAAAAAGTATGAGTTTAAAGAAATGTGTTATATTTGGGTCAAGCTTTTAGGCTTTTTTCTGTTTATAGATCAACTTAGGGTGAAAAGTTATGTAGTAGAAAGAACATTAGACTAAGAGTAAGGAAATGTAGGATTAAGTTGGAAATCTGCCACTATTTAGCCACATGATGTCGGGCCCTCTTAGGACTTCTTTCTTTGTGTAAAATAAGTAGCTTAGACTAGCTGATTTCTAAAGTCACTTTCAGCTCTAGCAATCCATGAGTCTTTTTTTTTTAACCTTTAAAATACATAGGAAGTTTGACATAATTTAGCTCTTCTCATACTCTTTAAAATTGTATTTTTGTCCAAAGTCTGATCAAATTCCTGATTCTTAACAAATTGTTGAAAGTTTTGTCTATATTACAGAAGTACCCATTACTTAAATCTCCATTTTAGAGGCTGAATGTTTAGTATTTGTATATGTGTAGTTAAGTGCATTCACTGCATTGGAGTTTTTAAAAATAATTCGGCTGTAAATTTATAGGTAAAATGACAAGATGTAGTTCATAAGAAGAACGAGAATTGTTTCTCTGAAAATTACCTCGTGAAATTTTATTTCACAACTTCAATAATAGTTCAGCTAGAGAATACTTTTTTCTAAATTAAGATTCCATCCAGGCATAAAAATGTTGTAATTATAGCTGACAAAACTTATTGCAGCTTTGTGAAACTTATAAAAATTAGGTGATGTTCCCATTGCCCTAACTGGGAAAATGAAATAACAAATTTAAATCCAATTCAAGTAATCCATTCTGTAGTACCTAGAACGTTGACTTAAAAACCCTTCCATAAAAATCGATTGGAGCTGAGAATTGATGGTGTGTCTTTTAAAAATTATATTTATAAAATTTAAAGCAATAAGTAGCCACAGATTAATATTGGCCTTTTAATTCCTGTGCTTTGCATTCACTTTTTAGTTTTTTAGTTGTTTTTTTAAATTCTCATTGGGATGATAACAATCATTGTCTTGTGTATGGTATGTGATTTTTGCCTTTCAGAAGATGTCTCAGTTAAAGAGAAGTCTACTGAAAAAAGTAAGGAGAAGAAAACAGTCAGACCAGTTAGAAAAGTACAAAAGGTAACACAGTCATCAAGTCCAGATTGCAAGTCAGGTTAGTATATGTTCTCTCATCAGATCTACACTAAGACCACATCTGTTGAGATAGGTTAGCATGGGGATTAATGAATGAAACAAAGTGTCATGAGTTTTGATCAATGTTGTTCTTGGTAAAAGCAAGGTAAATTACATTCCTGACTTGGATAGTAATAACTTCTTGTCATGGGCTTTGTGTGTTTGGAGCAGTGTGATTGGTTTTAATGAGGTCTGAAAATGAAAACATATAGTAAACTTTAAAAAGCTGTGAAAAAAATGAAAATGATAATTTTTTACATTTGAACTCATGTTAACAGATACCGGTTCACTATGTTATTCTCTTTAATTTGTAGCATTTACCACTTGTCCATTTTTTTGTTCATTGAGTATCTTTTTGGGGATATGGACAATGATAAACCCTTTATGATTTGGAATGTATTAGGGAAATCCCATAGATAACACATGCTTAAATAGAGTAGCAGAGTATTTTCCTACCATGGGGACATTTTCCATGTTAATGAAATCTTTTAAGCGCACATTCGTAGGCCTCTGCCAAAATTGGACAAGATACTAGCTCCTGCATGTTGCTGTCTAGGGCTATAAAGCAAAGGTGTCAAATAATACCATATTTACCGTATAGTTCTCACAGGATCTATTTCTTTGAAACTAAAATTCTCCTTGGAAGTGATCAGGTATCAGAGGTAGTGTTGGGAATTTGAACGTAGGTATTTGTATCCCATTGGAGTCCTTCTTTCCTTCCTTCCCCTTTTCTCTCCCTTTCTGTCTGCATTGGTGTCTGGGATACCTAGATTTATGTCCTGCCCTTGACGTTCATTAATTGCCTAGGAGTGTGGAGTTTTATTGATATAGTGAGAGTACAAGACATCCGTAAGTGTCACATATAACTCCCAAGCTCTCACATGATCTCTTAGAGTTAGTTGATTTATATAATATCCTAGAAATGCTTGAATTCTTTTTCTGAGATTCTTTAAAGAAATCATAATTAATTAGCTTTTAAAGCATTATAGAGATGTTAGCTCTTAGCCAGAGAAGAATGAAGTATAGTGGGAAAGAGTGCTGCATTTGCAGTCAAGAGGAATCTGCATGTGAATTGTGTCTTTGGGTAAGTCATTTAGTCTCTGTGAGAATTGCCCTCCTCTGTAAAATGGGTTTAAGTAAATCTGTTGTGACTAATTCACAAAGTTGAAGTCAGGCTTAAAAGAGAGACTGTGCACACCATTGCAGATTTTAATGCACTACACAGATGCAAGCTGTTGCTGCTTTCACTCCTCTCACTCCTCAACAAACCCTTTGCAATCTGACTTCCAACTTCAACTGAAACTATACTTTCCTAAACTTAACAGTGATATTGTTGTTGCCAAATCTGTTGATCTTTTCTCAGTCCTAATACTTTTCTACCTGTCTCCTACATTTGACAGTACTGACTACTGTATTGTCCTGGATACTTTCTTGACATTTTCACATTATATCCCTTATCTGTGAGTTGTCCTTAAGGTTCTATACTATTTCTTTTTTTCCCCTTATATTCTCTATCTTGGTAATCTCATCAGATCTCATGAGTTAAAATATTACCTCTATACAGATGGCCTTCAGATGTATCTAACCAGCTGCAGTATCTCCCCTGATCTCGAATCCCCCATCATCATTTGCTTGTTGGACTTTTCAAACTGGATGTTCCAAAAACATCTTAAATTCAACATGTCTAAAATTTGACTCCTCTTTCCCCATAAAACTTATTTCTTTGTGACTTCCTGTCTGTTGAAGCTGAGGGCCAGGTAGGTGGTGTAGTGCATAGAGCACTAGTTTACACTTGCTAGACGTGTGACCCCGGGCAAGTCACTTAACCCTGTTTGCCTCAGTTCCTCATTTGTAAAATGAGCTAGACAAGAAAATGGCAAACCATTCCAGTATCTTTGCCAAGAAAACCCCATCTGGGATCACAAAGAGTTGGACGTGATTGAAACGAACAAAAAGCAACAAAAATTTGTTGAAGGTATCACCATTCTTCCAGTCTTATAGTCTTGGCATCATTCTGGACTTCCCACTCCCCTTCATTCCATATAGCCAATCATTTGTCAGATCTTGACATTTCTGCCTTTACAACATCTTTCGCATCACCTTCTCTCTGCTCAGCCATCACCTTAGTTGATGCCCTCATCACCTCTTACCTAGGTCATTCGAAAGCCTCCTGGTTGGTCTGCCTGCCTCAAGTCTTTTCCTTCTCTGGGCCATCTTACACATTGCTGCCAAAGCAGTTTCCCTTAAATGCAAATCTAACTACGTGACTCCCTTACTCATCCAATTCTAGTGGCTCCTTATTGGCTCTAGGAGAAAATATAAATGCCTTTCTTTAACTTTGCAAGCCCTTCACAACTTGGCCTCAACCTCTCTTTCCATTCTTATTGTTCCTTACTCCTCGTCTTGCACTCTGTGATCAAGCCAAACTTGCTTTCTCTCTGTTCCTTCCCTGTAATGCTTCATCTCCTATTTTCCATAACTTTGTATCTTCTGTGCCTGGAATGTACTCCTCCTTATCTTTGGCTAATAGAGTCCCTCTCTTTTTTAAAGATGCAGATTAGTAGTACCTTCTGCATGATGCCTTTCCAGAGCCTTCCACTTTCTACTTACCCTCCTATAATACTTTGCATTTTGCTACTTTGTCTCTGTTTTTGCTTAATCGCTTCATATTTATGCTATATATAGTTTTATACTGTGGTCTTCCCAATTAGAATGTAAACTCATTGCAAGTAGGGCATGTTTTATTCTTTGTATTTGTATCTGTGGACTACCACAGTGCCAGGCACATATAGTAGATGCCTAATAGAAATACTTGATTGATTAGATGATCTGTGAGGTTCTTTCCAGCTTTAAACTTGTAATTTTGTTTCCCCATTTTATTCTTCTCACCAGTTCTACTTGTTAACTTGTTCTGCTTTCCTTCTGTTTTCTTTTTTTATTTAAATTTTATTATGGACTTAATCGCAAAAATCACCAACATTCTGGCATACAAAGAACAAAAAAGAGGATTGAATATAAAATTGCAAACTTCTGTTACATAGCTTGGTTTTTTTAAATTAAGTTCATATTAAATTTAACATGGTAGTAACAAATGAAATTACAGCTCCAGGATCTATCCTTACCCCCTTGTAACAAAATTATCTTATTTGTGTCCCATTCCGAACTTTTTTCTTCTACATTTTTTTTTAATTGCTCATTTCTTTCTTAAATATCTAACATTTTCCATTAATTCAGTGGATCAATTGCTGGGCCTGGAGTCAGGAAGACTCATCTTCCCGAGTTCAAATCTGGCCTCAGATACTTAGTAGCTGTGTGACCCTGGGCAAGTCACTTCACCCTGTTTGCCTCACTTTCTTTGTCTGTAAAATGAGCTAGAGAAGGAAATTGCAAACCATCCCGGTATCTTTGCCAAGAAAATTCAAAATGGGCTTACAAAGACGTGACTTAAAAAAAGGCTGAACAACAATAACAACATCACGGGATGGTTGCAGATAGCATAGTAATTGGAAAAAGAATTTGTAAAAATGTAAAGAATCACATATATTTTGAATATAAATTAATGTAATTTTTAAGTTTTAAGAATGGGCAAAGTTTAACATTTTTCCAGTGATATCAATAAAAAGTTGTCTGAAAGGCAGTCATTTTGGAAGAGGCACGAAAATGACTAGATCTAGGAAATACTTGCGTAATTTTGTAACTGCTGTTAATTGTTCTAGGTGGTATAATTCAGTTAAATTCAACAAACATTTATTTATTTATTCATATTTTATGCTGAGTCCATCACTTCTCAATCAGGAGAAGAATAACATTTCATCATGATACCTTTGGAAATGTGGAAGCCATTTTGTTTATCAGAGTTACTAAGTCTTTCAAAATAATCATTTTTAGAATATTTTTGTTACTGTGTAGTGTTGTTCTTATTATACTCAGTTCACTTTGCATCAGTTTTTATAAATCTTCCCAGTTTTTCTGAAACCACCCCCCTTCATAATTTCTTACAGAGCAATAGTATTCCATCATATTCATATGCTCAGCCATCATATTCAGTTTCTCAGCCATTCTCCAATTAATGGGCATACTCCCAGTTTCCAATTCTTTTCTACCACTGAAAAAGCTGCTGTAAATATTTTTGTATATATGGGTCCCTTTCCTCTATTTTTGATGTCTTTCGGATAGAACTCTTGTAGTATGAAATGGTATGTGCAGTTCAGTATTCTTGTGGTCGTCATTTCCAATTGTTTTCCAGAATGGTTGGAAGTTCAAAGCTCCACCATCTGTGTAATACTGTATCTGTTTTCCCATCCCCTCCCTCTTGGAAGTATCAATTTTTTCTTGCCAATCTCACTCAATCTGACAGTGTTAGGGCATGCCTCAGAATTGTTTTAATTTGTATTTTTCTAGCTGTCAGCCACAGAAATTTTTTTCTTTTTTTTTTTTTTGTCCTTTTTTAAAAAAATATTTATTTAATATTTTTAGTTGTCAGCACTGATTTTCACAAGAGTTTGAATTACAAATTTTCTCCCCATTTCTACCCTACCCCCCACTCCAAGATGGCATATATTCTGATTGCCTCATTCCCCAGTCAGCCCTTCCTTCTGTCACCCCACTCTCCCTCATCCCCTTTTGCCTTACTTTCTTGTAGGGCAAG
The DNA here is from genome assembly GCA_028646595.1 of Phalanger gymnotis. Taxonomy (NCBI): domain Eukaryota; kingdom Metazoa; phylum Chordata; class Mammalia; order Diprotodontia; family Phalangeridae; genus Phalanger; species Phalanger gymnotis. The sequence continues at coordinate 278,244,639 of CM053626.1, read as the reverse complement.
ATAAATTTCTATGCCCCACTGCCTGTGTATCTTATTTCCTAGTTGCATGCAGAAACTTTGTGGTTTTTTTGAACATCTGTTTTTAAAACTTTTGAGTTCCAAATTCTCTCCCCTCTTCCTTCCCCACCCACCCTCCCTAAGAAGGCAAGCAATTCAACGTAGGCCACATGCGTATCATTATGTAAAACCCTTCCACAATACTCATGTTGTGAAAGACTAACTGTTTTGCTCCTTCCTATCCTATCCCCCTTTATTCAGTTTTCTCCCTTGACCCTGTCCCTTTTCAGAAGTGTTTGTTTTTGATTACCTCCTCCTCCT
>CM053626.1:278214983-278243821 GCA_028646595.1 Phalanger gymnotis | reverse complement strand
GGATTCCAGAGTCTGAGACTGAATCTGGGTGCATTTTCGCTGCCTTGCCATGTTCCCAGCCAACTTACTTGACCCTTGAGTTTTTCAGCAAGGTATGACTGCTTGTAGACTAAAGAGTTCTATGTTCCAAGCTTGGGCGGATGCGCTGCCACACCAGCACTCCTTTCCCAAGAACCCCCTACCTGGACCGGGCTTAGATCTTCAGCAGGCTCTTCACTCCTGCTCTGATCTGCCACTTAATTCCTCCCACCAGGTGGGCCTGGGGCCAGAAGCAACTGCGGCTATAGTTCTGTAGCTGCCCCACCTCCGCTGTCCCTGGGGCGGTGGCCAAACCGCAAACTCCCTGTCCCCAGCAGCTTTTCCCACTAACCTTCTCTGTTGTTTTTCGTGTTTGTAGGTTGAGAAGTCTGGCAACTGCCACAGCTCACTGATTTCTAGGCTAGGGCACGCTCCGCCCGGCTCCTGGTCTGGCTGGTCCATGCTGCTCACGCTGGGCTGGGCTCTGCTCTGCTCCCAGCTTCGCACGAGGCAGACCTTACCCAGAGACCATCCAGGCTGTCCTAGACTGGAGCCCTTCTTCTCTCTGCTATTTCGTGGGTTCTGTAGTTCTAGAACTGGTTCAGAGCCATTTTTTATAGGTTTTTGGAGGGACTTGGCGGGGAGCTCACACTAGTGCCTGCTTTCCAGCCTCCATCTTGGCTCCGCCCCCCCAAAAAAGCCCTTTTCTATACTCAATAATAGCACTCTAGAACTCATCTGTCTCTTCCCAAGCCAGGAGCCATTATTTGCCAACATGACATTCATGTGGCTTCTACTAGAAGAGTTTACAGCAGTTTTTCAAAGAACATTTGATTATACTTCGTAGAGTTTCAAATGGATGTAAACAGAGAAGACACAACTCGTACAACAGGAACAAAGAGAAACCAGTTGTTTTCTTCCAATCACCTTAGGAAATTTAAGGAGGTGATGTTGCAGAAACTGTTTAAAATGCTTAATGATCTGGAAGGGGGAAATTCCATTTGGCATAAACAGTATTCTGCAAAGAGGCTAAAAGAATATAACAGACCTAAAGAATATAGAGATTTGCTAAAGGGCAGAGTCATTATGTAGCAGTGAGGAGGTGCCCACTAGTTCCTGAAGCATCCAATTACATTTCTAGACAGCTGAAACTGTCAGAAAATGATTCTTTGTATCAAGCATTAATTTGCCTCTTGTAACTCCCATTTAATGTTCTGAGTTCTGCCTTCTGGGCTAACCAGGAACAGTCTAATTCCTTTTCCACATGAAAATCTTTACAGTTACCAAATGACAACACTACAGGTGGTCCACCCAGGGCAGAAGACGGAGAGACTACTACCTCCTTATTCCTAGAAACTATGCCTTTTTCAATTCAGTCCAAGATCACATTCTAGTTCTTGGCTGCCATAGCACACTCTTAACTCACATTCAGCTTCCAGTAAAAACCCTCAGAACCTTTTCAGAGAAACTGCGTATCACACTTCTTATGCTTTCAACGTCAATTTGTTAAACTCATGTAAGATCTTATATTTGTCTTCATTAAATTTCATCTAATGAATTCAACACAATGCTTTCTTTCTCAAAATCTTTTTGGAAATTCCAAATGTTTTGGATATCCGGAATATTCTGGAGATTTGGATATGTTCAAATCCCTAAAAGAGGACAGAATATGTCATTCAACATGTACTATTCACTGCCAGCTTTGTGTAAGATAGGCATGAATGTAAGATATATACAGAGTAGATGGAAGGTAACCTCAAAGTAGAAGATTCTACATTATAACAGAAGTGACTAGAAACGAATAGTATTCTGAAAGGGAATCTGATGAGGAGGTTTCTAACAGGCTAGTTAAAAGATGAACAGAATAAGGTTATGACTGTAAGGATAAACAGGAGAAAGTAAATTCAAAAGATAACAAAATAGGAAAAAGCACATGATTTCGCAACATGCCTAATAGGAAGGATTGTGCCAAGCTGAAAATTATCTCAAGGTTTCTTATTTGTAAAGTAAATGATAGGATAGCACTAAGCTTTAATAATATATAAATTAAATATATAAAATAATCTTTACCTCATAGATTGCCCAGAAAGATTTTCCAAAGTGCTATCAGTATCAGAATACTGTTCATAATCATTAACGGGAATTTTGCTACTAGTCACAGGCTTCTTTCCCTTGTGAGACCCACGATCTGAACTAGACTGTGTTCTTTCTTCTTCACGCAGAATGTTTTGAGCACCACCAGTAAATGATGCTAACCCTGAAATACAAAATACTTGTAAGCAAGGATCCAACTGTCAATATAAAAATGCCAGCAAGTAATAGTGGACAGAGAATTAGACCTGAAGTCAAGATAAAGAGGAAAATCCCTAGAGTTCAATCCCTCCTCTGACATTTAGCACTCCTGTGACCCTGGGAAATTCATTTAACCTGAGTCTCAGTTTTCTCTTATGGAAAACTGGGATAGTTTACTTCATATGGTTGTTATGAGGCTCAAATTATATATAAATAGTGTGTATGTGTGTGTGTGCATGTATATGTATATATAAAGACTTTACAAAATGTAAATAATTTAAATATCAGTTATTAATAGCAAATGTCATTAATAACATAACAATAAGTAGTTATAAAAATAAATTTAATAAATATTTATTAAGGACCAAATATGTGACAAGCATCATGCTAAGCTCTAGGGATAGAAAAAGAGACAAAAAACAGTCCTTGCAAAAACAGATACACTAATCAACTCCTGGTGGAATAGTGAACTGGTTCAACCACTATGGAAAACAATGTGGAACTATGCCCAAAAGGCTATAAAACTGTGTAATACCAGTATTAGGTCTGTATCCTAAAGAGATCAAAAGAAAAAGAAAAAGACTACAAAACCTATTTATAGCAGCTCTTTTTGTGGTAACAAAGAATTGGAAACTAAGGGGATATTCATCAATTGGGGAATAGATTAACAAGTTCTGGCATTTGATTGTGATGGAGTACTTTTGTGCTATAAGAAATGATGAGGGAGGTGGTTTCAGAAAAACATAGCAGGAACTACATGTACTGACTGAAAGTGAAACGAAAAGAAATGGGAGATCATCTTGAACAGTAACAGCAATGTCATTATGATGATCATTTGTGAAAGACCTGGCTACACTGAACAACACAATGATCCAAGAAAATTCCAAAGAACTCATGATGAAAAAATGCTATTCACCTCCAGAGAGAGAAATGATGAACTGAATGCAAACTGAAGTACGTTTTTCTCACATTCTTTAAATTTTATTACTTTTTTGGTAAATGTGGCTAATATGGAAATAGCTTTTGCAAGATTTCTCAAGTATAATTGATATCTTGTTGCTCGCCTTTATCAGTAGGTGTGAGAGAGGGTAGAAGAGAGAGAGAGAATCTGGAACTCGAAATTTAAAAAGAAAGTTAAAATCAAAACGTTAAAAAAAAAAGACAGTCTTCACCTTCAAACAGTTTACAATCTAATGAGTGAGACAACATGTAAATGATTACATACAAACAAGCTATATTCAGGATAAATAGAAAATAATTAACAGAGGGAAAGTACTAGAATTAAGAGTTCAGAAAGGCTTCCTGTAAAAAATGGGACTTAAAATATGTCATGGAAGACAGTAAACAGAGGTAAAGAAGGAGAGTCTTCTAGGTATGGAGGACAGCTGGAGAAAATGCCCAGAGCTGAGAGATGGAATGTTTTGTTTGTGAAACAGACAGAAGGTCTGTGTCACTGGCCTGAAGAGTACATAGAAAAGAGTAATAAATAAGAATAGAAAAGTTGGAAGGGACTAAGTTATAAAGGGCTTTGAATGCCAAAGAGTAGATTTGGTATTTGATCTTGGAGGTGATATAGAGCTGATGGAGTTAAGTATAGAGTGTGAAATAACAGGACCTGTGCTTTAAGAAAATCACTTTAGTGGCTGAATGGAGGAAGAATTGGAATGGGGCAGGCATACCTACCAACAGACTATTGCAACTGTTTAGGGCTAAGCATAAGGTGATATAGGCCAATATCAGGGTGGTGACAGTGACAGAGGAGAGGCATATTTGAAAGATGCTGCAAAGGTGAAATTGACAGGACTTAGCAACAGATTAGATATCAGGGAATGAGAGATAATGAGAAATCAAGGGATGATTCCTAGTTTGTGAGCATGAGGAATTGGGAGGATGGTGTTACCTTATATAGTAACAGGGAAGAGGAGGAGGAAGGGTAGAGGGAAAGATAATGAGTTCTGTTTTGTGTAAAATGTCTACCAGACATCCAATCTGAGATGTCTGAAAAGGCAGTTGGAGATGTGAAATTGGAAGTCAACAGAGAGGCTGGGGCAAGTAAGGTATACTGGAGAATCATCACCATAAAGATGGGCTGATGAGATCACCAAATGGAGTAACATAAAGGGGGAAGAGAAGAGGATCCAGGACAGAATCCTGTGGGATGCCTAAGGTTAGAGGATGTGACCTGCATAAGGATCCAGCAAAGTAGACTAAGAAGAGGTCAGATAGATAGGAGGAGAATTAGGAGAGAGTGGTGTCTAGAGAGAAGAGATTATCAAGAAGGAAAGAGTGATTAAAGTGTCAAAAGCTACAGAGGCTTTGAGAAGTATTAGGACTGAGAAAAGGTCACTACTTTTGTCAATTAAGAGATCATCAGTAACTTTGAAGAGGGCAGTTTCAGTGGAATGATAAAAAGAAAGTGAGATGACAGACAGCAGAAGTATTTACTGTAAGACAGACTTTTCAAGGAATTTAGCTATCAAAGGTAGAAGAGATATAAGACAATACTTAATGGGGATGGAAAAATGAAATGAGGGTTGATGTAGGAGACACAGAAATGTTTGTAGACAGCAGGGGAGAAGCCGGGAAACAAGGAGAAATTGAAAACGAGTAAGGATAACAGAGGAGGCAATCTGTTGGAGGAATAGGAATGGAATGGGATTGTTCAAGTAGGTAGAAAGGTTAGCCCTAGTAAGGAGTAAAGGGACTGAGGACGACATAATAGCAAAAGGCTCCTGAGCAATAGGATATGAGGAAAAGGGGGAGCTCACAGTGAATGGCCTCAATTTTTTTTCTGTAAAACATAGGGCAAGATTCTCAGCTGAGATGGTGGGGGAAGAGAGTCATGGAAGGTTTGAGAAGGGATGAAAACATTTGGAAGAACTGTTGTGGAGAGCAAGAGAGGGAGCTGATAAGGCAGGTATAGAAGGACTGACTGCCTACCGGCAGTGGGGTCCCAGTTGAGGTTACTAACATAAATTCGTATAGTGGACCCAGTCAGGAGAGGTGTATGATTTTCTCCACCTTCATTCAACACCACTTGTGTAGGAGCTAAGGTGGAAAATGGTGGGAGGGAGGTTTGGTAGAGTATAACTGGCAAAATGATAAGAGGCTAAAGATTCATATTTATATGCAAGATGTAATTATTCCAAAAGGCATTTGTGCAGATTGTGGAAACCGACAAAACAAGGGCTGAAATTGACAAAGAGTCATAGGAGCTTTTTAGACATTATTAGACATGCAACTCATTAAAGATTTGGAATGCAATATGTTTGTATAGTTACATATCATGTAAGAATGTTTAAGATTCCATTTAATCTTTATATTGGTGATATCTATAAATGCCTTTCTTTTAAAGTCATAAAATAACAGAATGTCTGAGCAAGAAAGAACTTCAGAATTCCTCTGGCTGATACCCTGATAATAACTCACATTTACATAATGTTTTAAGGTTTCTTTCCTCAGAACAACACTTTGAGGTAGGTAGTGCAAGTACATACTGTATGGTCCAGTAAAACTGGCGTTCTCAATGCTCCTCACATACAGCACTCCATTTCCTGTCTCCATGCTCCGCAATGGCTGGAATGTTCTTCTCATCATCTCTGCCTGTTAGAATCTCTCATTTCCTTTAAAGACTCAGTTCAGGCATCACCTTCTATATGAATCCCTTCTTAATCCTCCCAACTTCTGTTTCCCTAAATCATTTTGTATCTATTTTGGGTCTACTTTGCATATACTTATATAGATATCTGTTGTCTTTCCTGATAGAATATAACCTCCTTTGGGGGAGACAGTCTTACTTTGTCTTTGTATCCTAGCCCCTAGAATAAAACCGAGCACATAAGAGGTGTTTAATAAATGTTGGTTGATTGTTGGAGGGGCCTCTGAAAAGTTGTAGCTTGCCAAGGATCACAAGTAGTAAGAACTTGTGGAAGAATCCAAATTCAGATCCCCTGACTCTAAGCCCTATGTATTCTTCCCTATGCAACACTGCCTGCTTCTCATTTCTTAACCTGATTTTTTAAGTACTGGCAGTCTGAAAAGAATAATGAATGAGACATAAGTAGGACTAAGTTTTGGTCTCAGCTTTGCCATTAACTCAGGTTCTCTCTTAATCACTTCTGTGTCTTAGTTTTCATATCTATAAAACAAAGAAAGTAGATGTAAGATCCTTCTATCTCTAAAATTCTGTGAGTCTACAATTATTATTATTATTATTATAGTAGCTCACAGTTATATGGTATTCCAATGTTTACAAAGATTCAAATTTCAGAAAGTGTTCAGATAAAGGATCTCACAGCCTAAAATTCTACAGAGGAAGCTGCTTCAAGGGAGATGGGAAGCCTTTAATTCTGAAGACACAAATTCATATGAGTATAGTGAGGAAGAAAAGTAGGAGTTTCTAAATAGACTAAGCCCACTAAGGTGAACGTAAAAGGAAATTATCAACCAACTTAAATTTTTAAAAAATATTAACAGAAGATAGAAAACAAAGGCAAGTAACTGATGAATATAAATGTGATACACACCTACAAGAACAGTGTAAGAAATTTTTAAAGTTTAGTGAAACTGACACACTAGCAATGAATTTTAAAAGCAAGAAAAAGAGGGCTTTTTAGCTATGTTGGAAGCAAGAGAAAGGTTAAAGAGGGGAAAGAATCAATGCTCAAGGTGGATGTGATCATAACAGATGACAGAAATAATGCAAAACTTGTTCAGTCAGTTCAGTAACGTCCAACTCTTTGTGACCTCATTTGGGGTTTTCTTGGCAAGGATACTGGAGTGGTTTGTCATTTTCTTCTCCAGCCCATTTTACAGATGAGGAAACTGAGGCAAACAGGATTAAGTGACTTGCCCAGGGTCACAAAGTTACTAAGTGTCTGAGGCCAGAGTTGAACTCAGGAAGGTGAGTCTTCCTGCCTCCAGGACCGGCACTCTAGACTCTATGCAAGCTAGCTGCCCGATACAAAACTTCTTGTTGTTGTTTAGTCGTGTCAGTTGTGTCCAACTCTTTATAACCCCATTTGAGGTTTTCTTGGCCATTTCCTTCTTCATTTAACAGATGAGGAAACTGAGGCTTTGTTTTGTCTTCCAAGGATAATGATCTCAGGCTTGAGAAGGACAGAACAAAAACGACTAGTAGGATGTTGAAACACAAAATAAGGAAGAAAATGGAAGGCAAGCACCAGAGTGTCTTCGATAACTTCAAAGTACCAATTCCAGATAAACTACATGTTATGGAATTAAAAGAACTGGCAAATTTCATTGCTGAACTAATGATCTATAAAAATAATGCAGAGAATAGGAGAAGGGTCACAGGTCTGAAAACAGGCAAATGTTCCACTGTTTAAAAAAGGAAAGGAGATTGACTGATTCTATGAACTGTAGTAAACTTGACATTAATTTAAGGCGAAACTGTTGAACATATTATTAAAAGGATGTTTATGATGACTAAGTCCACATAGGCTCTTCAAGAACAAATAATGCCTGAATATTCTCATTTCTTTTTCTGACAGAGTTGAAAGACTGATAAATCAAGAGAATGTTGTAGAGAAAATGCATCTGGATTTCAAGCTGGTATTTTTCAAAATATCTCATTATGTACTTTGGGGCAAAAATGGAAAGGTATAAGCTAAATAGTACAGTTAAGTGGATTTGTAAATTGTTGAATGATAATCTAAAGACTGATCAATGGATCATTTGTCAACCTAGGTGGAAGTTTCAGATGCCTCAGAGATGTTACTGGTCCTGTGCTACTTAACATTGTCAATGACTTGAAAATAGGATTAAGTGCTACCTTTATTGAATGTTTGGAGATACTAAGTTGAGGATTATTATATCAGATTATTATGTCACTGAGTAACAGTCAAAAATCAAAAAGATCTTTATGTATAACAATAGGCCAAATCAATTAAGATGGAAATTAACATAGTAAAGTCCCCCTTAAAATTAAAGTTGAGGATCTCCTGAAGGACAATGGAGAAAAACAAAGTAAAGGCATAAGCAGAATGCAACACATTGTAAACTTGGAAAAAAGATGTAAAAAAGTCAGTATGACCAGAAAGAAGCATAAACTGGCATGAGCAAGAGATAAAGAAATGCTCTACCTGTATACATGTGATGTCAAAAGAAGACAAAGAAGGCTTCCAGAATGATGAGTAAGTCCTCTGTGGTAAATGAATAATAGAATCTAGGTAAGAGTTGCACAGGTTAGGCAGACATGGATGGATTACGATCTGTATCAATGGAGGGAATACCTACGTTGATGAGATCATAAATCCAATGAAATGTCTGAGTAAATACAAAGTCTTACAATGCAGGTTAAAAAAAGAAATCAACCTCAAAGTTCAGACACGATCAATATGAATCAACAGTGTAACATGGAAACCAAAAAAGCTAAAGTGATCTTAAACTGAATTAAGAGAAGTTCAACATTCAAAGTAAAGAAAATAACAGTTTCACTGTACTCTACACCTTAGGTGGTCAGAATGAGTTCTGAGCACTACGTTTCAGAAAGGACCTTAATAAATTAGAGGATGTCCAAGAAAGAAAAACCAGGACATCATGAGAATAGATAATGCCACGTAAAGATTCTACAATGTAGAAGAAAAGACTTAGTAGAGACATGATAGATGTCACGTATTTGAATGAATAAAGAAGGAATGTAGACTTGGCTTTGCTTGTCACCAGAAAATAGAACCTCAGCAAAAAGGAAACTAGAGATGGACTTAGACATAGCATAAGAAAAAACGTAACAATCAAACTGTCTTAAAGTGAAACTGACTACTTCAAAGACTAGTGGATTCACTAATCCCAGAATTCTTCAAAAGGATGCTAGATGGACATTTGGTCTAGCAGATCATAGAGGGAATATATGTCTAAATATGAGATATATTCAATAACTCTGTTAACTTCTGAGGTTTCTCCAATTCTGTAATTTAATCAAATTAAACAACATATGCAAAGCACTTCGCAATGCTTAAAGTGTTATAGAAATGTCTGTTATTATTATTTTATGAACACTGAAACACTAAGTATGTTTTCTGATTACAAGTAAACAACATTCATTTCTCAGATTAAATCATAAATAAAGCATTAGTTATTGTATTAACATTATAAAAGGCATTTCTTAAAGTTTTAGTTGTAACAAAGGACATTCTGTTAAAAAGGTTCACTACTGAGATAATTATTCCAATGCCTTATTAAAAAAAATTAATACATACTTAAGAAAGCGATTGAATATTTGAAAATGCATTTTTTAAAAAATAGTAGGAAACAGCACTAAGAATCCGATCCTTTCCTTACTGGACTTTTACATTTCTGTCTTTTCCTCATTTCCTTATACAGAAATAAAGGATGTATAAGAATGATCAAAAAGTATAAGGTGCTCTCTACAAATGTAGAGCACTTACATTCTTTCTTTTCCTTTCTTCCTTTTTTTCCTTTGGAAGAAGTAGATGAACGAGATGATGTGGCAGACTGAGTCCCTGCTGAATGTTGGGGTTTCCTGCTAGAAGGCTCTTCCTGAATGCTTGAACTGCTACTACTGAGACTATAACAAAATGGATAATATTGTTTTAAAAAACAAGAAAAAATGCCATTAAATATTCACACATTACAAACTAAACACATTCCATTTAGCCTACAGAAAGGACTGAAATCAAGGAAAGATGCATTTTACTTCTTTTTTTATTGTCTTACAATCACTATGCCTCCATCTTTCCTAAGTAAAGGAAGCCATCTATATCTAAGCCATTATGGCATTAACAGAAATCAAATTCAGATTGTAGGAGTTAACCACTTTTCCTCTACTAATAAGCTCTTTCACTACTATGATAACAGAATCTATTTTAATCTAGGGGCATAATACATTTAGCCATATATTTATCAATAATAGCATATCGCTGCTATGCAAAATAGCCTTTTTAGAAATACGATCTCATTAAAAGTTCAGTTTTACACATTTTCTTTGCAGTTCTCTCTACAATAATCTTAATAACCATTATTTAACAATTTTGATTGATAATTTCTTTAATTTTGTATTCTGAGCAACAGCATACGAAAAACAGACTGCTGCTGAATATGACAAGTAAATCACATAATGATAAATATGGGGAGAAAAACTTTTGTAGCAAATCTAAAAAAAGTGAAACAAGAATCTGATCTACCCAAACTCTTATCACAGAAATTCAACTTTTTAGTTTATTTGTTTTGGGACACTGTGTCTTCCTATTTCCCCTAGGCTGTAAGTGCAGTGGCCACTCAAGAGCTGAATCTCAATACCAATCAACAGAGAAGTTTTGGCCTGCTCTGTTTTTCTGACCTAGGCCAATTCGCCCCTCTGGGAAGCTTACCATAAGCATACCATAAGAATACCTAATCACCTTTAGCTTACTGTAGGCTCAGAACTCTCACCTTAAGAGACCTACCAGTCTCAGCCTGCCAAAGTGTTAAGGATTACAGTAGAGAGCCAACATGTCCAGCACGGAAATTCAATTTTGCTTTTTTTCCATGAATAGTTTCTCCGTGGAACCCTTTAGCAGACCTACCAATATGACTAATTTTGAAAAGTAAATCTGACTAATCTTCAAACCATTACTCTTACGTAATTTTCTTTTTCATATTTCAATTAATACTCTCGAAAGTCTTACATGGGTTCATAAGCAGATTTTTTTTCTGTCAATGTTCCATTTGCTGGAGAGGATACAAAATCATCTTCATATGAAATACTGCCTGCAGGGGTTGTAATAGGAAGCAAAGGTCGTAACACTGGTGATCCTTTATCCAACATGTCTTCAAAACCTGTCAAAAAGACATTATCAAGATGCAGTAAATATGAATCACAGGCATTCCTCAACTATGAAGATTCTTTCCAAGTAACTCAAACTTTCGAACTAACAAAAATGGTTTTCAAAATGGATCCATGGCAACAGGAGGGCTATAAGGAAATGGGACTAGGTGGTAAGTAAGTAGAGTTTTACACATGGAGTCAGGAAGAACTAAATTCATACCCAGCCTCAGACACTTCCTAGTTGTGTAACCTTGGGCAAGTCATTTAACGTTTGCCTCATTTCCTCAACTATAAAATAGGAATAATAATAACACCAAAGTGGGGATAACAATAACACCTGTCTCTCAAGGTTGTTGTGAAGATCAAATGAAATAATATTTATAAAGCATTTTATACAGTGTCTGGCATATAAGAGGTGCTATATAAACATTAAATAAAATGTATTATTGTTATAGCTATTATTGAAATTAGTATTCTTAGAATAAAAATCACATACTACATCTAGCATTGTTTCATTTTTAAATTTAATAAAAATTTTAAAAACCAACAACATAAGAACAACATTAAACCATTAACATCAATTGCGTTCCTGGAAGAATACTTAACAAAGCAGAGCAACAGAGGACACAAACTCACCCAAGCACATGATGGCTTTCAAATATTCAAAGAATATTAGACCTAGAAAGAAGCTCAGAGAGCATCTAGTCCAATTCTTTTATTTTGCACTGAGAAAATGGCAGCCTAGAGATCATAAAGTGTTTAAGAAGTAAAAGTATGACTAGATAACTGAGATCTTTTGAATCCTAGTTCAGCATTCTCGCCACTACTGAATTCTAAAATAAATGCAAGTAGCAAAAGCTACGCAGGACGCAGTGATAGCTCCCACAAAGCACACATTAAAGTAGAGGTGGGAAATTCTGTAGCCGTGTCAGCAAGGGTTAGATGGAAATCCAGATAGAGAAGACAGCACCTAGAGCAGATCCTTTAAAAGGACCTTGAGAGCCAATAGGCAATCACAACTTCACAAAACTTACATGAAAACTAAGTTTATTATAAGAGAAATGAACATGCACGTGGAACCCAGAGAGTTTGCAATCCATATGGAAATTTGCATTTTTATGACAGCAAGACAAAGGGAAGAGGAAGTACCAGAAATCTTCACCTTTAGGTGAAGACATGGGAGGAAGAAAAGTGCAGTAAAGGTGGGAAAACGACAAAACCCCTCCATCTTGAGAACTGCTAGACTATGAAAACAGGATGATCTGCTTATCTATAGGGGTCCTAGCTGCACAAGCTATTTCTCAGCCTAGTGCAGACTAATTGGCTCCTCTTTTGACTCTCAAGAACACATAGGGAATCCAGCTTGGGATGCAAACAACACATTATGTCACCTGGGGCAGGGAGGTGGCGGGGGGGGGGGTGTGTGTGGAAGGAGTGCTTCGTCCTTGACACATTCAGGGCCTCCTGCATACTCCAGGTCCAGTGTTTCTGGAAAATATGGCAACTCAGAAAGACAAGTTGAAAAGCCCCTTAACACTCCTTAACACATCAGAGAAGAAAAGAGGAAAAAGGGATAGGAATAAGTACTGTAAAAAGTTTTTGTTTGTAGCCGCAAAATTTCTGGCTACATCATGAATTAGTATAAAAAGTCTAATTACTACATTTTCAAATAACAAAAACCAATCTGATGATTTTTCAGACTAAGTTCTAAATTTATTTCTCTCTCACAATCCACTAACCCTAAATTACTCCCAACATCGGCTACCACAATTCAAATGTATCAATCAATAGATTCTATTTAGTTTCATAACTGAACAGAAAACCTAAGAACTCACACTACTTCAGTCACTTTAAATTTCATATGAACTAGACCATCTATTTCAGAAGTTAATTCCTCTACATTTCTTCCACTGTCTAATGCTATGAGAAGAAATGAAAACATAAAGAATACACTTTCATTAACTAGAAAACTATTTGTTAAATATCATGTTACTCATATTTTAGTGGAGGTTTATGAATAATTCAGAAGACGACCAATATGGTTACTAGTGTAAGAGACCATTATTTGAAAATATGTTCAAGTATGTCATATGGAAGCACAATGATAGAATAGAAATAGAACTGGCTTCAGAGTTAAGGGAAACCTAAATTTCAGTCCTGACTCTTAAATATACTGTGAGACCATGAGAATATCATTTAACTTCCTCAATTAACAAATAATAACAAACAGTTGCCCACCAATTGGGGAATGGCTGAACAAGTTGTTATATGTGGTAATGGAATATTATTGCACTATAAGAAATGATGACCAGACAGATATCGGAAAAACCTGTAACGACTTACATGAACAGATGCAGAGTGAACTGAGCAAAACCAGGAGAACAGCTACCCCAATACTGTATGATGAACAATTGTGAATGACTTAGCTATTCTCAGCAATACAATCATCCTAGATAATCCCAAAGGACTCATGATGAAAAATACTATCCGCCTCCAAAGAAAGAACTGATGGAGTCTGAATACAGATTACTTGCTTTTTTTTTTTTTGGTTTGAGTTTTCTTCCACATAATGACTAATATAGAAATATGCTTTACATGATTGCACATCTTACTGCTTACCATCTCAGGGAAGGAGGAGGGAAGGGAAGGAGAAAAAAAAATTTGGAACTCAAAATTAAAAAAAAAAATCTTAAAATTTTTTTACATGTAATTAGGGAAAAATGCCATTAAAAAATATGAATAGGCAATTTTCAGAGAAAGAAATCCAATATATCAAGTACTGTGTAAAAATGCTCTAAATCACTAATAATTAGGGAAATGCAAATTAAAACAACTCTGAGGTACCACCTCACACCCATCAGATTGGCAAAGTTGACAAAAAAATACGACAAAAGCTGGAGGGAATGTGGGAAATTAGGTATATTAATGTACTGTTAGTGAAGCTTTGAATTGGTATAGTCATTCTAGGAAACAATTTGAACTATACCTAAAAAACTACTTAACTGTGATACACTTTTAGATCTATACGCCAAAAAGATTAAATAAAGAGGAAAGAGATCTACATGTACAGCAATATTTACATCTTTTTTTTTTTGTGGTGATAAAGGACTGGAAACTGAGGGGGTGTCCATCAATTGGGGAATGAATAAGTTATGGTATATGAATGTGGATGTAACTGTAAGAAATGATGAAGGGGATGGTTTTAGAAAAACCTGGGAAGACATGTATGAATTGATGCAAGTGAAGGAAGCAGAACCAGTAGAACAATTTCTACAATAACAACAATATTGTAAGGACAAATCTTTGAAAAACTTAGGATCTTCGATCAGTGTAAAGACCAACCACAATTTCCAGAGGACTTGTGATGAAACACGCTATTCACCTCTAGGGAGAAAAGTGATGGACAAGACTGCACTCTGAAGCATATTTTTACCAGGGACAGAGGGAAAAGATGAGTATTATGGTTAATTTGTTTTGCGTGGCTATACATGTTTATAATGGGCTTTATTTTTCATGCTCTCTCTGGGGATTGGGAATTGTGAAGAAGAGGTGGGAGGGAGAGAATTGTTAATTGAAAATAAAACTGAATTTTTTAAAAAGTCACTTAATCTCTCAGTGCTCTAGGCAGCTCAAAGTCTATAAATTCCAGAGCAGGTGCTGACTTCCATCAGCAGGAGTTTCCCTATCAATAGTTCCTAATATCCATGAAATTCTAGGTCCAGTTCCCCACTTTCTCCCTCACTGTAATTGAAATACATATATACAGTAAAGAAATTACACAACATATCTTAAAGTAATGTGAAAATAAGAAAAGATTTGTTGATTTTTCTCACCTTTTCCATAGAGTTGATAAGACTTTGCAAAAATGTTAATGACACTATGTGGACTTCCTTTTGCCAGTTCCTCCCATGATCCTTTGCTTTGTGTGCTACCTGTTTGTCCAAAAAGTGGTGAGAATTTCTCAGCATCTTTTTGAAACTCTTTGATAGGTTCATAGGCATTTCTTTCCCCAGCACAGAATTCCTTTTCCTTGAAGATATCTGTCACCATCTTCAGAGGGGACTGCCCACCCTTGCCTTCTTCTTCCTCAGAGAGGCTCCCCTCACTAAGAAGAGGCCCTTCACTAACTGAATCTGCACTTGAATCGTGAGATATTTTGCCTTTGTCTTGACCACAAACCTGGGTGTCAGAGGCAGGAGAATCAGTTTGCCTCTTATTTAACTGTGCTAGTAGTCCTTCTGATTTATGAGGTGATCGTAATCCAAAGCTTGATACAGAACTATGAGGCCTAATCGCCTCAGGAAGTTTTTTAAACTCACTAAGGTTTCCCACTCCAGGAAGATCATCATCAAAGCCTGTGTGAGATACACAGGTCCCAAGCATCTTTTGAATTCTAGCAGAAAAAATATCTTCATTATCCTCTCTCACAGGCGGACTTGCAGGCTTAGCCCAATGTCCATCTTCCTGGGGACCTTGCTGCACATCATAGTCAGTGTTCCATGTTGTTCCATAGTTAATGTTGGCACCAGCTAATTTCTTGGCTTCACTTTCAATTCTACTGGACAAAGAAGCTGCTGTTGCTTTTAGGGCTTCAATTCTATCTAACTTACTTCTGTACTGATTTGGACTAGGTTTTATCAAGGCATCTTGCTGTGTAGTTGTTGAGTTCATGTACAGTTGTGGTGTCAAAGTCCATGGCCCTGTGCCTACACCTTGGTTTCTCCTGGTTGACAACATAGATTCAAAGTCCTTCTGCAAAGTCCCTACATGTTCTAAGTCCAAAAGCTGGGAGAGTAAACATCCAGTTGCTTCAATTAGTGGCTGTTGGGGAGGATAGGTCCTTGGGCTCAACCTGTCTGGCTGCATCCATGCTGGTTCTACCAAATCGCTTCTGGAAAAAAAAAGTAGTACCAATTACGTTAACCAATATAGGTCTTTATAATAAAGACAACATATTAAAAACCTACAAATTATAGAATATCTAAATCGTAAAATATAGGTAGATTAAATTTTTAAACTGAGTATATCTGAGACTCATAAATACCATGTGGAAAAAGACTGTCATATATTAATACGAATATAGTACTCAGATGTAAATTAAAATCAGTAAATTCCTAGAACGGAATGTAAGTTCCTTGAGGGCAGAGACAATTTTTGTTTTTATTTGTATCCCCAGGGCTTATCACATAGTAAACATTTAATAAATATTTACTGATTAGTTGATATAGAGGATTAAAAGATATTTTAAAAACATGGTTCCTAAATGTTAAGGTTAAAATCAAGATAAGGAGAAATACTTGTATGTACTAAACAAATTGGAACATCTAGGTGGCCCAGTGGATGGAGTGCTGGCACTGAGTCAAGAGGACCTGAGTTCAAATCTAGCCTTAGACACTTACTAGCTGTGTGACCCTGGGCAAGTCACTTAACCCTGTTTGCTTCAGTTTCCTCATGTGTAAAATGAGCTGGAGATGGGACGATGCCAAGAAAATCCCAAATAGAGTCACAAAGACATGACTTACCACCACCATGAATCAAATAATAAACAAATAAATTGTTTAACTAGATAGTTCCGAATATAAAAAGAAAGTAATATTAAATTCTTTCAAGATGGCTCAATAAAAATACAATAAAAATTCAGCATCAGTCTGGAATAAGTACCAAACCCTTATGAAATGCCAAACACTATATCATAGGTGATATAGTAGCCCAGAAATTACAAATACTAAGAACTGAGATAATGGAAGCCTAGGCAAGAATTATCTAAGGTAAAAGCGCCCTTAGGCCTACAGGTTTAAGAGAAACTGTGGAGACTATGCATTCATTTTATTCTAAACATTGCTTTGTAAGAGATGACTACATTCTAAGGACTGATGATAAGGTATCTGGCAACAGGGATGGAGCAAACAAGGAAGGAGGAAAAAAAGGTATTTATAAAGAATTACAACCATTGCTAAAAGATAAAGAGAAAAAGGTTTTGTGGTAAATCCAAGAAAGACCAGCATCTACAAGAAGCCAACTTCTACCCAGTGCCATGTTAATAACTATAGAGTTCAGGGGTTCTTAACTTTTTTTGTGTCATGGATCCTTTTGGCAGTCCTTTTGGTGAAGCCTATGGACCCATTCTCAGAATAATGGTTTCAAAAGCATAAAATATATAGGATTACAAAGGAAAACTAATCACACTGAAATAAAATTATCAAAATTTTTGTTTTAAAAACACCAAGTTTACAAACCCAAAGTTAAAAGGAGGAAGAATATCCAGGTCTGACGGAGATGATGATAACTGACATGTTTCCAGTCCTTTAAGGTTTACAAAGCGCTTTACATACCCCATAGAGTAATGCCAATCAGGTGTCCATACTAAGTCTGGTATCAAGTTGGGGGGAGAGCAGCAGGGAGGAAGAGAGGGGCAGGGAGAAGAGACATCAAGCTGCCTAAAGAGAGGCAAATTTGTCCAGAATGGAAATAGAGTAGGTAGGATCCTCCCTGCCTATCGGCATTGGAATTAGGTCCATACATGACCACTGCACTTAAGCATCTGGGTGAGAAAGAAGTCCCAGTCTCAAAAATAACAAAAATTGAAGTCTTTTATATATATTATCCCATTTGGTTCTCACAACCAGAATCACACAGCTAGTGTCAGAGTTATATTAACTCAGGTCTTTCTAAGTCTAAACACTTTCTTTTCATTGACAACAGGATGGCACAGGGAAGTGGGGGGGGGGGGGGGATAGACAATAGAAGGGAATACCAGCATACAGCAAGAAAAAAGAGTGTATGTTAATGTGGCTGAATATAATGTCATATCTTTGGATCCTAAGTTCACGTTGCTACGGTCCACTACAGGATACAGACAAAAGGCCAAAATAGCAAAGGGTCTAAAAAGGAAAGAGCACTAGGCCTCTAGTCAGAAGAGGCAGGTTCAGTTCCTGGATCTGACATTCTCTGTATAAACTAAAGCAAGTCAGTCAGCCTCTTTAAATTAGTTTCCTAATCTATCAAATAAGGATAATATCTACAATAACTCTTAGCATTGTTGTTAGGAAGGCATTTTGCAAACCTTTATTAATCATACAAATGAAGTTGTTATTATTCTCTACAATCCAAAATTTTTATCAATAACTATGATGAAAACATACAAAACATAGAAACATGGTCAAACTGGAAGGATGACTCAAAACTAAGGGAGACAGAATTAAGATTCAAAATTATTTGGACATGAATGAATTCTGGGTCAAAAGCAATAAAACAAAATTCAACAGGGATAATTATGATGTCCCAAAATTCAGTACTGTTTGAGTTTTACTTTTTAAAGTACAAATAAAGAAAGAGTGAGCATAGTAGTAGCTCATGCAAAAACAAATCTGGGGTGTTTTAAGTGACCCCAAGCTTAACTTGATTCAATAGTATGCCTTCAAAGAAAAAAGTTAACTCAACCTTAGGCTGTATTAGTATAAACATAAAATTCAAATCATAAGCAGGAAGTAAAGATGCATAGCAGTTTGTGCTCATCAGGAAACAATTGAAGAACTACATTCAGTTCTGAGTATTACATTTTCATTTTAAGAAGCACACTGACATGATAGAAAACATCCAAAGAAGGATTATCTGTGATCACAGAGTCTGAAAACCATGACATATGATCAATGACTCAAAAAATAAGAAAGTTAGTCTATAAAAAAAAGAATGGGACACATGGTACACCTCTCTTTAAATACTTGAAGGGCTGCCAAGCAGACACAAGGAGAATCCTTCTGTGTTGCCCACTGGCAACACTAGTACCAGATGGTAGACATTACCAGGAGGGAGATTTCAACTCAATATAAAAATATTTTTCAATAACAATGGAACGATATACTCAGTACAGGAGGCAGAGATAGGCCTGGACTTGTGATTTCATTGGTGTAGGCAACACATATGTGAAAAAACTCCCTCCTAGTTTGGCACATTCTATGAAACTTGAAATCTCAGAAAAGCTGCCTAGAGCAGGGAGAGGTTAAGTGCCCACCCTAGGGTCACAGAGTCAACATGAATGAGAAGCAGAACTCAGGACTTCCTGGCTCCAAATCTAGCTCTCAAGCCACTGTACAACACTACATAATTTTACTATGTATAGAGATGCAAAATATACAAATACAGTTGTCAAGACATTTTAAGTAGTCTGCATGTCACTAAATATTACAGTCGATCAAGGAAAAGATTTCTCTTTCTGCTTAAGAAATTTCTAAGATATCTTTCATGCTTGAAACCTTTTAATTTTTGAGTCCTCCAAATTCAGAGAATGCTTCAAGAGCACCTAACAACCTCCATTTAGATAGCATGGTCTTGTAAGAGTTTCCAGGCTAGGAAAACATAGTTGCAGCACAGAAATCCCTACTATAATGGAGAGACCTATAGCTTTTAATACACCTTATAAAGTACCTATTATAGCAAGTACTAGAAAACTATCCTTATTTCCATTTTAAAGATAAGGAGACAAGATCACAGAAATTAGATGACTTGCCTATGATCATGAAGCTAAGAAGAAGTTCAACTCAAATTTCTGGACTCCCACTCTAGCACTTCTTCCACTCCAACCCACTGTAGGGGCCTTTTGAGTGAGAGGATCATCAATTCTGAGTAGGAAGGGATCTTCAAAGTTACAAAACTGGGAATCACAAGAATATGCCACTGATAGTAACAGAGGAACATGAGAGAGGGCACTCTTTTAGAGTTGCTTTCAGTTTTTACTAAATTTAAGTTTCAGGTGCTGATTAGACATCAAAGGTACAACAGGGTATAATAATTCTATGGAATATTAGAAAGCTTATATGAACTATGGCTGATCTCAACAAGAAGACTAAAATTCTATCCATATTAAACAATTACATAACATATTCCAAAATCATTAATAAAAAAAAAAGAAATACAAATTAAAATTCTGAGGTTCTACTTCATACTTATCAAGTGCTAAAGGTGATAAAAGATCCTAAGAGTCAATATTATAAGGGCTATATAGGAAGACAGACACCTTAATAGTTGGTAGAATTATGAAAGGTTCAATCCTTCTGTGAAATAATTTGGAATTACAGGGCAAAAAGTTACTAAAATGTTCTTACTCTTTGACCCAGGGATCCTACTACAAAGCATATGCCCCAAGGAAAGCAATGATAAAAAGAAAGGTTCCATACATAACAAAATATTCGCATCAGCACTCTGTTGCAGCAAAATATCTGAAAAGAAAATCGTTACCCACTGACTGGGTAAGAGTTTAATAAATTATGGTCTATCATTATATTGGGCAGCTAAGTGATGTAGTGTATAGCGTTCCAGGCCTAGAGTCAGGAAGAACTGAGTTCAAATCGGGCCTCAGACGCTTACTAGCTGTGTGAGCTGGGCAAGTCACTTAACCCTGTTTGCCTCAGTTTCTTCATCTGTAAAATGAGCTGGAAAAGGAAATGGCATACTACTCCAGCACCTTTGTCAAGCTGGACATGACTGAAAACAACTAAACAACAACACGTACCATTATAACAGAGTATTACTGCACCACAAGAAATGACAGATATGAAAAATTCAGAGAAACATGAAAAGATTTGTATGAACTGATACAAAAAAGGAACCAAGGAAACATAAAGAGTGAAGATACATTTTCACAATGAAGACAACATTAAAAGGCAGCCTTACTCAGATTAGGGCAATAACCAAATAGTTCCAAAGAACAAATTAGACACACTTCTCTCCTCTCAGTAAACAATGGGATTGGGATGGGGCATGGAAGGGAAGGGCAGGGTGTTACACAATGGACATGAAATGGTATACACCTAATTAGACATAGTAGCTTTGTCAGTTGAGTTTTGCTTATCTGTTTATTTCTGTTATGAAAAAGGATTAATGGCAGGAGTATAGGGAGATTAATATGTAAAAAACAAAAGGAATAGTAAAACTTTTTTTAAATGTTACATTAAACTTCCTATTTTATTTGAATAGACTGTATTTCTCTCCACATCTTACCTCACAAGAGGCTGCAGAGGTTCCGAAAGAGACATGTCACTACTAGAAGATGCACTGGGGGGACGTTCTTGTACTTTGTTTTCTTTGTCAGATTCTCCAGATGGTTGGTACCCTGGTCTTACCTATAAGAAATCAAATTTATGTTAGCCTTATCAAAATGGGAAATCCTTAAAAAAAAAAAAAAAAAGCTGGTGCCACTTCAGCTTTAGTCCATATGTGTGCATATATTTAAAAGTAAAAGCAATTAAATTTAGCTTTCCTTCAAGTGAAAGTTTAAATAAAAATAATACCAATTAACAGCATTTTGCTCTCAGTCAGGTATCATAAAATTAAACACTACAAGGATCAAAGTTAAATGTTCATATTACCTTGAGCGATATCCCTGCTAAGAGCACAATAAGCCACAAAACTACATTCATTATTAATACAATCTAACTTTTTCCATCAAGATTTTGTGAGAAACCTAGGCCAGAATGTAATCAATAGACCTGATAATGAATACAAATATTCATCCTAAGAAAATTCAATTTTAGTTTTTATTTTCCATTATTTTTATTTATTCCCTAAACCCTATCTTAGTTAACACATAACGGGTCATTATCATTATCTAATATTTTCTGAATGACTGACATCTGGAATATTAGGAGCTATAGGTCATTTTATATCAAGCAGCAAAATACTCCACGCTTTTCTGAAACATGATTTCCTTCCTCACTATATTTTTATTTTTAAAAGCATAAAAATACCTGTGGTTCTTGTGTAACATGTAGTTGATGAGATGGCTCTTCTAATAAGGCTTGTTCTAGCAGCAATTTAGAGTAAGTTTCCTGTAACCTCCTGGCTGCTGAAGGCTCAGAAGATGGTACATTTTTCACTTTACTAAACGCTTCCTTCTGTTTTCGGTAAAGCTCCTGAAGTCGTTTGTTCTTTTGTTCAGTTGCCTCTTTTTGAGCCTTCTTCTCTTCATTCTGCCTCCTCTTTCTTTCCTCTTGTTGTCTAACAATGTACTGGCGCACTTCATCTGTATCATAGTGCCTTTTTTTAGAAATAACAGGAGGATCTTCATTAGCTGTTAACTTGTCTGGTTTTCTTTTAACAGGGCTATGACTCCTAGAAGTTTGGGCTGGCACCACAGGCTTTTGATTCTGCCGGTCCCCAGTTTCTTGCTTTGTAGCCTGTGGTGCAGGATCCAGCTGAAGATCATCAAGGATACCACGAATTTCAACTGGCAAAAAGTCCTTGTTTAAGGTGTCTTCCTCTGGTTTACTATCAGGGAGAGAAGCAGGCAATTTCTTGAAGTTATTCTCAAGCCGAACCCTACTTCGTGAACGTTCTGTGCTTCGTGGATGACGACGTTTATGTGACATATCCAATCTAGGATCAGATTCTGCTCTTCCAATTTGGCCAACTGCAAAGTAAAAATTATTAGTACAGTAGTATATTATAAAATGCATTCCTAGTAATTTACTGTACTGAAAAATAAATTAGGCAATTCCTTTTCATCTTCACAGATACAAAGTCAAGTAACCAGTGAAAAGTCATCCACAAATCTTAATGAAAAGAGAAGCACTAGCTAGCTTCTTTGCAAAAAAAGGAGAGAACAACTTTTTAAAAATTAAATTTGGAAAATCTGCATTAAAAACATCCACACTTTGCAAAGATAAACATGCACCTACATACCAAAACTAAACCATAAAGATACCAAATGAAGCCCACTGCGCGTAAAAGTCTAAAATATTAATAAAACGACATAAAACGGCACTAAGTTTAGAGAATGAAATGTGTATGAGTATGCCACAGAATTTCTAAAAGAGCCACATTTCTTTAAAAAGTTTGTCATAATTTGATGTTTGGCACAAAAAAAAATAAAACTAATCTCCAGCTACCCAATTTATCTACATAATCATGTTTAGGTTTTAATAATACCTGCATAAAACAAATATTTCTATTTCTAGGAATAGCTTAAATGTAATTTTAGATTATGCTCTGTGAAAGGAGGACCTCACACAGCACTCTGCTTAAGCTCTCAACACATAGTATTTTGTATCTGTCATATCTTCCTTCTAAACTAAGTTTCACAAGGGAAGAGAATGTCTCTTATTTAACTATACTTTTACTCAGAACCTATCACAATGCTTTCTACACAGGAGATATTTAATAAATGCTTGCTTAACTGAACTGTATAATTTCTAACTGAGTGGTAACTTTCAATCTACTCAGAATAGGTCAGAAGAAGAACAGCTACAATTTCAAGAGGAGGTATTTAAAAAAGAAAAATACATAACCACCATTACCACCACCACCAACCCACCCATAGGCATATAGTAATATGGAAGCAAACTGTACATTAGTATGTATGTGTGTAGGCATGTATGGATGTATGCCTGTTTAAATGCATTTTAAGTATCCACTGTCATGCTAACTATACATCTTAGAATGTATATTTATCTGTCTACTTTACAGAGGTGGCTGAAAATATTACACTGAAAAAAATACATATCCCATATATATTATGTTATACAGGGTGGCCCAAGAGTCTTAGTGATGTTTTAAGCTATTGGGCTTGAAACGGCACCAAGACCTTTGGCACACCCTGCATTTACTCTTCTATGTAGACGATTATTTCATTTCTTCCAGAATGTTAGACAACTATTTCATTTCTTCCTGAATCTATTCCTGAAATTAAAATTAAATAATATTTCTATTCAGGATGCCTTTGTAGCTTAGAAATAACAGTTAATATGTGGATATTTTAAAACTTAAATTAAGCTAGAACGTATGCTCATGAAATGTAAAACACCCACTATTCCAAATTTCATCCAAGACCCTGGCAACAACATAAAGTGTTTTTATGTTCATATATGATACAGGAACAAAAATAATAAAGATGATAATGAAAAAGGGAATTACTGAAGAAAGTGCTACCCACATCATTTCTTTTGGACAAGACTACCTGTAGACACAATCAAATTAAATTCTTTTTTGGGTATCTCCAAAGTGCTATAATGCCCTAGTCCTGAACACTCCCAAATGAGTTTTTTACCACAAAAAAAGAGAGTTTGTATGTCAATTTCTAAAGCTAATTCAATTACCCTTTGCCCCATTATAATAAATTATAACACCTCACCAGATTTAGTAGTCTTCTCTTTTCCGTTTCTATCACTTGACTCCGTCCTTCGCTCTTTTTGTTCTATTCTGGGTGCTGGACCCAAAATCTTCTTTACTAACTTTTGTCCATCTCTCCAGGACGATGTACTTATCATACGGCCACCACCTACAACATAAAGTTACACTGTATTTGAAGTAATTAGCTCTGGAGACATGTATCTATTAAACCACATGGGTTTAACAATTTGTCTTATATTTATCCACTGTCAACAAGAAGCTTAAATTTAATTATTTCCATCTGTATTTCAAATACCCAAATGATTTAAGTGTAGTATGTTTAAATCTTGTTTTGCCATCAATGAAACCAGTACCTTGAAAATACTATGTCATGGATATTATGGGAATTTGTTTTTTTGCGTGACTATACATATTTGTAATGGGTTTTGTTTTTCTTGCCTTCTCATTGGGTGGAGGAGGGAGAGAAGAGATTGAGAGAATTCAGAACTGAATTTTAAAAAAGAGAAAGTAACACATCAAACATCCTCTTTAAGCATAATGCCTCCATAAATCCTGAAGATTAGGCAGAAAATCCAACTTAGATCTAAACGTTGAATAGAAAAAGTACTCTGTCAAGATTTTTTGAAATGCTACTCTCATAACTAATAAATATTGTTTGTATTTATTAAGAAATTTCTAATAGATAAGTTTCAATAAAAAGAATTTTATGGAAGTGAAGACTGAATAAAGATCAACATCTATTCTAAAGGTTACAACAACCTGTGCTTACTTTAGAACATGATTCAATTAAACATTTATTGACTTTATACTTATGAACGCGATGGAATATTTTGTGACATTGTCCCTAACTTTAAACAGCCTAACGAGAACTTTAAAGAGAGACCTACCACCTCCAAAGACTTTTTCGCTTTTATGTTACTATACAAAGAATATGGGAAGGGGCTCATCTTGAATTTTAGCTAAGTTACCAAATATGACATGCAATTATTGGTAGCTTTTCATTTCTGGAAATAATTTGTTACTGGTAGGAAAAAGAGGCATTCACTTACAACCTGGTGTTTTTTGTTTTGTTTTTTGTATTCAGAGAACTTTATTTGATAAAATGTGACAAAAGTCTCTGTGAATTTGTTGGCTCCTGTCATTTAAAAAGGGCCAATTCTTCAGTCAAGACATGGAGAAAGTTTTCATATAGATATTCCATAAAACATAATTTAAAACAGCATAAATCCATTGCCCATCAATGCTACTTTGTCAAAGTGATCATTATCATGTTATCCTGGGTTTAGTGCACAACACTGAGTTTTATGCCCAAACAGAAGATTGAAGTACCTCCAGAAAAATCTTTAAAAGTAAAATATTCCAGGGGAAAACAGATTAAGTTATGATTAAGATATTTTGGGGAGATACCTTCAGGATTTCCCTCATGTTTTAGTTAAGAGTATATTTTTAAAAAATTCCATGTAAAATATTTTAACCTGTTCCACACAAGCATCATGGCATTTAAGCAGATATCTCTATTGGGACATTATCCTGTCTTAGCCATAGTATGTCACCTGAAATAAAACAAACAGTTATACAGACTAGGCTGACACTGAAAATATTCACATTTTGTGACATCATTTTGGAACTTTTCCTAAGAATTTCTAATTCAATTCATCTTCAACAAAAGGTCAATGAATGAGACATGACACTGAGGAACATCTGAAGAAAAGCTGGTGCCTTCTCCGCCCCCCTCCCCCATATTCGAGATCAGTAGGTTTGTGTAGCTACCATGGAATAAGTCCCAGAGGCAGGCCACGGAAGCCTTCATTTCCAATAGCTACTTGAAAGAATAGCAGTCCAGCAACTTTGTTAAACACATGGTATCCCCAAGCTTTAAACTGACAATCCATTCTTTTTCAAGGCTTCTGCCTGGGTATTTACTGAATAAAAACGAAAGAAGTTTGTGGAAGAAGTCATTTGCTAATGGCAATTTAGGGGTGGCCAGAAAATTTAAAAACAGAAATCTAGCTCTTCAATAAAAAGTTAGCTCTATTTTCACCCATGACTAATTCTAACAGAAACTGGTAACCAAACTGGTACTCTCAACTGGTACCTAAGAATTTCTGGTTTATCACCTCAAGGATGTTTATGATTTCCAGGTTCTGATAAAAAATTTGTAGAAAAATGTAAAATTTTCTTCCGAGATAAAAAGTATTTTTCTTTAGCAAATCTCATTACTATAAAATTTCCTTTTAAGATTCCAGGCAATGAAAAGTTTTTCCTTTCTTAGAATTGTTATATACTGCACATTGGAAACAGTCTTCTTCAAAAAACGAGTTGCATATAAACAGGCTGCTGTGTCACGGAGCTGAGGATTAAAAGAGCTTGGTATGAATTAGTGCATTGGATTATTAAGATTAAAATCATTTACTTCTGTTAACTTTTCATTCTCTTTCAGGTATGAATCTTTCAGAGTGTGATTCTTATCTCCTGAAAAATCTTTTTGAGTAGCATCTGTTATAAGAACAGGAAAGAAATTTTCTTGTCGATGAGATTTACTCCAGATGCATTTTGAAGTAGATATGCTATCTTTATCTTGAAGAATCCTCCAGAGTTTTGGGGACTCAAAGCAAAATTGCTTCTTTATAGGCTTGCTGCTAGTATGTTTTATCATGCTTTTATAGAAATTAGTATAAGGTACGAGTATCCTTTGTCATTTGTTGTATGGGTACTTCTTAAAAGACAAGCTTAGAAATAAAGGCAACAGTTTCCCCTCATACTAGGTAAATTATCAGGCTGCAGACAGCCATAAGAGGTTACATGTGACATCCATTTAAATCCGGATTCACTTTCACATGCTCATGGTGCTACCAACCTCTCCAGAACTTCTAGGATATTGAAACTGTCACACTTGTCAGAAAATCTACCGAAGCCATCAAAGTCATGCCAAAGCTGTTGTATTCTATGGAACCCAAAAAGTTGCTACCAGAAATACCTGATTCCCAGGCAACAGTGGGGACAGTAGCATGTCTTGCTTTGCTTTCCAACCGTGGCAGATGAGAATAAGCTAATTCCACTAAGAAGGTCCCCATCACCACAGCCACTATTCCCAGAGACATATTTTCCACCATTCCCTTGTGGGGCGCAGGTGGGGGGTGGGGGAGCGGAGAGGTTGTTTGAGGTTGCCAACAGAAGCTCTTTTTACTGTTAACATCACATCACTGAGAGCGCCCACTAGAAATTTCCTGTTTGCTGAACTTTTTGCCACTGGATGCTAAACCTGTATTTTCAGAAAGGAAATTTTTAAGGGAAATAAAAACCTTGGAACCAAGAACAGTCAGTAATGCCTATCCAGAAGGACCATTCAACTAGTCCTTTGCCTTTAAAAAAAGCAACTACTACATGGGTCTGCTGCTACCCAACCAGGTGAGACTGGTCTTTTTATTCAGGGACCTATCCAGAGAAATTTCTAGTCTGAGCGCAAAGCATTGAAGGATCTGCTATTACTCTTTCAAGGTCATTCACCAACTGGTAACTCTCCAACCTCATCTGCAAATCCCTGGAATCTGCTACACTTTCTCTTTTTCTACCTATGGGTAGCCTATTGTTCTCTTCAAGACTGAAGTCAAATACCTGATAGCTCTCATAAAACCACACTTGATACAACCCTCCTCAATCCTTGCATATGCCTTTACTGACACCTCTTTTATGCATCATGTCCCATTTTGTATTATAATTATCTGTGTATCGACCATACCTTCTTACTAATACCCCTGAAAGAAGGAACCATGTCTTACTCTCTTTGTATCTTCTAGGACTTCATATAGTATTCTATGCCACAGTATGTGCTTAATATATGTTTGTTGAGGGACAGACCCAAGATGGTGGCTGGAAAGCAGGGACTTGAGGTGAGCTCCCCCCCTCCCCGGTCACTCCAAACACCTATAAAAATGGCTCTGAACAAATTCTAGAACTGCAGAACCCACGAAATAGCAGAGGGAAGCAGGGCTCCAGCCCAGAACAGCCCGGATGGTCACTGGGTGAGATCTATCACAAAGAACTGGAAGGGGAGCAGAGCCCAGCATGAGCTGCGCCTGGACCAACCAGACCGGCAGCTGGGGGGAACAGGCCTTACTTAGCGCCCTGAATCAGTGGGCTGTGGCAGTTACCTAACTTGTCAACCCACAAACACCAAAGACAACAGAAAAAGTTAGTGGGAAAAGCTGCGGGGGTCAGAGTGAAAGGAATTCGCAGTTTAGCCACCACCCCAGGGCCATCAGAGGTGGCACAGCTACAAAACTACAGCTGCAGTTGCATCTGGTCCCAGGCCCACCTGGTGGGAGGAATTAAGTGGTAGATCTGAGTTGGAGTGCAGAGCCAGCTTAGATCTGAGTCTGGTACAGGTTGGTGGTTCTTGGGGGAGGAGGAGCACCGGAGTGGCAGAGCTTGCTGTGCAGAAATAGCTCTGAAAACAACACAGCCCCTCAAGCTTGGGACAAAGTACTCTATACTCTACAAGCAGTCATACCCTGACAAAAATCTCAAGGGTCAAGTAAGTTGGCTGGGAACATGTCCAAGCAGCGAAAACAGACTCAGATTCAGACTCAGACTTTGGAATCTTTCTTTGGTGACAAAG
>CM053626.1:278196879-278214483 GCA_028646595.1 Phalanger gymnotis | reverse complement strand
TTTTTTTTTTTTACCACTATGAACCAGTTATGTCCATTAAATTAATACTTTTTTCTTCTATACAGTATTTAAATCAACTTAGGCACTCATAAATATTCCTACATATGTAACTCTCCTTTCAACCTATCAAGGTGGACAATTCATCTTAAATTCACATAATTAATACTGCACCTTTGGGAAAGGCCAACTACAACACTTAGCCATGAAGTACACACACAGATAAAAAGCAATTTACCTTGACAGAAGACAGAGCAGTCTTTTCTGGGGAAGCCTCCTCATCAGAATCATCACGATTACCCCTTTTCTTTTCCATGTTAAATCGGCGATGACTCTCTGAAGGTAGTAAAGACCTAAAAGACTTTTCTTCTATTTCATCTTCTGTCATGGAGTCATCAAATTTGAGGGAATACTCAGTTGCAATAGAAGTTGAGTCTAAATGAAGGCAAAGAAAAATCACATTTTTACCACTGTATCGCACACAGTTCTCAGTAGGTCTTTAACTTATATTTGAGGCCTTGAAGCACATTCAGCATTTTTATAGATTATTAGTTATTAACAAAAGGTACAACAGGATGAAAAAACAGAATTCACAAACAAAAGTCCTTAGGAAAATTGTTATGTGATTGAAACTTTAGTTACTACAGAGCAAAGTATTTTGAGCATATCAGAGAGTAAGCAGAGAAATTCATTAAAATCTTAAGTCATAATAATAATATTGAAATAAAAATATTTTCAATACAGTAACACTTTGTGTAAATAACAAGATAATTTTCAAAAGGGAGTTTTCTAGTTAAATGATGCTTATATGCAAAAACTGGTTATTTGAGTCATTTCTGATGAAGATCGTTCTAAAACATTTTTAATAAAATTCTCTCCTTTCTAAATATATTGAACTTAGTCTTTCATGATTCAATGCTATCATTATTAACAAGTACTATATTTGATGTCTGTGATGTGTACTGCCTTTGGAGGTTAAGAAAAGTACCTAGAACTGGGTGCCCAAACCACCAAGTTTTATTTAATTTCTGCTTTGAATTCAAGGATTTTTTTCTTCTTTCTTTCACATCAGGCTGTCAGTTATTACAGCTACAGTCAATCTTTGTTGTTTCACAGCATCTCTTATATACATCGCCTTTTTTTCACTCACACAACCACCACCCAAGAACACCTCTCACCTGACTTATTGCAATAGATTTTTAATTGATCCCTCTAACTCACTCCAATCTATCTTCTACTTAGTTGCCAGTGGTTTTTTAGGTCTGACTATGCCACTCTTCTACTCAAAATCCTCCAAGATCAAATAATTCTCTTCACAACCATGCCCTTTCCTACCTTTCCAGTCTTCTTACAATTTATTTCCTGCCATGCGCTTTTACAATGCAGATACAGTGCTGTATTTGCTATTCCTTGATGATGCTTTATCTCCTGACTGCACCTATATACAGTCTTCCCTTCTCAGTGCTTGGAATATACTCACTCCTCACCTCTGCTTCTTGATTTCCTTAGCTTTCTTCGAGATATGGCTCAAGTCCCACCTTCTGCAGGAAGTCTTTCCTGTTCCTTTCCAACTTATCCCACCAAAGAAGGGGTACAGAACTTCTTTGCAGATAGTTTTTTTTACATGTTATACCCCCACTAAAATAAACTACTTGAGGTTTTTTCTTTTCTTTGTATCCCCAGCACAGTGCCTGCCATAAAGTAGGCACTTAGCATATGTTGTTTGACTTGGTGAATGACTGGAACAGCACATTTGGATCCTTATAGACTCCATGGTTTGTGCTTATTTTTGGAGGGCTGACATTGTCAAACTTACCTAAATAGAGCATGTCATATAATTTTTCAGTATTTTTCCAGCAGTTTTTAACCACCAAATATTAAAGCACTTTACCAGTTTGTCAAGGCACACTGTACTCCCAGAAGATAGCAGTTTTGAATTTTAGATGTAGTACAGTATTTAGTAGGCAATTAACATGGTGTCAGAATACATGGCTTTGAATGCCAGTTCCACCACTTATTTGTCATGCAAAATTGGGATAAGTTAAAGATCACTGAATTTTTATTGATGAAAGGAACTTTTAAAATAATCTAGACCAATGTAACCACTCATCACACAATTAACTGAAACCAAGAGTGAGAAAAGCAATTCACTCAAGGTCACTCAACAAATCATTCACCCAAGATCATTCAACAAGTCAATGCCAGGCTTTGTACAAGAACACATCTAGTACTCTTTCCCTATCCCAGATGGCTAACTGAAATTAAGTATCTCTCAGGATTTTAATTTCCTCATCTGAAAAATTGGGATAATAAAACCTGTAATGCCTCCCTCCCTCAAAGGGTTATAGCAAGAGAAATGATAGGATAGATGTGACTGAGGCACAAAATACTCTTTCAATTACTATGAAGCAAAGCACAATAGTTTCCAACTGTCATATATTATTTCCATATATATTCCCTTAATAAATTTTACAGCAATAGAATTTAAATGCTAATGAAACAGGACCAGCAACACACATAAAACAAAACATTTTAATTTCATTTTCTTTGAAGAATTAAAGGAATTAAAACTTTAAATTAGAAACCCCTGCTCATAACAATTTAATTATTCCAAATTAAAAATTTGTCATCACCACCTATTCCTTTTACAAAGTTTCTCTTCTGGTTAAACTAGACCAATGAGAATAACTTGACAGGTGGGCTTTATATTTGCATTTCTTGAATTCTACAATGGATCAGAAATCATCAATTGCAGGAAAAACATACCAAGATGTCATCTGGTATTCCCTAAATCATAACATACAAATGCTATTTTTATGAACTAATTATTTAACAATAAGTTATGTAATTGAGGGTATTAACATTCTAGGTCAATTCTATACGCCACTACTTTGTCTTAGTTTTCTTAGTTATTATTATTCTCCATTCACAATTTCTAAAAATTGATGTTTCACTGCTAAAGTATAATTGGAAAATAGATCTAGTGACTTTAGCACATATAAAAGTAATTTAAATTTAGTTACTGTGGCTATTTTGACAATTAACACTAGGGAAGAAACTATGTTATGGTTTTATTATTTTTTAAACAAAATTATAATGTGATATTCCTTGTCTGATAATATTGACTATCCATATATACTCCCAATATCCACCTCCTTGACCAATAATATAAAACTGTGAGATAAATGGCTGGATATTTAATATAGTCTGTCGCCTTAGCTACTCTCTAGATAAAACTAAATGGCTGTGTCTGATCAATATTGGATCATAATCATTACTTGCTTCTCACTTGCACCAAACTCCAACCAAATGGGGTAACAAACCCAAGTGAAAATGAAACCAATGTCTCTATCTCCAATGGGTTAAGAAGGTTAAAATTAAAAACCAATTCAAGGTTTAGTGGTAATATAGAAATGAGAGCTACCTTTCTCATCAGGCAATGATGGAATGCTATCACTCTGGAGGGAATCATCCACAGCAGTAAAAACTTGTTCCTCAATAAGACTCTCCATCTTTTCAGAAGCAGGTTTCTT
This sequence comes from Phalanger gymnotis, assembly GCA_028646595.1. Lineage (NCBI taxonomy): Eukaryota > Metazoa > Chordata > Mammalia > Diprotodontia > Phalangeridae > Phalanger > Phalanger gymnotis. Next base: position 278,210,953 of record CM053626.1, on the reverse strand, counting down.
CTCATTTTCCTTAGACAACAGAACTGAAGAACTTTCTTGGTGGCTGTTACTGCTTCTGCTCCGTAAATTTTTATGACAGCAAAATAAATTAACAAACAAAATGCAAGTTATTTAAATGATGACCCTGACCTCTGAAAGTACAAAGTGAAGAAAATATGCAAAATAACAAGTTTCAAAAGTTACAGTGCCTTTTTTTTCTATCAGCATGAAAGGAGCTTGTGTAAGTCAGCTAATGAAATCCAATAGCAATTTATTAATATGTCACAAAGGCAATAAATGAGGAAATAACCATGCCGAAAATTTTTGAAAAAATGTTAGGAAAAATAATTCATGCAATACAAAGTTTTTCTACCATCACAGCTGGTGCCTAGGACATGGTAGGTGCTTAACAAATAAGTGGTAACCATCTAAATGAGATTTTACTACAGTTTGATCAAGGAGACAGTCTAGTCTAAGGTAGACTTGTAGATACCCTCTATGGAAAAGCAGCATGCTATACTTGTACCATATAGGGTTATTGTGTGGACCAAATGAGGTAATATGTATATAAAGTACTTTGGAAACTTTAAAGCACTTTCTAGCCAATGTAAATAACAGATATTTTTACTATGATTTTTATTACAGGGTAAAATGGTAAAGGGAAATGTAAAAGTTAGTACTAAAATTCTTCCCATGATTTAATGGTAATTCCACATTCCTTTTTTTGCCTGCTGTTACTGATGAGTCATTTCAGTCATGTCTGACTCTTTGAGACCCTCATTTGGAGTTTTCTTGTCAAACATACTGGAGTGGTTTTTCATTTTCTTCTCCAGCTCATTTTACAGACAGGGAAACTGAGGCAAACAGGATGAAGTGACTTGCCCAGGGTTACACAGATAGTAAGTGTCTGAGAACAGATTTGAACTCAGAAAGAGGGGTCCTCCTGACTCCAGGACTGGCATACTACACACTTCACTACCTAGCTGCCCTTTTTTTGTCTAGTAATCAAGTAATTATATGGAGACGTTACTATATTTTATATAGAAGTTTAATAACTGGGGGGAGGAAGCAACTACTTTCATATACAAATATTTTAATCGGATTAATGAAAATATATACTTCAATGAATCTGTGATTTCACTCATGTGAGTACTCCCTCGAATAGCAACTCCTATATGCTTTCTCATCCTGGGCAACTCTTATTCATGTCTTCCCATAAGTCCTCTACAGAGGACCACCTAAATTTTGGGGACCTTCTTCTAGGTCTCTTGACATAGGATAGATGCCAATACGTACACGGGCTGTCCATCTGTTATCCTGTGTTCTTGGAATTACAGAATCTCAGAGTTTAAAGGGTTGCCAGGAGCCACCTAGTCCAACACTATAACTGGGACCCCACTGGCTGGGACTTTGAGGTCATTTGTTCTTCCCCTAGGTGACAAGCCTTGGAATTATCAATGAAACAATTAAAAGTCTGAATAGTTAATATGGTAAATTATTAATAACACTATATGCATAGTCCATTTACTCTTCCAGGAATATATCTCTCTCCTCTGTGATAGTTTTTACACAGTTCTTGGTGTGCTTCATTGATAATATGCTATAACTTATTTACACCTGTGAAGAGGTATCCCTTCATTATCCTTTCTTTGGGCAATGACCCGTAACCTCAACACTTTGGTGAAGGCAGTAGGGTATGATTTACAGCAATACAGCAACACTGGAATAATACCAGTGTTTAAAAAATGGACCCTTCCTTTAGGGAGAAGCTCAGGGCCATTAAGAGCACAGTACAATTTCCCAAAAGTAATCCAGTCCAAACTCTTCCTCCTGTTTAATTCTGGGCACAATTCAATGTTCACCTACAGTGTCTATCCATCATGACTGAACAAAGTATTTATTAAGAATTTACAATGTGCAAAAACCTGTGCTAAGTGCTACAAATACAAACACAAAATTAAGAAAGTTCTTGCTCTCAAAGAGCTTACATTCTAATGAGGGAGACAATACACATGGAAAGTTTCTGCTGCAAGCTAGATAAAAAGGTCTCACAGTCCTTAGGGTGCAGCAGTAAAACTGATGTTAATGCCTCTGCTTTAATGTCACTTCCCCTAATAAAATCATGTCAGTTTCTGATATTGAACCATTTGACAGTAACATATCGTTTGGTAATACGAGCTTTCTCTTATGGGTCTTCAATGGTTGTGGCTGTAGCACTTGCAGGAGCAGTGGCCAAGCTGCATCCGCATAGGGGTTGCTTCTCATGATGATGGCTAAGAATACTGGGCTGTCCTGGTCTATTTCTATGTGCAGGAGTTGGTAAGAATGGCTGGCCTCTTCTCCACATTAGTTCCCTCCTTGAATGATGGCCACGAAGGCTAGTCTAGAAGCAGGACTGGTGTCTGCCACTCTCAGAGGTCCTGTGCTTATCTGCCTGTTGAGTGGCACCTGGTCAGCTGCTATTGCTGGCATTGATAAAGAAACTAAGGCGCTTCTCCACAATGATTTCTCCTCTCGATAATGGCTGTGGGAGCAGGGCAGGTTGTTTGGAGGACATGCCATTCCAAAGGCTCTTGGGTTCAGTCTTTGGTTGTCTCTATCAGGATTTGAGGGGAGTTGGTGGTCAAGGTGGTGGTGGAGACTCACTTGCTGGGAACATGCTGCTTTGTCTCTCTCTCCCCACATAACTGTGTATGTACTGATGGACCAGCTCTATAGGATGTCCTGTGAGCTCCCTTCTCTCCTTTATCTCTGATAAAGAGGTGACTCTTCTCTTTGACAAGAATCATACCTCAGTCAGTCAAATAATAACTCAATTAGCCAACTAGGATTTATTAGGAAGCTACTTTATGCCAGGCACTATGCTAAGCGCTGGTGATACAAGCAAAGCAATAAACGGTCTGCCCTCAAAGAGCTCAAACTCTAATAAGGGAGACAACATGCAAACATGTCCAAAAATATATATACAAGGTAAATTGTGGGCAACCTCAGAGGGAAGATAGTAAGATTAAGAACTGAGAAAGACATCTTGCAGAAGGAGGGACTTAGCCAAGACTTCAGAGTTGGAGAAATGGAATATCATGTTCAAGAAATAGCCAGGAGACCAGTGTCACTGGATCACAGACTACATATAGTAGATTATGGTGTAAGAAGACAGGACAAGTTAGCAGGGGGACAAGTTATGAAAAGCTCTGAAAGGCAGAGGAATTTCTATTTGATCTTAAGGGGTACTATGACATCTTCTACCTGATGTCTTTACTGATCCCCCAAGCTACTAATACCTCCCTCCCAAATTACTCTATATTTACATATGTACATGCTGTCTCCCTTGTAAGCTTTTTGAGGGCAGAGACAGTTTCATTTTGGTCTTTATGTCACTATTATCTGGCACTAGGTGGGTCCTTAACAAATTTTTTTTGATTGGCTGACTGAATGTGCTATTTATGTCTGGACATCAGCCTTTAGCCACTTGAGTTTTTTTGTGCAGGTAATTTGAGCAAACACTTCTGAATTATTAAGGCTCTCATTTAGGAGACTCTGGAAAGTAACAGGAATTGATGTAATTAGCTCAATGTCAATATGAATGGGAGTATCTTGAAGACTGACTTTATCACCTGGTTGTGAATTCCTCTTCCATTTGGACTCTGCACTAGAAATCCTTCATGATGCTGGGAAACATCTTTGATGAGCATATATTCATTGTATTATGCCTTATTTGAAATTTACAAATCAAAATGTCAATTATGTATGCTCTGACATCTTTCAAAGAACCACACATGATTTTAATGAATTCATGGAAGACACCTTGTTGACGAGCCTGTTAGGCAGCATTTTGTTCTACCTAACTAAATTATTTTTTACAGTCAAGAAACAAAATGCATCTTTTATTATCTGTTACCTTTAAGTTAAATGGATGACTGTAAAGATGTGGTATATGCTATGAAACATAATCTGCAAACTATATGTTCCCTTCTTAAAGCTTCATTAACAATGCCCAAACAGAAATGTAGATTACTCTATCAAGATTATATTGAAATGAGAAAACATATATGGAACCGTAATTACTGACAATTTCTTGAATGACCTTTATGGGTAATAATAAAGTCTTTGTTTATTTTCCCCAAGCATAAGGTATCTTCTCCTTGGCACTCAAAAAATTCTGTCACCTCAGGCACGAGCCTTCACTGTGGATATTTGGTCTGGTTCAGTGGTTCTAGCTACTTTCATATTCAGCACGAAGGGGACAGTGATACTACTCAGCAAAGCTGAGTTTAAGTCTTGTCTCTGACTAGCTATGGCATCCCAGGTAAGTCACTTAATCCTTATGTGCCCCATATGATTTCTAACACTATAAACTGCTAAGCAGGTGTCAATCTTCATTGGTAGAGGGAGTTTCCTCAATAACGAAATCACAAGTCCACCCCACCCTTCCAGTAATCATTATTTAATTTATATGTTATGATACTGATTATAAAATAAAATTGAATTATTTTCTTTTACCTCTGATCATGAGTCTTGGATTTTGAGGCCTCTGAATAACTATCAAAAGACGGGGAATATTTTTGGTTCTTTGAGTCAGAAGTCTCTTCTTTACTCTGAGAAATTATAACAGAGTCACTTTTCCTGTCAAAAAAGAAATAGGAATAAAAAAATCTTTAGGAAGGAAAAAGGTTTTAAAAATTGTTCAAAAGTAGCATGAAATTAAAAGCATACAAAGAATGAACTGCATACATAATATGAAACCAAAGATAGGCCAAACCGTGTGTGTGTGTGTGTGTGTGTGTGTGTGTGTGTGTGTGTGTGTGTGTGTGAAAACAGATTAAAGAATATCTTCCGAAGAGGAATAAAAGAAAATAATTTTGAATGGATAGCAGTGTATTCTTCAACAAGACCATTATTTGTATAAAAACTTAACTCAGTGTTTGAAATAAAAACAATTCATACTCATACCACTGCTCCCATCAGCTCTGGACATTACAGTAGCAAAGCGCAGACAGAATTTCAATAAAACAAAGATAATGCCATAGTAGTTGCATCTACTTTCCACAAGGAAGCCATTGACAAAGAAGATAAAATGACAATAAAAATACAAACTAGTATTTTTTGGTTACATATCAATAACAAAAGCTTACTATATCTACTTTTCTGAAATATTTTAAAGACTTAAGTAACTCTTTTGCAGATTTCCTAAAATGTAACACCTGACAAACAAAAAAAAATGTCCAGTTAATAATTAGGCAAAACAATCAGTGATAAATCTGTGATGCAATGGTTCATATACTTAATACATTGGGAACATTTGTGCATATCCTAGCATATATTATATTTTTGTTTGTTTTTACATTCAATTTCTATCTTATTTTTTTCCTCAATTACATGCTTAACATTAGTTTTTTAAAATTTTGAGTTCCAAATTCTCTCCCTCCTTGAGAAGGCAAGCAATTTGATACAGACTATAGTAGTCATAAAAACATTTCCATATTTGCCATATTGCAAAAGAAAATGCAGATAAAAAAACACAAGAATAATAAAGTTTAAAAAGTACCTAGCATATATTATACAACAGATCATGATTTAAACTGAATTTATAAAATGAACAGTTTTTTTCCTAAACCACCTTCATTTCAGCTATTTAAAGACAGTAATGATTTCCAGTAGCAACAAGATTTTTAAAAGGTTAATAGAGCAAGTAATATTACCTGTCTGTATCAGTTCTGGCTCTCAACTGTTTCATGAACTCTGAATGCTGCTGCCGCTGATGATCAATAAGAGCTGTTATTGGTGCTGCCGAAGCTGTAACAGCATCTGATATCTGGTTTCGTGCCAATTCTGTCATCTAAATGTGGGATCATAAAACAAAGAGAAAAAGTAAATGTAGATAGGTGTGGCAATACTATAATAAAATTATATCACATCTCTTTAGGCAAGTGGCATGGTAAAGTCATCTATTGGCCAGCTGTGCAACCTGGGAGCAAGACCTTTAGCCTTTCTCAATTCCAATGTCTTTAACTGTCAAATGATCTCCCATCTAGCTCTGAATCTAAGATACTATCAGATAAATTCTACCTGATCCATGAAACACTAGAGTGGGGAACCTGCAGCCTCGAGACTACATATGGCCTTTCATGTCCTTGGGTGCAGCCTTTTGACTGAGTCGTGTTATAGAACAAATCCTTTTATTAAAGGGATTTGTTCTGTGAAGTTTGGATTCACTCAAAGGGCTGCACTTGAGGATTTAGAGGGCCATATATGGACTTAAGGCCATAGGTTCCCCACCCCTGCCCAGTAATTACAAGTGATATCTTCTTCCCTTGACCTCTCATCATTATTACTGTCTGTATTGCTATTACTGACAATTATGCCTTATGAAAAAGTGTTGCTTCTGTTGCTCTGAAATATATCCTCCCAGTCTCTCAGGTTTGCAACCTAGAAGTCATCCTGGCTTCTTCACTATCTCTCACCCTGCCTCCCCACATCTACATTGTTGTCAGGACCCATGGATTTAACCTTTGCCACATCTCTCCAATACATCTCTTTCTTTCCTCTGACACCACTACAACTCTAGCCAGGTCCAAAAGCCAAATACAGGGAAAAGTGTTGAAAAGCATTTTAACGAATATTTACTCAAACATTTTCCAAAGACCAACCTAGCTAAGTACAGAGGTAAACATCACCAGCAGGCTGGCCACCTGGTGATGAATTTTGGCCGCATAGCAAACCATAAAAAGCAGAAAAATACAAAATGGCTATCAGTTCTACATGGTTTCTCTACTTCTGCAGTAACAATAACAAAGTGCTAGGAAAAGGGATATAGGGAACTAAGAATCACATGGCTTTTAATCTGTCAATAAGATTTGACTGAATAAGTGAAGTATTTAATATTAAACACTCATTATGTGTAAAGCACTGTGTAAATCATTTACACTGAAGATACAAATAGAAAAAGTTTTCAAGGAGCTCACATTCTAATATAGGGAACATTTGTATTGATATTTTAACTGTGAGATCCACGTCCAATGACTAATGAGTGGGTGTCCTGCTGGAGGAACAGAGTCACATCAGTCTTGACATTCTTGCTATGAACCAAACCAAAAGAAATAAGGAAGTTACACCTCAGTGGAAGTCTGAGTTACAAGTATTTCCTGGAGAGAGGCAAAGAAATTGGTGAAGCAGGTTTTACCAAAAATCTAATGGCAACAGGAAATACATGCAGCAGATAAATCAAGGATGAGAACTGAGAAAAGACCAGGATATTTGGTAATTAAGAGACTGCTGGTAATTTTGGAGGGATGATGAATGATGAAGTCAAAAACCAGATTGCAAAAGGCCGAGGAGTGAGAGGAGACAATAACACGGAAAAGCTTTTTCACAGAATCTGGCTGAGAAAGGGAGAAAACAAAAGCTAGAGGGGGTGGTAATCTCAAGTGAAGTCTTTTTAAGAATGGAGGAAGACCTTAACATGTTTGAAGGCAGTAAGGAAGGAACCAGTGGATAAGGAGAGGCTGACTGGGGCAGGGCAGCAGGGGGACAATCTGAAAGAGAAGATAGAATAGGGAGTAAGTATACAGGCAGAAGCACTGGCCTTGACAAGGGAAAGGGCTATCTCCTTATCTGAGACTGGAAAAAGGAAGCAGAGAAGTTTTGTCAAAAGGTTTTGAGATAAAGAGAAGGGGAAGAGAGACCCTAAGGTGAATGAGTGGTCTCAGTCTTCTCAGAAGAAATAAGAAGAAAGTCCTCAGGTAAAAGGGGAAGGGAAGGTACAGAAAGGTTAAAGAGAGAAAAAGGTTTGAAATAGCTTCTGTGGGGAGATAGGGAACCAATTAAGGAGGAATAAAAGGACTGCCTTACTACAGAGAAGAGACAGTTGGAATTAGATAACATACATTTGTAGTATACCTTATCAGCATGATTATGTGCCTTTCTCCCACTCTATTCAGCAGCATGTGATTAGGAGGTGGATGATGACTAGGGTTTGGCAAGAGATGAGTGGCAAAAGACAAGGGGGTTACAGATTCAAGAGTAAAATGTGGAAGTGAACTGGTTAATTATAAGGTAAAATTTGGAAAGGAAGGAAAGGGAAGTCAGAGTAGGGGCCTGAGAAAAGTACTGAGGGATTAGAAAACCACATCTACTAAACTTAAAGTTACATAACTAATCAAGAAAAGACTAACGAGCAGAAAAGTAATTTCACTGTTAATTAACATATGTGAATCCCTAAGTGCAGAGTATTTCTCCTTGATCCTCACCTCACGGATTTGTCGTGCGGCATCGGTGGTGAGCCGAGCGGCCTCTGCCTGCTGGGCAGCTATCTTACACGTTGTCTCCTGTAGTGCTTCAGTGGCTTCCTGTCGTGACTGAACTAGCTGCTGTAGAGATTCTGCATGGGCCTACACAAAAAAGGCAATACACTTTGATAACTTGAGCTTAAAAATGTTTTAGCCTTCTCAAAAGTAAAGGAGTTTAATCTAAAATTTTGGTATGTGGGCCAAAAGTTTGATCTCTCACTTTTGTATTATTTTAAAATTTCTATATATTTCAATAATCATTATGATTACAGACTGGCATAGATCTCGAGTAGTTCTGTAGTATAAAATCTCAAAGATTCTTAATGTCAGAAGGAATCTCAGAGGACACCTAATCTAACAATATTCACTATCAAGTAATCACCCGGTCTATCCCTGAAGATGCTTCAGTGGTAGGAAAGGCTGTACCTCTTGAGGCAGCCCATTGTACCTTTGGGTGCTTTTAAATGAAGTTAATGGGCTGTATAGATTCAGAGCTCCTCTAGTCCAGGTAGGAGCTTCACTCAAACTAAACCAGAAAGATGGGTGACAGATCTTCTTAAGTTAACAATGAGGCTTTCTTTGGGGAATATAGTTCCAAGCCCCGGAACTTTCCAGTAAAAGAAAAACAAAACCGTTTTTAAAGCCCTTCCTATGAATGAGTCTACAGAATCAATTCTTCAATTCAACAACAAACATTTATTAAATATCTACTATGTCTAACACACTAAGGTAGGAAATGGAAATACAAAGGCATTAATGAAACAGTCCTTGCCCTCAAGAAGCTTACTACATTCTACTAGAGGTAGGGAGGACACAACATGTACATAAATAAATAGGAATAAGGACTAGGTTTGTGCTTTCACTGGTACAGGGAACCCCCAGGTGAGGAAATTCCCTCTACCAAGGTAGATCAGTGCCATCTCTGCAGCTCAGATTCTTGGAGCCCTTAGAGGTTAAGTGACCTGCCCAGGGTCCCATAGCCAGGATGGATCAGAGGTAGGTCTTAAACTAGGTCCTCCTAGCTTAGGAGGCCAGCTCGTCATACACTCCATCATGTTGCCTCTCTCTCTATTTTGTAAACACAAAAGGTATACAAAATGATACAAAGCAATTTCATGAGGAAGAGAACAAAGCAAGCTGGGCTGTAGGGTGAGGATCCCAAGATTCCCTAAGAGTCCTAGCTTTAGGGACTTGGTGAAGCTTGAAGTCTTAACATGGACTTGTTTCTCTGCTTGCTACAGTACTGACAAGGCAAAGGAAGAAGAGTGATGGACATGCCCATAATAACTAACATCACCTGCGCAGCTTTATGTCGGGCCTCATCCAGCTGTCTCTGACTTTCCAGGGCCTCATGTTCAGCCTTCAACTTCAAAAGTGCCAGGTCTCGTTCATGACGCTGCTGCTGTGCCTGTGTTATAATACAGATAATAACTATAACAGACTTACTCCTAATATGTAAACACATCAAGGATTTGCGATTTCATCAGAGACTTGTTTAAAAATACTCTATCTTTAATCTTCATTTTAAAAAAATCTACGTGCTGTTGTTTATAGGACTGATTATGATGTATATGGCAAGCTGGCTACACACTAGAAAAGTGTGGTACAGTACAAGATGATTCAATGCATCTATAATACCGCTTGAGAGAGAGATGAAAACAGAGGGAAAGAAAATAGAAGGGAACCATTATGGATACCTTTAGGATCTGAGCCAAGGAGACAGTCTCCTGCTGGGCCAGTGATATGCCTCGAACTCTTTCTACATCTGTCAGCTGGCGTACAGATTCCTCGATAGCACTTAAGTAGCTAAGCTCTGCTGTCATACGATGCTGAAGACCAGCAGGAGAAAAGCGCATCGCACCTGAAAGATCACAAGAGACAAATGTAGAAAGTTCACAGCAACTATTTCTAAATTAAAATTTATAAATTAAAAAAAAAATTGGTTTGATCAGACCTGTGATTTCAGTGGCATAAAGGAATACCCAAGTAGAGAATCTCTTTACCAATGCAGATCTTTTGCAACTGATAGTCTTAAGAGGGTTATCTAGTACACTAAGAGGTTAAGGGAGCCTGGAGATGAGTCAGAAGAATGGATTTTCTGACTCCATGGCTGTGTGTCCACTACAGCAGGCTGCTTCTCCCAATTCTCATTGTAAGAGCCATAAAATAATTTTCTGTTTTCTCTGAATTTGGTAATTATAAACCTTGCCATAAATTTTAATATGTCAATGCTAGAGACATGAAAAAAAACCTACGAATTTCAAGTTCTTGGCAAATTTTATTGGAAAAGCTTCTAATCCCTCTTGAATCCTTTTTCTCTTCAATAATTAGGTTAATACTACAGAATTTATGTTCAGTCTTTCAAAAATACTTATAGAATAACAGAATCTTAGAGATGGTAGAAAACTCAGGTGTCACCAATTCAAGCCAATGCTGAATTATAAGTCCCTCTCTCATACCCCCATGTGGTCACCCAGAGACCTCATTCCTTTCCAAACCAGCCGATTTCATGACTGGAAAGCTTGAATTGTTAAGGAGCATTCATTTACAAAAGGCTTAAATCTATGTCCTTGCAACATTTGCCTGTTGGTCTTGGTTTTACCTTCTGGGGCACTAAGTAAAAGAAAATTATTATCTCTCTTAGATGATTTTCAAACAATATACCCAAACAGAATTAATCTTCACTTAAAAAATATTTTTCTATCATTCGACAGGAAAAGTAGTTTTTTCTGACTTGAAAGAAAAGGAAAGTTCAAAGTCATGTTTTATATAAAAAGTTACAATTGTACGAAATACACTTGCCTGGGGTTGAAGGTGTTCCTGCTGTTGCCTTACTACCTGCTACATTCATGTCAGAGAAGGCAGCATTGGATTTGAATACTGATGGTGTTGGAGGCAAGCCTGCAGGGGATCTAGTCCTCTCCACTGAATTTGCTGGAAGGTCAAACTGTGAAAGTTTCTGGGAGCTTGGAGACAAGGGAGAAGTTGGAGTTCTCTGTGATCTTCCCTTATCTGACGAGAGACTAAAGAATTTTTTTAAGCTAAAACAAAGTAGTACACTTTGAGATCAGACATTAGATAGCTCTTTTTTAAAAAAAATATTTGTGCCAGTAATAACTTCTTTACTAGAATAGTCATTTCATTGGTATAGGGGACTCCAAATAAGGAAGCTATCTCTGCCATACAGATCAGAAACTCTTGCCAGGGAGCTTCTAGGGGTTGAGTTAACTTGCCCAGAATCACAGAGTCAGTACGGGTAATAGATGGGATTTGAAACCTGATAGTCCTGACTTGGTAGCCTCCAGCAATTCATAACAGTATAATAATTCATTTCTGTTTAACATACACTTTAGAAGACATTGACCAAAAGTAAAGGGGAATCTAGTGTTTGATGTTGAAACTCTTATTTTTTTTCCTACAACATACAGGTGCTATCCTTCCTTATACAGAAGTTCATTTTGAGTATTTGCTAACAATCAATCTAGTGTTAAACCAAAGGCCTCAATATATTTTCTTTTAAATACCAATTAAAAGACTGACACATAAAATGAAAAGATGAGTAATCCACAAAAGGATAAATTTAAAAACACTAATAAAATAAAAATATCAAGATTTCTCCACTAAAGAATAGCATGCTGTTTTTGTGATGGCAAAGAACTGGAAACTGAGGGGATGCTCATCAGCTGCAGAATGGTTGAACAAGTTGTGGTATATGGATGTAATGGAATACTATTGTTCCATAAGAAATGATGAGCAGGCAGATTTCAGAAAAACCTGAACTTACATGAACTTACGCTAAATGAAATGAGCAGAACCAGGAGAATACTGTACACAGTAACAGCAACACTGTACGATGACCAACTTTGATAGAATTAGGTCTTCTTATCAATGCAATGATCTAAGACAATTCCAAAAGACTCATGATGGAAAATGCTATCCACGTCCAGAGAAAAGAACTATGGAGTCTGAATGCAGATCGAAGCATACTAATCTCTTTCTTTTGTTACTTTTTGGTTTTGTTTTTTTTTTTCACGGTTGTTCCCATTTGTTCTTATTCGTCTTTCATAACATGACTAATGTGGAAATACAGGGTGTTCCTTAAGTCTGGACAGATAGGCAAAAATGCATATTTTCAAGAAATGAAATGAATGAAATTTTCAACCACATTTTATTTAACTGGAATATTAACAAATAACATCTTCAATATGATTTCCATCATTTGTGATGCAAAGGTTGATGTGCTTTGCAAGATTCACATGAACTTGATGCAATAACTCCACATTTCCTATGTGTCCAGACTTTAGGAACACTCTGTATGTTTAATATGCTCAAACATGTAGAATCTATATCAGACTGCATGTCTTGTTTGGGGGGGGGGGGAGGCATGAATTTAGAACTCAAAATCTCATAAAAAGCAAGTGTTGAAAACCAAAAATTAACTTTTTAAAAAATAGCATGCTAAAAAGATTCCCTGTTGTTTTAATTTTACCCATATTCTTAAGCAGCATTTTAATTCTATCTTTAAACCATGCTCTTTTACACATACTTGTTTCCTAAGGCATTTGTTTTCCTAATGATGCATACATTATTCCATTCGATTTTTGCAAAACTAAAAAGTATTTTGAAAATTCCTTTTAAAACTTCTTATAAAATCATCTAAAGACTTAATTTGGGCAATTGGGTGGCACAATAGCAATAATGCTGGGCTTGGAATAAGGAAGACTCATCTTCATTAATTCACATCTGGTCTCAGACATTTATTAGCTGTGTGACCCTGGGCAAGTCACTTAACCCTGTTTGCCTCAGTTCCTCATCTGTAAAATGAGTTGGAGAAGTAAATGGCAAACCACTCCAGTATCTTTGCCATGAAAACCCCAAAATGGAGACACAAAGAGTTGGACATGACTGAAAAATGACTGAAAAACAAAAAAGACAAAGTACAACAGCAGCTAAAATTTTTCAGATGCACTAAGTAAACAAGTCTCATTTGATTCACAAAGCAGCTAAGAATAAATCGCGAATAAGACATAAATAAAATTATGTGATACACTTTACAACAATCATGAATATATACATGAAAATGTATCTGTATGTCTAGTTTTTGAATAGAATTAATGCTATGAGAGGTACTCACATATTTTCAGTGAACTTAATTTTCTCTTCGTGAAGGAACAATATTAACTAGTTAACAGTAGTTAAATAATTTCAATTCAGTAGATAAACAAAAAGATTTATCTTTAAATTGACTTCCACCAAGCTTCTATTCTCTTTAGATTTTCACCATAGAAAAAGCCCCCCCGCCCCTTTTTTAAAAAAATATTTATTTATTTATTTTTAAATTCATTCATTTATTTATTTATTTGATATATTTAGTTTTCAGCACTGACTTTCACAGGAATTTGAACTACAAATTTTCTCCCCATTTCTACCCTCCCCCCCACTCCAAGATGACATATATTCTGGTTGCCCTGTTCCTAGTCAGCCGTCCCTTCTGTCACCCCACTCCCCTCCCATCCCCTTTTCCCTTCCTTTCTTGTATGGCAAGATAAATTTCTATGCCCCATTGCTTGTGGATCTCATTTTCTTATTGCCTGCAAAAACGTTTTTGTTTTTGAACATCTATTTTTTAAAACTCTGAGTTCCAAATTCTCTACCCTCTTCCCTTCCCACCCACCCTCCCTAAGAAGTCAAGCAATTCAGCATGGGCCACATGTGTATCATTATGTATAACCCTTCCACAATACTCATGTTGTGAAAGACTAACTATATTTTGCTTCTTCCTAATCTATCCCCCTTTATTGAATTTTCTC
>CM053626.1:278176570-278196379 GCA_028646595.1 Phalanger gymnotis | reverse complement strand
CCACTTTGTGGGTTCTGCAGCTCTAGAATTGGTTCAGAGCCATTGTTTTATAGGTTTTTGGAGGAACTTGGTGGGGAGCTCACGCCAGTCACTGCTTCCCAGCCGCCATCTTGGCTCCGCCCCCCTAAGTGTTTATATTCTTTGCAGAGTACTATACTGGACCCTGGCAAGATGCCAAAGATTGTCTACAGGAGGATACATTCTACTTTTGGGGAGAAGAGGGAGGATGGATAGATATATAACATATCCACTAATAAGTAAATATAAAGTAATTTCAGGAGGGAGAGAACACTAATAATAAGAGACAAAGAGAAGTTTTTGTGAAGGGACTGTAATCTGAGATTAGCCTTGAAAAAAGAGAATTCTGAGCGATAGAAATAAAGAGATGGTGCAATCCAAGGTTGTGATTACCAACTTTTGTAAGTTCACAGAGGCATGAGAGGAGGTGCCTACTTTAGGGAACAGCTAGTAGTCCCATTGGGCTGGCACAAAGAATGCATAAAAAAGGAAGCGGTATGAATAAGGTTGAAAAGTTACAGTAGAACCAGATTGTGGAGGGCTTTAAATTCTTTTTTTAAAAAGTTTTTTAATGACTTTTTTTTTATGTCACTAGAATTTCTCTCAGTATTGTTCCCCCATCTCAGAGAGCCACCCCGTATAACAGATCAGTAGATTGTGAGCTCCTTGAGGACAAGGACTATTTTTTGCCTCTTTTTGTATCTCCAGAGCTTAGCACACTTTCCTGGAACATGGTAGGCATTTAATAAATGTTTATATTGACTGACTGACAAATAATATTTTTAAAGAAAAAGAAATGAAGATCAGCAAAATGGTTAAAAGTTGAAAAAAGTCTTAAAATATTTACAGTGTTCCACACCTGTGGACTTTCTACCTTTACAAAGGAGTGGGGTGGGAATATCTTCTCAATATTTCTTTGGAACCATACTTGTTCTTGTTAGTCAGTAAACATTTATCAAGTACTTATTATGTGCCAGACTCTGTGTTAAGTTCTAGGGGTACAAAAAGAGATAAAAGACTGTCCTTGCCCTCTAGCAGCTAACAGTCTAAAGAGGGATTTTGTAATTTTGCAACATGGACTTTGGTTTATTTTGATTTTGTGGTTCTTTCTGTTTACATTGTTGTAGTCGTCATGTATGTTGTTTGGCTCTGCTTAGTTCACTCTGCATCAGTTAATTTAAGTCTTTCTATGTTTCTATTCAAGTCATAGTTTCCTAGAGCACAATAATATTCCATTATACTCATGTACCACAATTTATTTTGCTATGGGGTATCTATGTGGCTTCCAATTATTTGCTTCCCCTAAAAGTGTTATTATAAATACTTTGGTGTATATGGCAACTTTTTTTTTTTTATCAGTGCCCTCCTTGGTCTACTGATGGAATCTCTGCATTAAAGGGTATGGATATCTTAGATTTTTTTTATTTGCATATTTCCAAATTGCTTTCCAAAATGGCTGTGCTGATTCCACCAACAATGCACTAGTGTGCCCCTCTTCCCACAGTTCTTTGAATATTGACTATGACTATCTTTTGTCATTTTTTCCAGTTGCACTGAAAACTGAGGGTTGTTGTTATTTGAATTTCTCTTAATATTAATGATTTGAAGCTTTCTTTCTTATGGTTGCTAATATTTTATAGTTCTTTTAAGAACTGTTTGTGTCTTTGACCACTTAATTATTAGGGAGTAGCTTTTGGTCTCATATATGTTTGTTAGTTTTGTGTGTCTGTCTGCATGTTAAATTCTTAGCAAGAAAGTTTTATTTTATCCTTGTGGCAACAGGGAACTACTAAACGCTTTTTAAACAAGTGAGTGATATAATTAGATCTGTGCCTTAGGGAGGAGATAAGATAGAAGGTATAAGTGGCCTTGGAATCACATTTGAATTTCATCTGCTTTTAACCTTTATTTTTGAAGACCAGTGACCTATATTGCCAAGTACATCTGCTTTATCAGCTCCAATAGTTGAATTAAGTGTAATATTGTATTTTTTGTGGATTTGCATAGGTTACTGGCAGGCTTTTCATTTCATTGACACTCTTTTTTCCAGTGCATTTTCTTATATGGTTGGCAACTCTGATAGGTACTTAAATTTATTCCTTATAAAATACCTATTTACTTTTATAATTAACTTGGATCTAACAACAAATTTTTATAGGGTTTTAGAAGGTGATAAATTGGAATAAACTCTTCATTTCAGGAACTGAGTATGCCATTCTCTGGAGGGCAAGATAGTTTCTCTAAATTCACCATGGAAATGGTGCGTCAGTACATGAAAGAAGAGGAAATGAGGGCAGCTCACCAATCTTCATTATTACGACTCCGTGAGAAAGCCCTGAAGGAGAAAGCTAAAGCAGAGCTAGCCTGGCTGGAACACCAGAAAAAGTAAGGACAACTGAAAACTGAAAAGTAATTCTTCTTAAAGAATGCTACCTTTGCAATTTGTAATGAAAATGGCCTTTCATATTTGTACCATTGCATGATTAAGGAAACATGACTGCTAACTGGAGAAGACACCACTCCAATGAGGTACCTACAGTCTGTTGTATTGGAAGTCATGGAATCTAGATAATTTTGGAGAGAAAGAAAAAGGAAAGTTGTCTAAAGAAATCTTAGTGAATACACAGGGAGCTCTCCAATGAATTCACATTTAATTAATTAAATTTAATTTAAATAGATGAACAAAAGGTGGAAGGAGGGGCCCATATCCATGAATCAATAATAAACCTGTAAGAATAATGTCATGAAGTCCAGACCCTGTATGGCCTCAGACTTTTAAAAAGTGCTAAGAATAATAAATAACTAAGGCTTTTGGGGCTATGTCAAGAGCATAAAATAAGAAAGGAAGAGATGGGCCTATTACTTCTGAGAGGTGGTGGAATGGAAGATGACAGAAAACAGTACTATTTAATACTTAATTATTTTTCATCTTTCTGTCAATGAATATGAATTTTATATTGAAACAAGTATAGCAAACATGGATAAGTGGAATTAAGATGAAGATAGATGAGATAGTAAGAATAACTGATTGCCTTAAAGTGAGATTGTTTTCTGGTCCATATAAATCACATTCCATGGTATTGAAAGAATTTTCAGGTATGATCTTTTAACTCCTTTAAATATTCTTCGAGAAATCTTGGCAGATAGGAGAGGTACCAAAAGATTAGAGTTTGGCAATGTTATTTTTGCAAAAAGACGGCTCCTGGAAATTTTAGATGTCTCCAGAAATGCGCTTAATGGCAATCTCCGGCAAACGTCTGAAACGGATTGTTAAACGGTTTACGAGCTGTTTAAAAAGGAGAGCGGCAATCATGAAGTGCATAGGCGCTAGAAAAGTGGCAATTATGTCGAATTAACGTGGATTCACCAAGAAAAAGTTACATGAAACCAACTTTATTTCCTCTTCTTTATGGTTTCCAGATTAATAGACCACAGAAATATAGGCAGGGATTTTCTAATCAGTGTTTAGCAGCTGGTCTCTGAAAAAAAAACGTACACCTGACACACTTTGTTTAGTCTGAATTACTAACATTTTCATCATTCCTTTCGTAAATCTAGACAATCGACAAAAACAGATCAATCCTTGATTCATAGCATCTTCCTATTTATGTATACATACACATACATATACATTTACATATACACATAAATAAAAAAAATATGCTGTTGCTGAAAATTTTAACAGTGGTTTTTCCCAACCTGGTTCAAGCTGGCTTCCACACTCACTCCTGATTATAAGCATAATTTATATGGATTTCAGTAAGACATTTGACAGTCCGTCTCAGAATATCCTTGTGGATGAGTTGGAGAAATGTGAGCTGGAAGTTAATAAATTTAAGTGAATTGATAGCTAATTAATCAACGTGTCTGAAGATTATTGATTAATAACAGTTTTATTTGGTTACTATAGGTCTCAATTTTAGGCCTTGCCCTAGTCAGCACTTTTATTAGTGACTTGGTTGAAGACCTATACATAAGATGCCAGAATTGACATCCAAAAAATCTCACCCAACTGGAATAATGAGCCAAATCACAGGATTAAATTTCATGGGTATAAATATAAATCACCTTGCTTGGTTCAAAAATGTAAATTTCCACTCATAAGAAAAAAAAAATTCGGACTTTTGTTTGGCTGATCCAAATCATCAACTAAAGCCAGTAATAGGTGTGAAATGGCTGTGGGGACAGAAAACTAATATAGAATTAGACTATGTTTATAGAGAACTATAGTGTCTAGAATAAGGGAAGAAAATATACTCTTCACTGGTCTTACCATGTATGTAGTGTTGTATTTAGTTCTGAACCTGACACATTAAGCACATTGACAAACTGGGCTTTAGAGGGAGATGACCAGGATAGCAAGGGTGCTCAAACATGACATTATAGGAGGAATAAGGAGCTGAGGAAGGGAACACGTGAGGAGTGGGAGTGAAGAAGATGATGACTAATGCCTGTCAAATATTTGAAGTACTGTCTGTGGAAATGGTATTAGATTAATTCTCTCAGGCTTCAGAGGCTAAAAGTAGTAACAATAGGTCAGAAATAAAGGACAGCAACTTTTTAGTTCAGTCATAAAGAAGAACTTTCTGATGATTAGCTCTTCAAAAATGGAAATGAGATTGAGTTCTTTGACCTTAAGACATGATACTCAATTACTCATCTGTCAGGTTCATCACAGAGGACTAGATTACTTTGAAAGTTTTTTCCAACTCCAACAGTTAATGGTCATGTTACTTTACCTAAACTGCATAAGATGCCAATTTTACCTGTAAGTTTTTTGTTTTTAATATATGGGCACATATAGCTGTGTGACTCCAATTTGAAAATGTTCTGCTAGATTATCCTTTATTGAAATCTTTCTCTGATGTTTCATTGCGACTAGGAGGTGACCCAGAGTTCTGGGAGCCTAAGGAAGGTAATGTAGCTCAAGATCTGATAGATCTACCAAGGGGGAAAAACTTCACATTTAGAGTTGATGGATTCTACATATCTGCCAACTAAGGACTAAACTTGATAAATGTCTACCATGTACTAATACTTTTTTGTCTACCATGTACTAATACTTTTTTGGTCACCGGGAGTCATGAAACCATTTATGTGGAGTTGTAATCTGCATCATTGAAGGATATTACTCACACCGGTGAAATGTACTAATACTTTTTTGGTCACCGGGAGTCATGAAACCATTTATGTGGAGTTGTAATCTGCATCATTGAAGGATATTACTCACACCGGTGAAATCTTGGATCCAGAAGTATGCTAGACTATAGGCTTACAAATGGAAAGAAACCTTTGAAATTAAAATTTAATAGATATTCTGTCTTACTCAATTTATGTTTACATATACATATATGCAGACATCTACGAGACAAAGGAGAAGATGATAAAATGCCTCCTCTCCGGAAGAGACAGCGTGGCTTGCTGTTGAAATTGCAGCAGGAGAAGGTAAGAAGGAAAAAAGGCATTTCTAGAGGAAACTTACTTAGGTTAAACTAGTAAATAGATTTCATTTTTTTGTATAATTTTTGGTAATACTATCAGATTTTCTTTATACCTAGCCTAGTTTATGCTTTTATAATAGGAGAATGGAATAATGTAAAATGCATTGGACTTAGAATCAGGAAGACTCGAGTTTGAATCCTACTTCAGATGCTGTGTGACCATGGGCAAGTTTCTTCATATATAATATATGAATAATGATATCTATAGCACTTAATCTTCCATAGGACCAGATGAGATGTTTCTGAAGCACTTTGTAAACCTTAAAATGCTATATAAATGAAAAGAAGGAAAAAATAGAGAAGTTCACTGTTAGACCCCAAAGTGCTAAGTAAATGTAAACTACTTCGTTATTATGTTGGTAACAGATTTTTGCTAACATTGGATCATATTTGTGCCATTGCTGAATTGTTGAATATACTGACAATCTCTCTGCCTTTGTAGAGCTGAGTAAATTAGCTTATAAGGTATACACAGTACTGACAACCTACATCAGTTTCTTAGGCCTCTAGACTTCTTCTTTCTCTTCATACTACCTGTGATACTCCCCTGTATTGTGCTCATCTTAATGCATTTCATCTCCCTACTAAGTTATAGGCCCCTGGAGGGCAGAGGCTCTTATTTTTTCATCTTTGTTTCCCCACTGTCTAGCACGTTGCTTTGGATGTAACAAGTATGTTGTAAATATTTGTTGAATTAAAATATGAATCAAATTTCATAATTCTAGATTGCCCTTTTATATTTAGAAACCTTCAGGTTTGTTGTGTGGGTGTGCTGTATGTATATATGTATTCTGATAACTTCACTTCAGTCTTCAACATTTGTGGATCATGGGAAGGGAGAAATTTAGTTTTTGTTTTCTTTAAATAGGAAAGGTTACCTACAAAATTGCAGTAATAAGAGTGACTTGTAGTTTACAAACCATTTTCTTTATAACCTCATGATGTAGAGGATAACAGTGATGATAAAAGTAGCACTTTTATTCAACTACCAAAGGTCATTTTATCCATCTGTGCAGTACTTCATAGAAAACTAAATGCAAAAGAATGATAGTAGGATAGGGACTTGTACCATGACCGTTTCTATCTGAATTCCAGTGATGATGATGATGATGATGATAACTGATTTTATATAGCACTTAACACTTTACGTACATCAGCTCTTTGTAATCTTACAGTAATCGTGTAAGGTCGACATTTCTAGGATTACATTCTTCCTTTACAGTTGAGGAAGTTGAGGTTCAGAAAGATTTGGTAAATGGTGACTTTTACTGAAGTGGCAGAGCAGGGTGCTTTTCACTTACCTCACTGCTTATGGATTGCTTTTGCCAAAAAATAAACCAGAAACTAGTTTTCTTATTTATAAACAATACTATTACTAAATATGTGGGTGCTTTTATTTTTTTCAAGAACTAATACATGCATAGGGTTGATGCTTATAGCAAAAAGGCAGAGAAGCAAAAAATAAGGTATAGGAAAGTTGGACAAGTTCTATAAACTGTTTTTACAATGATTGTTTCATTTGGAGATTCTTAGTAATTCCACATTAAAACTTAACAAGAAAGATTCATAGTTATTTTTAAGGTATTTTTAAAAATATTTTTCCCTATCCTACATGATAGCCTTTTCCCTTTGTATTATTTGGAATCCTTACATCTCCTTTGTATTCCTAACTTTTCTCACTCCTAGGCAGAAATTAAGCGTCTTCAGGAAGCCAACAAGGCAGCTCGGAAGGAAAGACAGCTGATTCTTAAGCAGCAAGAGGAAATAGAAAGAATCCGCCAAACCACAATTAAGCTTCAAGAGAAGTTGAAGTCTGCAGGGGAGAATAAATTGGTAAATTGAAAAGATATGTCAGTTTGTTTTCTCTTAAAGATGTTGTTTGCTTCCATCTCAGTTATCTAAAGGCATAGATGAATTTGTTAGCTTCTGTTCTAATGTGAAGCAGAGGCAGCTGTGCTAGCATAGTGGATAGTACTTAGCTCTTTAGTAGATACTTAGTAAATGTTTATCGATTGACTGATTGAGTGGATAGAGAGCTGGCCAGGAAGACCTAGGTTCAGGTCCACTTTTTTGGGGGGGGGGGGGCAGGTCAATTGGGGTTAAGTGACTTGCCCAAGATCACACAGCTTGTACATGTGTCAAGTGTCTGAGGCCGGATTTGAACTCAGGTCCTCCTGACTCCAGGGCCGGTGCTCTACTCACTGCGCCACCTAGCTGTCCCCAGGTCCCACTTACAGCATGTCCCAAAAGTTTTAGTGCAGTTTCAAGCTTCTTAAAAGCTGAACTTGATGTTTGACCCTGGTCAAGTCACTTAACTCTCAGTGCTCTGGGAAACCAGAATACTCTTAAGTTGTAGAGAAGGAGTCTACGAATTGGTACAGGGAGCTTTCTCATTTTGAAATTCTCTATGCCAGTGAAATCACAGGTCCAGTTCATATCTCTAATATGCAAGTTATTTTCATTCTAATGTTACAGTAAAGCAGAAACAGGAAAGAAACTAATTTGTGTATGTCTCTTCACTTTTTGAATAGTTTCATGTTTTTCATGACAAATTGTAGTTTTGAAGGAGGGTGGTACAAACATATCAATCTTAGTAACCTTGTTATCATTTTCTTCATTCATAAACTATTTTGGGACAGAGATCCTGTAGGTTACTTAAACTGCTTGGTTTCACTTGCCATATCACAAGAGACATAATGCAAAGAGTATTGGTGCTTTTGATATGGCTTCCATATAAGCTGTCTAATTTTTTGTTACCATATAAGGGAAAAAAAATTTACTATTCTATGCTCTTTCCCTTGGCAGTCCCAGCTACTTCAGTGACTCCCACATCTATGTCTTCAGCCCTGATATCACACCTAAATGTGAATATAGGTTGCATCTGTATACTTGGTACATCCATCTGGATATGACACTGGCATCTCCAGTTTAACATATCCAAAATGAAGCTCATTTTCTTCCCCACAAACCTATCCCTCTTCTAAACTAAGCTATTTCTTTTGAAGGCTCAACCTTCTTCTCTGACATCCTTTTCTCTCCTTTACTCCTTGTCTGTTACCAGATCTTATCTAGTTTACCTCAACAGCATCTCTCACATCCATTCCCCATTCACATGATTAGTTCTCTATAATCTAGATAATTGTAACAACCTCTGACTTTGTTCTCTATGCTTCTAATCTCTATCCTCTCTAATTTGTTTTCTACCAAGCTGCCAAAATCATCTTCCTAATGAAAAAGACCACATCACTAACCTATTTAGAAACCTCCAGTGGTTCCCTGTTGCCTCTAGAATACGATAGAAATTCCTATGTTGGGCATTTCAGACCCTCAGTCTGACTGTCTCTGTGCCACCTCTCTAGCCTTATTCCTTATTACTCACCTTCTGGTATTCTGTGTTCCAGTCAAAGTGGACTGTTAACTTTTCCTCAACCTTCATGTCCCTTGCCCTGCCTCTGTCCTTTTACAAGCCATCTTCATCTTTCCAGTGAACTGCTTCCTTATTCTTACCTCTCAGAGTTAATCTCCTTCAAGGAATCATCCATAAAACCTTACTTGATCCCTTATGGTTAGTGTTCACTCCTTTCTGAAATTACCTTCTCGCAGTAGAATATGTTTACTCAGGGCAGCCTAGCACAGTACCTTGTCTGTAATAGACAATAAGTGTTTAGGAAGGCAAACAAAGTAGTAGACTGAGAGCTGGTCTCAGAGCCAGCAAGATCTGAGTTCAAACTGTGACTTGGGACAAGTCAGCCTCTCAGTCAACCTCAGGCTACTCTCTTAAAATTCTAAGTTGCATTTCTAGTCCACATAGAGGCAGTTTCCACAATGGGAACTCCATATACAAATGAAAGCACAGTTAGAATCCAAATCCAGCTAAATGTTTGTTGAATTGGTGGAGGGGCTTGTGTAGTTCAGTAAAACTACGTGCTATGCTGTGCAGGGTTACCAAGGATAGACAAGTCATAGTGGAAAATTCCTAATACTGGAGAAGGAAATGAAGTATTTTTGCCAAGAAAACCCCATGGACAGTATTAAAATGATAATAGATATGATGTTGGAAGATGAGCCCCTCAGTTCAAAATGTGCCCAAAATGTTACTGGAGACAACTACAAGTAGCCCCAGAAAGAATGAAGCAGCTGGGTCAAAGCCAAAAGGAAGCTTAGCTTTGGATGTGCTTGGTAACAAAGGGAAAGTTCCATGCTATCAACATCAGTATTGCATAGGAACCTGGAAGGGGTAAGATCTGTGAACCAAAGTAAGCTGATCTGGTCAAATGAGATGGAAAATTTAAACAGCAACATCTCTTGGGGAGGGTCAATGAACTTAAAAGGATGAGAATAGGCGAATTTAATTTATTATATATCCTGTGCGGGCAAGACTCTCTTAGAAGAAATGGAGTAACCCTCATAGTTAATAAAAGGGTGAGAAAAGCAGTGCTGAGGTATAATCTCAAAAATGAAAATGATATCTGTTTGAATCCAAGGCATATGATTCAGCATCGCAGAAAAGTCAAAGTTGTTCAATTCTGTGATGACCTGCAACATTTAGAAATATTACCCAAAAAAAGATGTCACATTCATCATAGGAGATTGGAATGTTAAACTAGGAAATCAAAAGTTAATTAGAGTAACAGTCATGTTTGGCCTTGGAGTAGAAAATGAAACAGGGCAGAATATAAAAGAGTTTTGTCAAGATAGCTGTCTGGTCATAGCAAAGCATCTTTTTCAACAACCCAAACGGGGACTTTACTCATGGATATTACCAGATGGCCAGTATAGAAATCAGATTTATTACATAATTTGCAATTGAAGGTAGAGAAGCGCTATACAGTCAGTTAATACAAGACCTGGAGCTGACTGTGGCTCAAATCATGAGCTTCTTATTGCAAAATTTAGACTTAAATGGAAGAAAGTAGAGAAAATCATCAGACTAAATAGGTAAGACCTAAATAACATCCCTTATGAATGTGAAGTGGAAGCGATAAGCAGATTTAAAGAATTAGATCTGATAGAATGCCTGAAGAATTATGGACAGAAGTTATATTATATTATATTATATTATATATAAGGCAGTAACAAAAAATATCCCAAAGAAGAACAAGAAAGCAAAATGGCTGTCTGATAAGGGTTTACGAGTAGTTGAGGAAAGAACAAAGTAAAAGGTAAAGGAGAAAGGGAAAGATGGACCCAACTGCATGCAGAATTCCAGAGAACAGCAAGGAGAGACAAGAAGGTTTTCTTAAGTGAGTAATGCAAAGAAATAGAAGAAAACGATAGAATGGGAAAGACGAGATCTCTTCAAGATATCAAGGGAACTTTTCATGCAGAAATGGGCATGATGAAAGACAAAAATGGTAGAGACTTAACAGAAATAGAGGAGATTAAGAAGAGGTAGCAAGAATATACAGAAAAACTGTACAAGAAAGAACTTAACATCAATAATCATAATGGTGTGGTTATTGATCTAGAGCCATACATTCTGGAGAATGAAGTCAGGAGGACCATAAGAAGCATTGCTAGGGGCAGCTAGGTGGTGCAGTGAGTAGAGGACCGGCCCTGGAGTCAGGAGGACCTGAGTTCAAATACGGTGTCAGACACTTGACATGCCTACTAGCTGTGTGACCTTAGGCAGTTCACTTAACCCCAGTTGCCCTGCCTTCTACCCTGTAAAAACAAAACAGCAACAAAAAAGAGAAGCTTTGCTAACAATGAAGCTAGTGGAAGGGATGGAATTCCAGGTGAACTATTTAAAATCCTAAAAGATGATGCTTTTAAAGTGCTGCATTCATATGCCAGCAAATTTGGAAAAATTCAACAGTGGCCTCTGGTTTGGAAAAGATCAGTTTACATCCCAGTCCTAAAGAAGGGTAATGCCAAAGAATGTTCAAATTGCCAAACAGCTGCACACATTTCACATCCCAGGAAGGTTATGCTTCAGATTTTGCAAGCTATGCTTCAGCAGTATGTGAACCAAGAATTTCCAGAAGTATAGGCTTGTTTTTTAAAAGGCAAAAGAGCTAGAGACCAAATTGCCAGCATTCATTGGATTATGGAGAAAGCAAGAGAGTTCCAGGAAAACATCTACTTCTGCTTCACTGACTACACTAAAGCCTTTGTGTAGACCACAGCAAAATGTGGCAAGTCTTCAAAGAGATGGGAATACTAGATCATCTTACTTGTCTCCTGAAGAAATCAGTATGTGGGTTAAGAAACAACAGTTAGAACCAAACATGAAACAGCTGATTGGTTTAAGATTGGGAAAGGAGTAGGACAAAGCTATATATTGTCTCCTTGTTTATTTAACTTATATACAAAATACATCATGCAAAATGCCAGGCTGGATGAATCAAAAGCCAGAATTAAGGTTGTTGGAGAAATACCAGTTATCTGATATGCAGATGAATCTATCCTGGTGGCAGAAAGTAAAGGGGAATTAAGAAGCCTCTTATGAAGGTAAGAGAGGATAGTGTAAAAGCTGGTTCAAAGTTTAACAAAAAACAAACAAACAAAAAAAACTAAGAAAATAGCAGGTTGCATTATTTTCTGGCAAATAGAGGGAGAAGAAATGGAAACAGTGTCAGATTGTATATTTTTGGGTTCAAAGATCAGTGAAGATGGTGTTTGCAGCCATGGAATTGAAAAACACTTGTACCTTGGAAGGAAAGCTACGAAAAATCTAGGCAGCATGCTAGAAACAGAGACGACGTTGCTGACAAAGGTCTGTATAGTCAAAACTTTGGTTTTTCCAGTAGTAATATAGGGCTGTGACAGTTAGACTATAAGAAAAGCTAGGCACTGTAGAGTTGATGTTTTCAACTTGTGGTGCTGAAGAAGACTTTTGAGAGTTGCTTGGACAGCAAGGAGGTCAAATCCATTAATATTTCAATTCAGACTATTCATTGGAAAGATAGATACTGAAGCTGAAGCTTAACTACTTTGACCATATAATGAGAAGACAGGACTCATTGGAGAAGACTTTGATGTTGGGAAAGATTGATAGCAAAGAAGGGGATGGCAGAGTCTGAGATGGATAGTGTCATGCAAACAATGAGCATGAGCTTGGACAGACTTGAGGACATAGTGGAGGATGGAAGGGCCTGGCATGCCGTGGTCCATGGGTCATGCAGAGTTGGACACAACTGAACAATAACAACGATGACAGAATAATAATTATTAAGCAATAAAATAAGGTGGTAGTCTAGGAGTCAGAAGACCTGGCCTTCCTAGGACATTAACTTTTATTTGAAATCACAAAGCCTGAATGCCTTGATTTTCTTATTTGTAAAAATAAAACATTTCTGTCTCCTCTTCCCAACAGGAATGTTTTAAGGATGAATAGCTATATGTAGGAAAGACAGTATATACAGCACTGGTAGTAGTATTTTTTTTCTCAAATTAGTAATATATCAAATGAGACTATCATGGGTATTAATAGATTACTTTGAAACTTTAACTATGAATGTAGTTTTACTAATAACATTTTTTGAAACATCATCTTGGAAGTTTAAGAATATTTCAGTTTATTCGCAATAAGATTTTTATAATATCTTACCCTTTTCTTTGGTTTGCAGGAGCCTCATAGTGAGGATGAGACAAAGCAAAGTAAGGCATCTAGTCCAGCTCCAACTGACTTAGAGACTCGAAGTCCTTCCCCTGTCTCCATATCTAGCAGTGAGACTAGCAGCATCATGCAGAAACTCAAGAAAATGCGCAGCCGCATGGATGAAAAGTAATTTGTTTTTGTAATTAAAATCTTTAATAGTTTAAGCACATGAGGTTATCTTGTTTCATGACTATTAGTCGAGATTGTTGGGATATCTTTTGGTTAAGCCCAGTAGCATTATAGCAGAATTATTAACTTCAAGCTAGAAGTCAATCTGTGTATATGTGTCTTAATATATAATGCCAACTGACCAATATTAATTGGAAATGAAGTTATTAATTCATAATTCACTATCAGGTCATGGAATTCAGTACAATTCTAACATCACTTGCTGGTTACCTATTTGTACTTTTTATTTTCCTGTGAAACTAATTGATTCATTGCATCCGCCAAATCTTGTTTTAGGGTACAGCTAATTGATGATGCTAGATGAGATATTATTATTATTTTTGTTCTTACAGATAAACTTCTGAAAATCTTAATATTTTTACATTTGGTCATGGCACTATCTCTTGGCTTCTTTGATTTAAAACTTTAAAAAGAAAAGCTGTCTCTGTTACTCTGAAACCCAAGTACACTTGTGCTGGGCCTGAGCTCTTTGGAAATAAAACTACTGATAGAGAGAACAGGACTAATCTTGAGGTCCTATTCTATTCTATTTACTGATTCAAAATTAATTGAAACAGTGCTTAAATTTAAACTGTGTAAATAGATTTAGGGTGCTTTTTTTTTTCATCAGGAGGAAAGCTAAGTTTTTTCCTGCAATATTGAATGAATTTGCAGTCTTTGTTTCTTGGACCCTCTTCTCATAGTCTATTTTAATCAAAGGGAATTTCGCACTTAGATATGACTTAGAGCTTTGACCATATAAAATGACATTTAAATGGAAAATTAGCCTTTCAGGTTTACGTTCAATGTCTTGCTGTTATAAACTGGCAGCAAGGGGCAACATGACATAGTAGAGAGAGAACTAGCCTTGGAGTTAGGAAGACCTGGGTTCCAGTCCCGGTTTTGACACCTTAGTGGCAATGGTGTGACTGGGCAAATCACTTAACCAGTATGCCCCAGGGCCCAAGCAGTTTTCTAAGACTATATTGCAAAGCAAGTGCTAGTTTGTATTGGTAAAGGAAGTTTCCTCATTGAATGTTCCTTATACTATTAAAATCTAGTCTAGACTATAAAATGAGCTAATAGTTTCATAGTCCTTTTTTCAAGGTAACCACTTAATGCACTGTGTATGTAGTCTTTAACCTGTATAGCAGATTTTTTTTGAAGAAATCTGTACATTATAGAAGATATTTTTTTCAGCTACTCCTTTGAGATGAGACATCCCATCCCCACCTCAGATGTATTTATTTGTGTACCAGTTTTCATAAAAACACAACCAACTCTTTTGAAAGTTATCATGGAATATATAGACAAGTTATATTCACATTATGTTTTGTGAAGAAGCTATATCCTGAGTAAAATGAAGCATAGGAAGTGGGGGGGGGTTCTCTGTGGTAGACTTCCATTATTACAAAGTATCATTAAAAAGTAGACATTATATTATGGTCATCTGTTAAAATCTTAGTTTTTTTTTCCTTAAATTTTATCACTAGACCTGTAAAAACACTTAGGTTCCTGGGAATGTGAAATTTGAATTTGGAACATTTTTTCCTTGTACAGTAGGAAGAACAAATTAGCTAGGTAAAATTAACTTATCTCTCCTAATTAACGTACCAGGGCAGCGTGGATAAATCTCCTAAGCATCATTTTAAATATTCATATTCACCTTCTTTAACCAAGTTAGAAGCTACTAACAAAGAGTAAAATATTTACAGATTTGAGTTACATTTTCTACCGTTTGGTAAAAAAAACAAAAAAAGCAAAATACTAATTAGTTCCTGAGTAATTGAGTTAACTATCCATGTTTACTGATATGGCTACCACATCACTTTGTGTCACATAAGCATGAAAATACGTGTTTAAGAAAGCTTGGATTGAGATTTTTACTCTTAACTCAGAGATGTAGTCACACTTGAATAAGTCTTACTAAAATTTCTTTAAAACATGTAATGAAGATTATTGCCTTAATTCAGGAGCACAAAAGGGACCTTAGTACTTTTTAATTGTATTATGGTGGCTATACCTCTTACAGTTGGTTAGTTCTGACTGAGACAGAAACCTTGTAATCTTCCATTGGCCTGATAGAGACAGAGAAACAGAATGAGAAAATCCGTTCACTTCTTGTAGTAGAAAAATTGTTCACATTACCTCTACTAATAAAATTAAGTCTTATAGAAATGTGAAAGAATTAATTCAATTTACAATTAAAAGCAGTCTGTTCCTTTTGGGGCGGGGAGTGGATTTTGGAAATGGAGAAAACCTTGAAGTTCATTTTAGTTCAACTCTCATATTTTATATAAGAACTTATATAAAGAGACCTAAAGAATTTAAGTAACTTATTATCCAAAGTCACATGGCTGGTTAGTGGCTAAAGCAATAATTTTTAGACCATTGTCATTTTCTCCATGTCACATAGTTTTCATTTTTCAAGCCATTAAATTACTCATAATGCAACACCATGATGTGAACTTATAAGTTTAGCTGTTCATCACTTAGCTTGATATTCTAAAGAGGTTAATTATGCCATCTTTTCACAATATTTATAAAATTCAAAGTGTGTTTCTTTGGGGAAAAAATTGGCTCCCAGAAGTAAGACAAAAGTTGTATACTTGCATGTAGTTGCATACAATAGATCTTTTAAAAGATCACATAGTTAAGAGAAATTAGATACTGACAATGTAATTATGTTAGACTCACTAAGTCCCAATAAAAAAAAGTCAAAAGAAAAAAATATAACAAGAAATTCTGGTAGCACGAATATGTGCCTCATTCTCTCTCCAATATTGTTCTTGTAGAGCTAGCAGTTTGAGTAATATTTTTATAGACTTCAAACTGTTAATAATTTTACCTTTATATCCATCCTTTTTGGTGTACTTTCTTTTTTCTTAAAACTATATGGTAATAATGTTTGGTATAAACATTATTACCATATAAACATATATAAAAGTTTGGTATAGTCTAAATGGTCTCTCATTCTCTTTGCTATTCATTTTGATGCTCTGCTTTTTTATGCTGCCTAAAAAAACATTGTCTTCTAAGTCTTGCTTCCTTTACTGCCTCATTTGGTGCAGTCTTATTTGCTATTATCTAGAAAATAACTTAGAAAAGCTTCACCAAAGAAGTCTTGAGGCTCTTATCCATGTCATGAGCACACCCTTTAAGTCAGTAGAATAATTTTGAAATCCTTATGGTATAGGAAAATTTATGAAGGAAAGGTCTCTAGCTTAGACTTCCTCATATAAATGTTTTGAAGGGACCAAGTTCATCCCCATAAAGTCCTTCTAAATTCTAAGAAGATGCAAAAATTCTTAAATATAATCTTGATTATTATTCACTTTAATAATTGTAATAGCAGCTTATGTTGATATACCAAATGGATGTATACTGCATTTTTATAGTTGCAGAGCATTCATCTATCATCTCATTTGATCCTTTACAACACCCTTATGACCTCAGTCATATAAGTATTATCATCCCTCTTTTACGAAAAAGAAATCTCTGAGACCCAGTGAGGCTCTTTGACTTTCTTAGGGCCATGTTGCTAGTAAATAGCAGAACTGGGACTTGAACCAAGTTATTTTGACACCATATCTAAATTTTTGGACTCAACTCTACCATACTATTTACTATAAGTAGGTGTTTTACGTAAGCCAGATATGTTTTATGTTAGATTTGATGTTTTATGTGCTAATTGTATGTTATGTAAACATCCCCAGTGTGCAAATATTTAAAATACATGTATTTTAAAATAAAAATACATCAAATAGTACATTGGGGGTGTTTTATGTATAGTACATTTTTGCTCAATTTTATGGGACAAACATTTTTCTGTTTTTAAATTAAAGTGGTTTATAGGTAATTTGCTTTTATATCATATTGTTAGATCCATGTTTTATTTTTGTCTTAGTCCTTTAGAACTCATTTCTTGAATTACAAAATTGTTCTTTTGGGGAATCATAAAATCTTAAAGAGTTCTAAGTTTAGAGTTTACCTAGAACAACTACTGTGTGAAACCCTCAATACATTGTCATCTAGCCCCTGCTTAAAGACCTGTAATGAAAGGGTGATCACTACTTTACATAATAGCCTATACTATCTTTAGACAGCTCTAATAAAAGAGTTGTTTCTTAATTTGTGCTGAAGTTTGCAGCTGTGTAACTTAAGCTATTTGTAGCTCTGCTCACTTTCTGAAGTTAATTTATAATGCAGTTTCTAGGAGCACATCGCAGAAGCTGCTTCTTAAGTTCTTATTTGAAAGTTGAAAGCAGTCTGGGGAGGTTCATCTGTCAAACCCCCTTAGTTTTGCTGAGGAGGAGCCTGAAACTCAGAAAGCTGGAGGGATTCTGTCCATAGACAGAGAGACAGCTTGTAAATAACAGAAGAGAGCTGTAATCCCAGCTTCTCTGACTCCAGGGCTTAGACTCCTTCTACTACGCTATGTTGTTAAGGACCTAGTAAAGCCTTTTTTGAGTAAGAGAGATTTGCTCCAATGTCGATTAAGACACACAGGTGTCTTATTTAATGTATGATACTAAGCACATTAGCAGGTGTGTTTAGGACTGGGCTCCAGGATTCAAATCAGACTGTACCATTTACTAGTTTCATGATTGTAGGCTGGTTACGTCAGCTTTCAGGGCATTGATTGGTTTTCTCATGTGTAAAGTGAGGAGACTGGATTGGAGGAGCTCTCAGATTCCATCTAGCTTAACAGTCCATGATTCTGTAAAGGTCTTTAACCACATCATAGCTTGGCCTATATCTTCTTCATTAAGGACTGCTAGCCCACCAAGATTCCAGAAAAGTATTAGACATTATCAAACAGCAGAGTATCGAAACTTAAATAGTAATGCAAGTCAAACTAAGGTGTTACTTAGAAAAATATGTGACATGTAGCTATAATTTCTGTGTTCATAGAAAAATAGAAATTGCCAAATTAGAGTACAGCAGTGGTCCATCTAGTCTAATATTTGGTAGCAAATAGAGGCCCTGCTAGAGAGCATGATTATTCTCCCTAAAGCTAGTTATGGCCCAGCTTTTATTAGGAGTAAACATTTATGACTGTTCTTCATAAATTTTCCAAACCCTTTTTATATTTTTCTTGCTTATATCATCTCTTGGAATAATAAATTCCCTGAGGTTATCCACTATGTACTACTTTGCTATATTTGTCCTAAGCTTACCTTGCCCAAATTTCAAAGGGTGCCTCTAATTCTACTTAGTGAATTTCTGATAGGCGAGGTGTACCTGTATTTTTCCATGCAAAGGAATTTCCTTCTTAGCCTAGGCACCCCAGTACTCAATTTATGGATGCTTTATTATACTGTACTTTATTTTAAATTCATATATTAAACATTTTCTTTCACTCTACATTTCTGGAAAGTTAGATCTGATGAGACTATCTCATCTTTAAAGAAAGGGAAATTAGTTACCACCACCTATACTAACAGGAAGATATCACTGCCTCTTGTTGTGGAGATAAATTAAAAGAAATGTAAATTGTACCTTTTTAGTTTTGTTATACATGTTCCAATGTTATTTTGTTACTTTTTTGTACTAGGTCTTGCTTGCATTTAGCAGTTGTGCATTTAAGAGGGTGGGTGATATTTATATTATAAATAGATATTTGGAACCTTTTGCCAAGTAGAGTAGTACTTTAATAATTCGCACAAAAAGAAACTTATTGTATATTGACAAAGAATGGCAAGGAAAACACACTATTTTTTAATGGAACTTGGCAAGAATGTTTCCCCTTAAATCCTTTAGTGTAGAAAATCAAAGCAATCCAGCAAAGTAATATTCTCCAAGATGTTTTGTGATCATGGAGGGGTAGGAAATATACCAAATTACTTGAAAGTGACATTTGGAATCATCTCTTGCCTCCCTTTATAGATCAGATAATAAATATTAAAGTACTCCATGGTCTTTAAAGAGAATAAGGAAAGATAAGTTAGAAAAGTCCTTTACTTCAAAATCAAAGGGAGAATGCTGGATTTATACTTAGATTTTCTCACTTTTCTGTCAGTGCGTTACTTTTCCTTGCCCCTCCAAGGCAAAAAAAAGTTGTCTTTTTTTTAAAATTTTTTTAAAAATTATTTAATATATTTAGTTTTCAGCGTTGATGTTCACAGGAGTTTGAATTACAAATTTTCTCCCCATTTCTACCCTCCCCCACACTCCAAGATGGCATATATTCTGGTTGTCCTGTTCCCCAGTCAGCCCTCCCATCCCCTTTTCCCTTTCTTTCTTGTAGGGCAAGATAAATTTCTATGCCCCATTGCCTGTGTATATTATTTTTTAGCTGCATGCAAAAACTTTTTTTTTTTGTTTTTG
Source organism: Phalanger gymnotis (assembly GCA_028646595.1). NCBI lineage: Eukaryota > Metazoa > Chordata > Mammalia > Diprotodontia > Phalangeridae > Phalanger > Phalanger gymnotis. The sequence continues at coordinate 278,176,759 of CM053626.1, read as the reverse complement.
AACATCTGTTTTTAAAACTTTGAGTTCCAAATTCTCTCCCCTCTTCCCTTCCCACCCACCCTCCCTAAGAAGTCAAGCAATTCAACATGGGCCACATGCGTATCATTATGTATAACCCTTCCACAATACTCATATTGTGAAAGACTAACTATATTTTGCTTCTTCCTAATCTATCCCCCTTTACTGAAT
>CM053626.1:278094438-278176070 GCA_028646595.1 Phalanger gymnotis | reverse complement strand
GTGGTGGCTGAACCACAAACTGTATCCCAGTCCCCAGCAGCTTCTCCCACTAACCTACTCTGTTGTCCTTGGTGTTTGTGGGTTGAGAAGTCTGGTAACTGCTGCAGCTCACTGATTCAGGGTGCTAGGGCATGCTCTGCCTGGCTGCTGGTCTGGTCAGTCCATGCTGCCCATGCTGGGCTCAGCTCTGCTCCCCTCCACTCCCAGCTCACCAGAGACCAACCAGGCTGCCCTGGGATAGAGCCCTGCTTCCCTGTGCTATTTTGTGGGTTCTGCAGTTCTAGAATTGTTTCAGAGCCATTTTTTATAGGTTTTTGGAGGGACTTGGCAGGGAGCTCATGCTAGTCTCTGCTTTCCAGCTGCCATCTTGGCACCGCCCCCCAAAAAAGTTGTCTTGACATGCAAGTTGTTGTTGCGTGTGCATGTATGTGTGTGAACAGGAGCATGCTCTGTCAAAGAGAATTAACCAACTGTTGCTATAGAATCCAAACCTTTGCATGTAGAATATTGTGATCGATGTGCTTTTATAAAAAAGAGAGGAACTGATGGGTTGGGCTTATTCTTTCTTTTGTGATTTTTAACATAGTGAGTTTTCTTCCTTACTTTAAAGTAACATTGTTCATTGAGTGTGATCTGTAGTGACAATTTACTCAATTTATTCTTAATTGTAGCTTCAAGTATCTTGCCTTGTCACATTTTTAACACTGTTCTTGAATTTTATATAGGTCTATATTAAGTATAAAGGTAGATACCTTAGGTTAAGTCCTAACAGAAAATAAAAGACAATAAGCATCATATCATAACATTTTTAAAAGATTTTTTTCCAGCAGAGGATAATTTTTCTTAATCATTTCATTACTTTAAATCAAGTGGTATGATCAAGTTAACATAGTTGCAGTCTGTTTCCTTAGTCAAGTGTAGAATGTATGAGTAGGTACTCTTGCAAAGTGATATTGGTCATATGTTGGGTCCAGAGTCTTAATAGTTATGTTTAATGTTCATTAAGATAAGTAGGATGGCAAAGTTCTGCAGGATCATTTACATAGCACCCAGCCAGGTTCTTACTTTCTCATACATGGTTAGATAAATTTACTGAAATAATGATACTAATAATAATAACTAAAGGACAGAGAACTGTAGTATTCAGGATTCTCCCAGTGTGAAAAAATTTAGATAACTAAGCAGCAACCTAAGAATTAGTGCATATTCAGAATTCATTTTTATTACATATATGTGTTCTTTTTTCATAGAATCTAGCAAGGTTTAACTAGGTAGTCTATATGTAACCTAAGAGCATTTTAAAAGTTCCTCAATCATATCTTTTGCTTTCCCTTTCTCGTTCTTTCTGCCTCTTTGTTCTCTTGGTTTTAAACTCTTCCTCCTTATTTTGTAGACACTGCTCTCCTGTTCACTACTTCTTCTCTGTCTTTACGTCTCATCACTGGGCCTCTCTCAGTGTCTGTTTTCCCAACCTCCACCCCAAATTCCAGCTGTATATCTACAACCAGTTGGTCAGGTAACTTTGCACCTTTCTCAGTGCACTCTTTGATAGAGCATGCTCTGTTCAGTTTTTTAACATCCTGGAGACTTGTAGGTTTTCCATAGATTTTACTCTCACTATTACCACATTAATCTGATATGCTGTTTATTCTAAAGAGGTAGTGTGATAATTACAGTTGTTCTTATGCATTTAAATTACCTTATAACCACTATAAAACTGTGACCAGAAATCTGAACATCCTACCTTTTTTTAGATGGTTGTGGCATCTACATGTGATGAAAATGTTAATTATCATAATTTTTTAAACTATTCAGTTTTATTAACTTTTCTCAACCTTTTCGAGCTAAGGATAAAGCGATGTACCATTTGAGTTTAAAATTTGGCTAGCTTCAGAAATTTAAGGTAGTTGGTATATCCCTTTGCAGTTGTAAACAAATGAAAAAAAACCATGTCTGACTTAATTAAAGGACAGATGACAAAAAAGACAGGTAACTGTAGTACTGAGGATTCTCCCTGTGTGGAAAAATAGATATATCATGACATTGCATCTCCAAAGGTGAAATGAACAGAACTCAGTTGATCTGAAGCAAAGCTATGCTGAATTTTAAAGAAGTCTAGCATGGACAAAAGCATGTTTGATTTCTTGTGGGTTTTGTTTTGTTTTGCTGAGCAGCCATGCACATTTTTGACTTGAAAGTATAAAGTATAAATATGTTAATTCTATAGATAAAGTATTTGAGATGCAAAATCTTAAAGACATTGAACCAGATAAATCATTCTCTGTTATAAGCACATTCCCAGGTAATTTAAGCCAGTCCTGTGACTTCACTGATGAGCACATTTTTGTTTTTGTTTTTTAAGTCAGAGTTTTAAGAATAGAAGTGCTTTTGTTTAAATGGGAAAGAAACACTTATGAAAGATGAATGTAACACCAAAGTGCTAGCATTAACAGGCATGGCTACCCAGGTATTATAATTTTTTTGTCTTGTGATACCTATTCATATTTCATTTGCCTTTGCATATTGGTTTCATAAACTTGAGTAAAATTTCTTATTTTCTGAGTATTTAATCTCCGGAATCTATTACATCGAAACAACTTTTGAGAATGTTTTTTATGAATGTTCTGTCTTGCACAGCTTTATGGTAAGATAGAATATTTACAGGACTTCTGGCTATAGATGTCTCTCGTCTTGTTTTCTCATTTTTCATGATGTGACTGAAGGTTTCTTACTAAACGAGAGCAGAAACTGATGCAGAGACGACAACATGCAGAGGAACTGCTGGAGTGGAAACGCCGTTTAGATGCAGAGGAAGCAGAGATTCGTCGAATGGAAAAACAAGCTTTGGCAGCATGGGACAAAGAGCTTATGAAATCTAAAACATCCAAGAAAGACCTGGGAGATGAGAGAAGAGAGCAAAAAGGTAATGCTAATGTCATTCTTGGATTTGGAAATTTTTAAGCTTGAATGCTAGACTATAAAATTATTAGCATGTGATTAATATGATTATAAAGCAATCCTGTTTAAGTTGGGTTTTTTATACTTTTATTTTCAATTAATAAGTATTTGTTTTCTCTCCTCTGCCCTTCTAGTTGAAAGAAAAGAAAAACAAAACCCTTCTAACAAAAATGCTTTGTCAAGCAGAACAAATTTCCATATTGACCATGTCCAAAAATTTACCAGCCTTCTATCAGAAGGTGGGTATCATGCTTCTTCATTAGTCTTCTGGTATTGTGGTTGGTCATTGCATTGATTAGAGTTCTTAAGTTTTCTGAGTTGTTTGACCTTTCAGCAATGTTATTATATAAATTGTTCTACCAGTTCATCTGTATCAGTTCATACAGACCTTCCTAGGTGTCTCAGAAACTATCCCGTTTATCATTTATTTGAGCAAAGTAATATTTTCTTACATTAATACCATAATTTGTTCAGCCATTTCCCAACTGATATGCTAAAGATGTTTTAAAAACAATAATTTTAAAGTACATAACTCAAAACATTTTATAATTATAACCTCTGCTGAGCTTTCATTGCTTCAAAATTAACATTTTACTCTCTTTTACACATTGTAGCATTCATTTGTGGCCCCCATTCTTTATAGCAAATCTCCTGCTCTCCAAGTTCACTGAGATGATTGAAGCCATCTGACTTGCACTCATATCCCTTTCTGTATTCTTTAAAACTTGTTATCCATTCTATCTTCATTTCTTGATTCAAAAAAAGAGGTCTTCCTATTTCTTTGTAAGGATAATCTGTATGTGCCCTTGTTGCCATCCCTTTCTGCCTCCTCCAGACCTTGTTCTAGTAATCACTGTGCATGCCTATGTCTCTGTTCTAGCTACTTGCCATCTAATCGGGAATTCTGAATTTCCTTTATCTGGTCACAGTCTTTTGTTTTTCTATCTCTCCCTATGCCTCACTCCTCTTAAACCTACTTTTCTTCACTTTGACTTCTAATCTCTAATCCAATCCAGTAAACATTTATTAAGCACCTACTATGTGTCAGCCACTAGGCTAAGGGCTGGGGTTAACAACTCATAAAAAGAAAGAGTTCTTACTTTCAAGGAGCATACATACAAAAGGAGACAGAAAAGCAGGGATGAGGAGGAGGAGATGCTGCAGGGTACCTGATGTAGGGCAAGAGGCAGCACAAACAGAGTGGAGTGAGCTGAGTCCAGTCTTCTGCCCTTTCTAAAGGCTGAGAGGTGTTTGATGCTCCACCCTCTAGCCTCCTGTTTGGAGGAGAGGTGGGGGACAGGGTATCAGTCAAAGCTTGACTATTACAAAGGTAACAGCCTGGGGGTGAGATTACAGGTGAAGAGTTTACACTGGGTGGGGCATGAACCTGGCCGGACCGCAGTGCATCCCTTATGCTGTCCTAGCCCATCACATCTGTTCCTGTTGCACTCCTCTCCCTTCCTATTCCCAACCCCTAGTTGAACAAGTTCAGCTTAACGGTGTCCTCTACTCACTCTCACTTTGATCTTTTGTTCCCTTTTTCTGTTACCCGTCACACCTTGCCACTGTCTAGCTTTTAGTTACTTCTACTGTCTAGCTCCTTCAGGCCTACTCATGTGCTGCTGAACAGAACTGGAGGAAATCAGAAGACCCACTGAGTATGTGCTAGCTAGCATTTTTGCTAGCTCTTTTTGTGATAGCAAAGAACTAGGACCTAAGGGAGTATCCATCATTTGGAGAATGGCTGAACAACTTGTTGTATACAAATATAATAGAATATTATTGTGGCAAAATAAGAAATAATGGGAGCACCTACGTAGTACGGTAGATAGAACGTTGAGCCTGGATTCAGGAAGACTCAGTTTCCTGACTTCAAACCCAGCCTCAGAAACTTACTAACTTTGTGACCCTGGGCAAATCACTTAACCATGTTTGCCTCAGTTTCCTCATCTGTAAAATCACTTGGAGAAGGAAATGGCAAACCACTCCAGGATCTTTGCCAAGAAAATCACAGATGAGATCATGAAGAGTCAGACATGACTAAAAACAAGAAATGATGAAAGAATTTCAGAGAAACCTGAGGAGACTTGTATCAGCTGATAACAGTGAAATGAGCAGAGTCTGAGAACAATATTTATATAATAACAACATTGTCATGAGAAACAAACCTGAGTGACTCAAGGATGCTGATGAGTAAAATGACCAACCACTCTCCCAGAGGACTGATGTGGAAGCCCACTATTCGCCTCCTGATGATGAGTACCCTCTGTGTGCGGGATGAACACTAGTTTTGAATATGACCTTTTGATTGACTGCGTATTATAAAAGTTTTTTTTTCTTTCATCCTTCTTTTCTTTTTCCCAGTTTATGTGTGGAAGGTATTAGGGAGAGAGTGTTATATTGCTAAAAAGGGAAGGAAAAGAGTCTTTGAATCATTTTTTCAAATGCAGAAAGGAGAACAGAAGGAAACACAAACCAGCAAGATACCTGAAAATTGTACTGTGTACTCAAAATAAAGAGCAAGCAAGTTCTTAAGAGAGATTCAGTATCATGTACAGTTTTCCTATTCTACTTTGCATATGTAAATGCTCCTTTTATTTGGTGTTTAAGTTAGGAATAATGTTGGTTGGATTTTTTTTAATGCTACTTAATTTCAAGTAGGCCATTACTACAGTAAGGCAGTCCTACTGGTGCTGCCTATTTGTTTGTATATCCCATTTACTATAGCAGTTCTTCCACATCTTTTCTTCTTCCCTTAAGCCTCCTATGCCACTCCCTCCTCCCCACTCTCCAAGGATCTCGCCTCAAATCTCACCAAAAAATATTGAGGCCACTCTCCAAGAGCTTCCTCTTCTCCCATTTTCAGCTCATATCCTTCTGACATTGCCCCTACTGTCTCCATAGTCTCTGATCTGACATAGCCCTTCTGCTTATGTGTCCTGGATCCTGTCCCCTCCCATATTCAGAAAATTGCCCTCACCATCATTCCCACGCTCTCTTTCTAATCTATAATCTCTGCTGCTACCTGTTCCTTCCTTTCAAATGAGATAATATTTATATAATGCCTAGTTCAGCACCTGGCATGTAGTAAGTGCTTAATCAATGCTTGCTTGTTCCCTTCCTTCCTTGCTACCTACAGACAAACCCAAATTTCTCCTATGCTTAAAAAAACCCTTAATAGTTCCAACTGTGCCAGGGATTGTCATATATCTCCTCCTCATTTCTTCTAAACTCCTTGAAAACACCATCTACAGCTAACTGTTGCTTCCATTTCTTTTCCTCTCACTAAACCTTCTGCAATCTAGCTGATCATTTCATCACTGATCTGAAACTACTCAAAGTTCCCACTGATCTTACTTGCCATATCTAATAACGCATTTTTGATCGTCTTTCTTTTTGACCTCTCTCATCCTGAATATTCTCTCCTCCCTGGGCTTTCCTTACTTGGTTCTTGGTTTTCTTCTTAATTATCTGATCATGCTTCCTCAGTCTCTTTTCCTGGGATCCTCATCCATATCATATCCACTCACTCCATGTGGCCACCAAGGTTCTCTATATATTCTTTCATTTGGTAATCTTATAAGTCTCTCACAGTTAGTTATCTCTATTGAGGTAATTTCCAGAGCTATTTATTTCACTCTAGTCTCACATTACCAGCTGTGTCTGTTAGACATTTCAAATTGGATGTCCCATAGACATTTCAAACTCAACATGTCCAAAACAAAACTCATTATGTTTCTTCCCATAATACGTCCTTCTTTCTAACTTTCCTGTTACTGTTGGGGGCACTGCTATCCTTTTAGTCACTTGGGTTATAACCTAAGTGTCATACTCAGCACTCTCTGTGTCTCTTTCTTCCCTCTTTCTCTCCCTGCTTTCCTTATTCCCTCTCTCCCCATATATCCAGTCAGTTGCAAAATCTTGTATTTTTTTCCTACATCTTTCACATTTATCTTCACTGACACAGCTACCACTTTAGGTCAGGCCATCATCATCTCTCATCAAGGCTGTCGTACCCTTCTAAATTGATCTTCTTGCATCAAATTTCTCTCCGTTTCAGGCCATCCTTCATACAGCTGCCAGAGTGGTTTTCTGAAAGCACAGATGTAATGATTTGACCCCAGTAATAAATAAACTTTAGTTATCTTTGTCTGTTTTAGCTCTAATATAGAGGTTTGTGCTGTAGAAGGAGGGCTGTCTTTCTTCTGGAAAAGAGATTCAAGAGGGACTATGATAGGGATATGCTATACATCCTATAATAGAACTGGCTTCTTAGATTCATATTAGACTATAGTAGATGGATTAGGAAATAGTTGAGGAGCAAATCAATGGCAGTTTTCTACCAAGGCCTGACTAGGTCCTCCATAAATCAGGAATTGACTCCTTTATATAACTGCTAAAAACTATTAGAGAAATTCAGTAAAGCAGAGATTTTTATGATAGCATTTTAGGTTCATCAGCCACATCTTATCAGCAATGTTTCCCATTCACCTAAAATTGCTAGCATATAATATAAATAAATAAAATTTCCACATTATCATCAAATAAATAAATGGCAGGAATATCCAAAAGTATACTTTTCATTCAGTATAGTAAGGTATTAATCAGAAGAGGAAAAACCTTTAGGCTTTTCCCCTGCAAAGCATAGTTCTTTTATAAGGTTACACTGAGCAAATGTAATGACCTTTATTCTTTGGGAAAAGAAGCCTAACAAATTCTTGATGACTATTAAATAACTAAGTACATCTACATTATAGTTATCACACCCTTAAATCTGTTGACATAATTTGCATATTTGAAAGTATTATTTGGAAGTAAGTGGGGTGTTCTAAATATGACCATCCATGTCTGAAGTTCTGTGTTGTTACTTTCATCAGTCTAAACAAAACTTCATGGTTTTTTCTTTAAAATGTAATCTTTTTAAAAGTCATAAGATCATAGCTCTAGAGCTGAAAGGGTCCTTAGCGGCCATCTAGGCATCCAGTCCAGTCCCTTCCTTTTTTTTTTTTAAGGATGAGTAGTAACCTGAAACCCAGAAAGTTTAAGTGACTCTCCTAAACTCCCACAAACATTAATTGGCAGGATCCAAACCCAGATCTTGTAAATCCACAGTCAGTCCTCTTCTCTTTGTAGCTGCTTACAAACAGTTGAGATAATAGCTAGCTTTTATAGAATGCTTTTGAGATTTGCAAAGTAAAAATTTGTAAAGCCCTTTAAATTTAAGTCTTTAAATATTCATTAGATAGAATATTGTCATGGCATGAATTGTGGAAAGTGGAAAAGAAAGAGCATTCATAAACCTATTTTCAGAAGTTAAGCCGGAGTGCATAAAATTCCATTTCTTCCTCCCTTACTAAAACAAGGCACAGGCCTTGGTGCAAACCTTGGGATTAGGTAATTGATAAAGCAGGGCATTAATATATGATATTGATATTGATATATTAATATATGATATGATAATATATGATATGATAGAATCTGAAAACTTCTTTAATCTTTAAATGATTACATAATCAGAAATTCATAAAAACTTTGACATTTCATTTGTTCAGGGATTGAAAATGTCTAGATAAGAAGACAGCAGGGTTCTAAGTTCTTAGTATTCTCTTCCTCCTCTAGTTACTTTGTTTTTACTTGTGTGTGTGTGTGTGTGTGTGTGTGTGTGTCATGGAATAAACTGAAAACTGTTTCAAGGGCAGACACTATCTCCTTTTTGGTTTTGTATTCCCCATTCTTTACAGAGTGCTTTGTACAAAGTAAGTATTTAATGTTTGAACTGAGTTTGTGGAGTTGTCAGGCTATGTGTGCAAGAAAGGCCTTTTGGTTGAAGAAAGACTAAGGGAGCCCCAGCAGAGAAAAAACGAAGCTTTAGAATATAGAAAATGTCCTATTTTAATTTCTAGTCCTATTTCACACAATACTTGTTTAAGTGAGTAGAATGCCTGTAAAATTAAAAAAAACAAATTCATTAAAGTATATTGAAGTGTCTTTCTCTTTATACTCTTCATCTGGCACTCTTCTTAAGCTACTAAATCTTCATTTCAATTTCTCCACATTATGTTTTTATTTATTCAAATACAAATGCTAAGAAGAAAATTCAGGGTTAAACTTTTTTGTTAAACTTCTATTTTTCTCTTACATTTTTCTTCCTCTTTCCAGAAACAGCCAGTGAAGAGGAGTCTCCAGCACCTTCTTGCTCTAATCTAAATAGTGAAAGTTCTATTCCAGAAGAATTAGGCAGTCCACCTGCTGAAACTGTAGCATCTGAAACTATAGCTCAGGGGCAGCCTGGGAGCATAAATCACAGCATACTTACTGAAGAAATGGCTTATTCACAGGACCTAGAATTGTCTGCTGCCTCAGTTACCAAACATGTAAGTGAAAGTATTGCTATTAAGCAATCCATCAGAAAGCATGTGTTTAGCACCTACTATGTGCCAGGCAAAAAGTCAGTCCCTTATAGAACTTACTCTCTAGAAAGGGGAGATTGAGGAGGACTCCAACTAGTTCTTGGGTTCCACCAGTCAGCAATGGTGGCAAGCTGATGTTTGAACACAGGGGTGCAAGCAAGAAAGAATGAGCATGACAGCAGATCTGTTGCAGGAATTTGCTTTATCTAGATGACCGATGTCCAATGCTATTGTCTGTTCAATGAGAGGCTGGAGGAAGGATCTTATCAGATCAAAACCCCAAGAGTGACTGAAGATTTGGGGAAACTAGCCCTATAACATTCTTGGGATTCCCCTTATAAAAGACAGTGACTACCAAGATGTCACCAAGAATGATGGAGAGGATCCAGCAGCTGTTCTTGCTGAACAAAGAGAGGACATTACTCCCCCAAAGAACCAAAGTGTCCTAAAGATGGTCAAAAGAGTGGGGAATAAGGAAACACCAAAGATTGGAGATAAAATTCATATTCTACAAAGGAAAATTGTCCAGTGGAAACAGTGATTTCATTCATGATAGAAATGAACTAAAGTTTGTTTCCAGTCTTGTGAAAGGTCAGATTATCAAGGAATGGGACATTAGAGTTGTCCCATTCCATTCTATTCCAGGAAGAAAGGAGAGATCTGCTACTAACTGTGTAAACCAGAATATGCATACAGTTCTGCTGGCCCCCAAATTTCCTCGAATGGAACCCTCTTTTTCAGGATTGAATTGCTTGCTCTCAAAGGAGAAGATTCATGTCAGTATGGAGGTATCATCCCCAGAATCAAGCAGACAAAGAAAGGTTATTTAGTCATTGAAGGAAAGGCTAGATTTCAGTTAGAGGTTGGTGAAAGTAAAGATACAATTTTTTTTCTCATAAATTCACAGACAGATGCACAAAATGAATTGACTTAGATTTTATTTTTTGATTGTTTTATTGTGACTTTAGTTTTTATATCACATTTTCTGGTATGTTTCTTTTCCCCAACTCATCTCCCAAATCTCTCTTCCTCATGAGTCTTCCCTTGTAACCAGGAAAAAAAAACCAGAAAGATTCACTGACAAATTTTCTACAGCTAACAGTACATACTACATTCAGCACCCATAGTCCTGCACTTCTCATTTCCTCATCTCTTCTCTGGGACCAAAATCTATCATTGTAATAACACAGCACTTAGTTTTGTTTTATTGTTCTTTTCATTTAGGTTTACATTTTTTAAACCATACGGAAAATGAGAGCAAAGACAGGTAACAGAAGTTGAGTATAAGAGTAGAGTAGTCCTATCAAAATATGGTGTCAGGAGCATGGAAAGATTAACATGAACTAATGCAAAACGAAGTAAGCAGAGCCAAGAACACAGTATACCTGATGAGTATAGTAAGGCAAATAGAAAGAATAATTATAAAACAATTCAAAATTAGTGTTTCACAATTACTTAAAATAGACTTAGCCCCAGTGAAGAGATATGAGGAAACACCTTCTCTCCCCTCGCCCCCCCCCCCCCCCCCCCCCCCCCCCCCCCCCCCCCCCCCCCCCCCCCCCCCGCTTTGTAGAGGTGGGTAGTCCACAAGTGTGGAACATTGCATATTTTGTCAGATGTTTTTCAATGTATTGGTTAGTTTTCCTGGTCTTTTTGGAGAGGGGGCAGCTCTTTGCCTTTTTCTTTAAAAAAAAAATATCCTTTATTATAAGAAAAAGTTTTCTGGGAGGGATATGAGGGGAAATTTAGATGATGTAAAACCAAAGATGTCAATTTAAAAACCATTTTTAAAAACATAGTATTAGGAATGCTAATGGTCAGAGTGAGTTGAGCCTGGTAGAGAAAACTAAGGACCACAAAAATGGTTTTTTTTTTTAAAAAAGGATATATTGGAGGAATTGTGGGAAGGTGATGGCCTGCTTTGGAGGAGCCCAGATCCTCTGTGAGCACCACAGTAAAATCTAAAAATGTGCTATTAACAGCTGAAATAAGGAAAATCAACCTGTAGATTCCTCCACCCAACTTAAAGGTACACAGAGGTACCACCAGAATACTCTAGGTATGGTGAAGAAGATAAACTGGGATAGTTCTAAAGCACAGCTGAAAGCTGTCCCTGAACAACAGGGGAAGTCCTTTACAATCTGGCACCCAATAAAGGTAGATTTGCCCAACCTCAGTGGCAGAAGAAGACTAGAAAAAAACCAGCTCAGGTAACCACAAAGAAAGTCCCATGGCAGGAGCCCAGTCTGGTAGAGCATAATACAGGTTGACCCTAAAGTTTAGACACATAGGAAATCTCATTAACCGTTTCACCTAAGACTCTCTGTTCAGCGACTTCTTTTTCTGAGATATGCTAAAGGAGAAGGTGTATTCAATGAAAATCACGGATGCAACACACTTGATTGAACGCATAAAGAGTGAATGTGCTAAAATTGATGGCAATGTGGAGTTACTGCATCAAGTTCACGTGAATCTTCCAAAGCACATCAACCTTTGCATCACAAATAATGGAAATCATATTGAAGATGTTATTTGTTAATATTCCAATTAAATAAAATATTGAAAATTTCCTTCATTTCTTGAAAATATGCGTTTTCGCCTATGTGTCCAGACTTTAGGAACACCCTGTGTAAGAGGATAGCCCAGACCCCTGTGGCAAAAGGGAGCAGTACTGGAGTCCCTTGAAAGAGGAACCTAATTTTGGCCACTGTGCTCAAGACCAGCTACAGCCTGTCTATTCCATTTAGGAGTACAGGAGCAAGACCCAGTCATGGGTCATACCAACCTCCCAACACTGAAGCTGCTAAGATGAGCAAACACACCAAATATTAAGAAGAAATACCTTGGACTGAGAGATTTCTAGTGGTATAAATCTAGAGGAAGAAACCAACCCCTCAAGTCCCCTTAAAACTTCAGAGAAAAAAAAAATGTTCTGGCTAGAAGGACTATAAGACTACCTAAGAAGAAATCGTACAAGATACAAAATGGAATAACTAGAAGGCGGGGGAAATGACAAGAAAATTGACACCTTAGAACAGACAATGGAAAACATCATCCAGGAGCTGAATGCCTTGAAAATTAGAATGAGCTGAACAGAAAACAACTCAATGGTACAAGAAGAAATATTAAAACAAAATCATAAAATTGGAGGGGTGAGAAAATGTAAGAAATAACAGTATCACAAACAACTAACATGGAGAAAAGGTTAAGAGATAATTTAAGAATTATTATACTATCTGAAAATAATGACTAAATAAAAGCCTACATCTAATTGAAAAGAAATAATTTGATAGGAAATTATTACCCTCCCCACCTTCCACTTCTCACCAAGAATAGAAGTTAAAATGACTCTGATACCAAGTAATAGGAAATCAGAAATGGTCAGGAGCCAAGGCTACATGAAAATAATTTTAGAGAGCTGCAGGCTGTTTCTGGGCATCTATGTCCTGGAAAGATAAATGTATTTTTGTGCATTTTAAAACAGGCTAATAGCTTATAGAAATAAGCTTTGTGCTTAACATTATTTGCAGTGAAATGTGTTATGAAATATCCTCTTGACTTGATGTGACTAAAAGATTTTAGCATGCCATAATTTTACAGAGTACACCATATCATTTTGTTACCATGTTCTAAGAAATTATAGATGAAAACTCTCTAGAACTCTTAGGAACAGAGAACAGAGTGAAAAAATAAAGAATTCCCTGGTCACTTCCTGAAAGAAAACCTAAAATGATAAGTCCTAGGAATGTAATGTCATAGTCAAAATCCAGAGCTTCCAGGTTATTGAAAAAAATGTTAAAAGTGGCCAAAAGGAAGACTACAAATACCAAATAATCACAGGATCATAGAAGTTGGGTGGCCACCACTATAGAAGAGAGAGAACTTGGAATCTGTTCTAAAAGATAAAGGCTTACAACCAACAATAATATGTCTGGCAAAACCAAATATAATCCCACATGAAAAAGAAATGAACATTTAATGAAATATATATCCAATTACAGACACTTCTCACTTTATGTAAGTGGACTGTTCCACAGACCTCTCTGTAAAGTGATTTTTACATAATGTGAATTTGTCCACAGATATGGGGAAAGGATGGAGAGGAGGCAGGAAGAAGGCCGCATGCCTGTGGAGGGAGGAGGCCTACAGCATGGTTCAAGGACTCATGTTGGACTGAGGATAGAGAAGCGAGAGCAGGAGGAGAAACACATAGGCCTCAAATACATAGGGGCCAGGCACAGGCAGGAGAGAATGGGTGACGTATCTGGATGGGGGACAGACCTGCACCTCAGCACAGAGAGAAGACAGAGAGAGATATGGGAGCCAAACACATATGTGGGCGAAGTAGGGTGGAGGTCTCTTCTTAGTGACAGAGATCTCAGGTCAAGTGCCTGATCTGGCAGCAGCAGTGGTCCATGCATACATTCTGCTCTTACTTGAAGGTTTTGGTTGGTTTTGTTTTTTTTGGTTGGGGGAGGTCAGAGACTACAGAGCACTGAGCAGAGAGAAAGAGCAGCACAATACTATACAGTAAAGTTAACAGGTTTTTTTTTTTGAATGTAGGTTTCTGTCAGAATTTTTTATGCGAAGTCAGATTTGCGTAATCTGAATTTCCGTAGTGTGAGAACTGTCTGTTACTGATGAAAAGATCAGAATTGAGTTGACATTTTGAAATGAAAACATAAGAATGAGCAGAAATTTTAAAAAAAAGATATACATACTGGTTTAATTGGAAGGGAATATATAGAAATTAGTTATTTACATGCTAATAGCAGAATAAGAAACAAATGTCTTCTTAGAACACTATTAGAGTCATAGAGAAAGATAAATGTGACGAAGGGCCCAAGGGTGTTTTTTGTTTGTTTGTTTTGATGTTCTTGGGAAAAGATAAAAAAGGAAGTGACAGACTGGGTATTCTATCAAATTCTGTTAAACATTTTTAAAAATTACTTCTATATTAATCAGATCTCTATAATAATTAGAAAAAAAGGTACTCCTCCATCTTTCTATGATCCAAATATGATATTGATATCTAAACCATGGAGAAGCAAAGGCAAAACAGGAAGAAAATTGAGGAATAATATCCTTAGTGAACTTTGATGCAAACAAGTTTATGTAAAATAATAGCAAAGAGGCTACAACACCATATTAAAAAGATTATACACTGTCACCAAGTTGGATTTATGCAAGGAACATGGGGTTGGAAAGCTACAAATATAATAAAACATGTAATTTTTAAAGCCCCATTACTGCATCAGTAGATATTAAAAAGGCTTTTGACAAAATCCAACACCTTTTCCTGTCTTAAAACCTCACTAGAAAACAGAGGAGTAAAGGATCTTTAATGCACTAAATGATATGTTTCTGAAACAGAAGTAAACATTATAGATAATAGAGAACAATTAGAAGGCCTTCCCAATATCAGGAGTAAAGGAAGGGTGCCATTATCATCATTAGTGTTTAACATGTTCTTAGAAATGCTAGCTATAGCAATAAGACAAAAAAAAAATAGAAGCAATGAGTATGAGTAAAAAGGAAACAAATTTCTTTGCAAATGATATACTTTGAAAAGCTTAATACATCCACCAAAAAATTAATTGTAACAATAACTTCATTAATTAAATTGAATTAACTTCAATTAATAAACAAGCAACATTGCACCCAGCAAGAAGAGTGAGAAAGAGAAATTCCACTTTAATCTACATAACCTATACAACATTTAGGAATATAGCTACCAAGATAGGTCCAGAAACCATATGAATCCGATTATAAAACCCTTTGCAGAAATAGAGACATAAATAAATTTTTTAAGCTATTAAATTAAATTTTATTTTCAGTTCCAAACCCTCCCTACCCCCAAATCTTGAGAAAGCAAGAAGAATAAAAACCTTTACAAGCATGTAGGCTTGCAAAACAGAATTGCACATTAGTCATGTCCCTCCCCGCCAAAAAAAAACCCACAAAAAAGCAAAATAAGTAGAAGAAAATATGCTTCAATCTGTACTCTCAGTCCATTGGTTTTACCTGGAGGTGGATAGCATGAGTCCTTTGAAATTGTGTTTGGTCCTTCTGTTGTTTAGAGTTACTAAATCTTTCACAGTTGATTAACTTTATGATATTGCTGTTACTGTATAAATTCTTCTGGTTCTACTTTATTCACTTTACATCAGTTCATACAAGTCTTCCCAGGTTTTTCTGAAACTACCCACTTCATAATTTTTTTTTAGCACAGTATTCTGTCACATTCATATACTAGAACTTGTTCAGCCATTCCCTAACCAATGGGCATTCTCCTCTCCATTTCCAGTTGTTTGATGCCAGAAAAAAAGAGCTGCTGTCAATATACATATATATATATATATATATATATATATTTCCTTTTCCTCTTCCTTTTATCTCTTTGGGATATAGATTTAGTAGCATTATTACTGGGTCAAGGGTATGTACAGTTTAATAGTTTTTTGGACATACTTCCAACACATGATATGTTTCTGAAGTTTTCTCTCTATTTGTTACCCAGGAACAAATCTTTTTTACAATTGCAGCTTTGTAGTATGGTTTGAAATCTCGAGCTGTTATAGACCTCCTACCTTCTCAGTTTCTTTCATTGATTCCCTACATATTCTTGACTTTTTTGTTCCTCCAGATGAATTTGGTTAAGATTTTTACTAACTCTGTAAAATAATTCTTTGGTAATTTCATTGGTATGGCACTGAATAAGTAAACTTAGTGTTCTCATTTTTATTATATAGACTTGACTGACACAGGAGTAATGAATATTTCTCTGAGTTAGTTCTGTCTTTATTTGTGTGAAGAGTGTTTTATGATTGTGTTCATATAGCTCCAGTGTGTCTTGGCAGGTAGGCTCTCAAGTATTTTATGCTGTGTATAGTTATTTTAAATTGAAATTTTCTATCTCTTTTTGCTAGGTTTTGCTGTATTAGTATAGAAACACTGCTGATTAGTGTGCATTTATTTTATATCTTGCAACTTTGCTGAAGTTGTTTTGATTACTTATTTTAGTTGAATCTCTAGGGTTTTCTGAGCAAATCAACACTTAATTTGTAAAAAGTGATAGTTTTTGCTTTCTCGTTGTCTGTACTTATTCCTTTAAATTTTTTTCTTGCCTTATTGCTCTAGCTGTCACATTTCTAGTACAGAGTTGAATAGAAATGGTGATAATGGCCATGCTTGCTTCACAAACCTTGATCTTTTTGGAAATATTTCTAGTGTATCCCCGTTACACAGATAAATGTTTTCTCAATTCCAGATAGATGTTGTCATTTTATGGAATGTCCCATTTACTTCTGTGCTAACAGGAATAAAGTTTGTTTGTTTTTTTTAAAACAGGAATAAATGTGTTTTGTCAAAAGGTTTTTTTGCATCTGTCAAAATAATCTTATGGTTTGTTTTTGTTAATAGAGTCAGTTGTGTTTATAGTTTTCCTAATATTGAACCAGCCCAGCATTCTTTTTATAGCCTGGTTATCTTTATGGTATGTTGCTATTATCTCTTTTCTAGTATTGTCTTTAAAAAAATAATTTGCATCACTGTTCATTAGGAAAATTGGTCTATAGTTATTCTTTTTTGTTTTGACTCTCCCTGGTTTAGGTAGTAAAATTCTCTTGGATATCCATTTGTTCCTGTGTTTTTCCCTGCCTTCCCCTTCTCCCCTCAAGAGTTAATTTTTGGCTTGTTCAATTACTTTTTCCTAAGATAGGTTACTTATGTGTTCTATTTCCTCTTCTATTAATCTGGGAAATTGCAATTTTTGTAAATATTCATCTGATTTATATTGTCAGTTTTACTGGTATGTGGTTAGGCAAAATAGCTCCTAAAATAGCTTCTATTTCATCTTCATTTGATTTTGAATTCATCTTTTTCATTTTGGATTCTAGTAATTTGGTTTTCTCTTTTTTTGGTTGAATTAGCTAGTGGTTTGTCTATTTTATTGGTTTTTTCTTTTAAAAAACCCAGCTCTCTGTTTTATTAATTCAGTGGGATTCTTTACTTTCAATTTTGTTGATCTCTCCTTTGATTTTCAGGATTTCTATTTAAATAGGTGTTTAATTGGGAAGTTTTAATTTGTTGGTTTTTAAATTTTTTTTTGCATGCTGGATTTGTTGATCTGCCATGCTCTATTATTGTTGGAAGCATTCAGAGATATAAATTTCCCCTAAGTATTTGTATCAGGGCAATAATAGCAGTGTAGATGATAATTGTCAAAATGCCTATGTGGGTCTATATCGCAAAGTATATGAGACTCCCCATATAGAAGGTAGAAGAAGTAAACCATTTATTCAGACACCAGAGAACCATATCCCACAAGCCATCTACCCAATCTATCACAGCAGTAAAGTATTCAATACATACTATCACAACATGGAGCCTTGCCATCCCAAAACCTCTCTGACCCCCTGCTGGGGTCTTCCCAAAAATAAATTCATAGTATAGTTAAGTCAGTCTGTTCAGCTCTATCATGACGGCTATTAGTAGTCATAACTGTGCTCTCTCTCTCTCTCTTAATTTCCTGTGATATAACTTCCTTTTCCTGTCAGGAAGCTCCCACCACATGTGAGTTAGGCTTCCTGTGGTGTAAGCAGGTCACATGGCTTATTAATGGGTGGGAAAGCTCTTCAAATCTAAATTGCTACTACAATACTGCTTTGCCTTCGTCCCACAAATTTGGTATGTTGTTTCATTGTTATTGCCTTTAATGAAATTACTGCTTGTTTTTATGATTTGTTTTTTGATCTAGGCTTTCTTTAGGATTAAGTTATTTAGTTCTTAACTTTTAATCTGTGCTTCGGAGGTCTTTTGTTAACTGTAGTTTTTGTCGCATTTTGATCAGAAAAAGATGCATTTAATATTTCTGCTTTTCTGCATTTATTTTTTGCGGTTTTTATGCCCAAATACATGATCAAATTTATGAATATGTCATTCATAGCTGAGAAATAGGTATATTCCTTTTTATTTCCATTCATTATTCTCCAGAGATCCATCATATCTAACTTTTCTAAAATTCTATTCATCTCCTAAACTTCCTTCTTGTTAATTTGGTGATAGCTTTATTTACGTCTGTGCGGGGCTAATTATGATTTTACTATTTACTCTTATATATCTCGTTTAACTTTTTAAGAATTTAGTTGCTTATATTCAGAGGGTATGAGTATGAGAGTTGATAATGTTGAGATGATCTCTCCCCCCCCCTTCCCCACAAAAAAAGGAAAGAAGTGATGAGAGAGCAATATGCATAAAGAAAGGGAAGGAAGAGATAGAATGGGAAAATTTTTCTCACATAAAAGAAGTGCGTAAGAAAGAACTTTTATAGTGGAAGGTAAAATAGGGAGGAAGGAAGGGTGGCAGGCAATGCTTAAGCTTCACTCTTAGGACATGATTCAGTGAAATAGGAATATATATATACACACTCAGTTGGGTATAGGAATCTATCTTATCTTACCTATAGGGAAACAGGAGGGGAAGGAGATAAGAAATATGGGAATGGAGGAGAGGGGAGATGGTAAAAGAGAGAGTGGATTAAGGCTGGCAGTGATCTGAAGCAAAACAGACTTTTAAGGAGGGACAAGATAAAAAGAGGGAGAGAACCATAAACAGAAGAAAATAGGATGGAGGGAATTATACAGTTAATATCATAACTATGAATTTAAATGAGAATGTGCTCACCCATAAAACAGAAGCAAATAGCAAAATTCTGGTTTAGAAACCGGAATCCAGCAGTATGTTGTTTATAAGAGACACACTAAAATATACATAGAGTTAAAGTAAAGGGCTACAGCAGAATCTGTTATGCTTCAGCTGAAATAAAGAAGGCAGGGGTAGTACTCATAATCTCAGACAAAGCAAAAGTAAAAAAAGAGATAATCAGGAAAATATATTTTGCTAAAAGGTACCACACTCAATGAAGTAATATCAAAACATTTTATGGAAAATTTCTTTTATAAAAGTCTTATTTCTCAAATATATAGGTAACTGAGTCAAATTTATAAACCTTAGAGTCATTCCCCAGTTGACAAATGGTTAAGAGGTATGGATAGGCAGTTTTCAGTAGAAGAAATTAAAGCTATGGTCATATGAAAAAAATGCTTTAAATCACTATTGATTAGAGAAATGCAAATTGAAATAGCTCTGAGGTACCACCTCATAACTGTCAGAAATGACAAATGGTGGAAGGGATGAGGAAAAATAAGTACACCAGTGAATTGTTAGTGGAACCGTAAACTTGTCCAATCATCCTGGAGAACAATTGGAACTATGTCCAAAGGGCTGTAAAACTGTTCATGCCCTTTGACCCAGCAATACTACTACTGGGTCAGTATCCCCAAGAGATCAAAGAAAAAGGAAAAGGAACTATATGTACAAAAGTATTTCTGGAAGCTCTTTTTGGTGGCAAAGAATTGAAAATGGAGGATATGCCATCATTTGGGGAATGGCTGAAAAAGTTGTGGCATATGATTGTGATGGAGTATCACTGTGCTATAAGAAATGATGGGGTTAATTTCATTAAAAAAAAAAAAACATGGCAAGACATATATATGAACTGCACAGTGAAGTGAGATGTACTGGGAAATCATTGTGCACGTGATAACAGCAATGTTGTTGTAATGATGATGAATTGTGAAAGACTTGGCTACTCTGATCAACACAGTGATCTAAGACAATTCCAAAGGACTCGTGATGAAAAAAAGTATCTACTCCCAGAGAGAGAACTGATGAACCTGAATGCAAATTGAAGTATGATTTTCTTGCTTTTTTTATAATTTTTTTTGCTTTTTTTTCCAACATGGCTTCTATGGAAATTTGTTTTGCATGATTTTACTTATATAATTGATACCATTTTGCTTGCCTTCTCAATGGGTGGGGGAGGGGGTAAGAGGGAGGAAGAGAGTTTGGAACTCAAAATTTAAAAAGAAAAGAATGCTTAAATAATAAATTTGTTTTAAAAATTTAATTTACATGCTGTGCCATTTAGTGCATCTATGGTTAGTATTGATATTAATTCGTTGTCTATGGTACCTTTTAGTAAAATGTCATTTCCCTGTTTATCTCATTTAATGAGGTCTATTTTTGCCTTTGCTTTGTCTGAGATCATGATTGCCACCCCTGTCTTTTTTCAGCTGAAGCATAATAGATTCTGCTCTAACTCCCGATTTTAAATTTGTGTAGATCTTTTTGTTTCAAGTGTGTTTCTTGTAAACAACATATTATTGGACTCTGATTTCTACTCCATTCTGCTATCCTCCTCCATTTTGTGGGTGAGTTCATCCCATTCACATTCATGATTCCTAACCATGTGTTTCCCTTCATTCTATTCTGTTATACTTAGGATCCTTCACTTTTTTTATCTTGTTCCCTCTTTAAGTGTCTATTTTGCTTATGACAATGGCCTGCTATAATCTACCTTCCCTCTTAACCACCCTTCACTCCCTGATCCTTTTTCCTAACCACTTTCTTTCCTACTTCTCTGTTGGGTAATATGAGTTTTTGTATGCAAATGTATATGTATGTTTATTTTTGCCTCCTTGAAACACTGCAAATGAAACTGGTTCAAGTATTGTCCACTCCCTTCACCTGCCTCCTGAATTACAGAAACTCTTTCTTGTGCAATCAATTTATGTAGTTGATTTCCCCCATTTTCTTCTTCCCCCATCTAGTGCCATTCTCTTCCTTACCCTTCCATTCTTTTAAGATCATCCAAGCATAATAGAATCATACCAAGACCCTCTCTTTAATTAGATTCCTTATAAGACCTGTTGATGTTGAAATTAAGGTAAACTGAGGTAATAAAATTCTAAGCATGTTCAGTTTATTGGTAAGGTTAGCAGTTACCAATAAAAGGGATCTTTAGCTCCTCAGCAAGCCAAAAGTCCCTGAATGAGGGCTAACAGATTATTTTTATGGACAAAAGGAGGAGCATCCAAAAACTATAGAAGGAGCTTCATAGATGAGAAAACAGTATGATTGGCTGGAAATTTGGCATGCTGGGCTAGCAACAACCCCTTACATCTTATCACTATGGAAAGCTCATTGGCAGTGTCCACCTGCATGGCTCGTTAGTGTTACAGTCATAACAGACCAGCTTTTCTTGAAGTGTTGCAGAAGTAACAGACCAGACTCCCTGGCATTCACCTGCATCCTTCAAAGATCACAGATTTCCTTGACACAAAAATAGAACAGTGATTAACAGGAAAACTGAACTCTTAATTCTAGCACCTTCTTTCTCTTGATTATTTTTATTTATTTTTACATAGCTTGTTTGTTACATGTTTGCTTATCATCTCCCCCCTTAGATTGTGAGCTCTCTTTGAGGGTAAGGACTGCTTTTTGTATCCCCATTGCTTAGCACTATGCCTGGCACATAGTAGGTGCTTAGTAAATGTTTATTGATTGATTTACTTTCTGTACATATACATATATGTGTGTGTGATTGATTGATGCTTTTTGTTCTTTCATCACAGTTATTTCTAGAAATGCTCCCCCTTTCTTCTCTTTACCCCTTTCAAAATTGAACTTTACCCTCATGTCATGTTCCTTTTTTAAGTAGATGAGTAAATTTACCTCCTTTGCTTCCATATTTGAACAGTCACCTTCCAAAAGCTGTGCATCTTTGTCAAAGCATGATTCCAGTAAAGGAAGTCACAGAACTGGAGGACAGTCTCGCCTATCTGGGAAATCCCATCAGCTCTCTCATAGTTGGTCAGATGAGTCATTATCTATGACACAATCAGGTGAGACTAGTAATCTTTAAGTATATTATTTCAGTAAATTTTATCTTTCTGTGAAAGAAAAACTCACTATTATTTCTAAGCTTTTGCTTGAACTTGAGTTCTTTTTTTTTTTAAATGAAAGAACTTTTGACATCACAAGTTCCTCAAAAGAATAGAGCATCATCTGTTAATGGGCAATATACAATATTGTACTTTTTTGTTGGCAAAGAATTCTGTAAGCAGTGAAACTAGACAATAATACTGTGATTAAGTTGCTGAGGATAATTGAGATGATTATCTTACTGCTATCACATCCAGGTTAGTAATAGTTAACACTGTCAGACAGCAAGTAACTTAACTTTCCCATATCAAGTTATCTTTTCTGTCAAAATTGCCTTGAATGTTCTGCCAGTGTCAATGAAGGTCATTTGATGAATTATCCCTTTTTATTTTATGTAATGGATCTGAAGGCTTCAGAGCAAATAAAATGCAATGAAGTTTTCTAAAGCAGATAATTCCTATAAAACTATAGAATATCATGAAGTTATGTACAGTGACATAATTTCCACTTATCTGTGCATACTCAATCATCACACTGCTGTGATTTGGCAGGGAATACTTTATTTCTCATTTTCATTAGGTGTTAGTCTGATCCTGATAATACTCAAAGGTTGTTTTGTTTCTTTCATTTTTCAATATTTTTGTTTATTTTTAATATATTTTTATACATGCCTTTTTTAAAGCAATTTTTAAAAATTATTTCTCAGATACACACCTTTTAAGATAATACCTTTTCATATATCAAAGAAAAGCTTAAATTAAGCACAAAGATGTGATAGTGACTGTATCTGACAGTATAGAAACAATATTGTATCCTAATAGTCCTTGGCCTCTCTGGCCAGGGGAAAATACTTTGTTTTTATGTCTGTCTTTATGAGTTGACAGTACAGTATAAGCCACTATAATTTTCTTATATTTTACTTATTATTATATTTCTTATAGATTTCATTAAGCTTTTTACCAACCTCAGATGATTTAAAAATAGTAATTATTATATTTTGTCTCAGAAAATCATTACTGATATGATATTTTTGCCTGATATATTCACTTCCTGGTGAACTTTTATTTAAATCAGTGGTTTCCTTCATAGCATCATAAAAGTAACTTTGCAACCTTCAGGTACTTGGTAGCTTGTTTGACTAAAAAGCAAAAGTAATTTAGTTTAAAAAACAATGATATTGATTAAATTTGGTTTAAATTAGTTTAAATTAAAATTAAATTAGTTTTTAGCTTATGCCACATAGATTTCCCCTTCATAGTGTAGTAGACTAGAATCATCAGCTACTAACTGGTCTTTTCATAAAGACTTAGGATTGTGAACCTTCAGAGGCTTGTTCAGAATGCAAAAATACATGGAAATGAAATTCATTTGCCTTTATTTTCCATTAAATCAATGGTTCTCAGCCTGTGATGTATAGACCTCTGAGAAGCTTTAGAGTTGTAGTAGGGTGCCTCTAAAGTAACAAACATACTATCTAATTAAAAGTCTCACACATATGTGTGTTACTATTTTTAAATGTTATATAGATACTGTTGTAACTAATAAAATATAAATTCATTTTAAAATGTACTAAATACATGGTAGCTTTTTGCTATTATGAATTTTCTCAAGTAAATACTAATAATACAACTATTGTCATGTGTGAGTAACTCAGAAATTTTTTTGTGTTAAGAAGAGTCTTTTCACTAAAAAAAAAAAAAAATTGCTTTAAAACCAACTTTAATGGGAAGCTAGGTGGCACTATGAATGGAGTGCCAGGCCTGGAGTCAGGAGGATCTGAGTTCAAATCCAGCTTCAGACATTGACTAGCTGTGCGACCATGGGCAAGTCATTTAACCTCTGTTTGCCTTTATTTTCTCATTTGTAAAATGGGAATAATAATAGTGCCTGCCTCCCAAGGTTGTATGAGAATCAAATGAGATAATAATTGTAAAGGGTTTAAGCACAGTGCCTGGCACATAGTAAAGCATTATATAAATGTTAGAGAAAGAGAAGAAGCCAATCATAACACCTGCATGGTAGATGGAATTCATATAAGATTCTCTTTGTCTTTATGGAATTAAAGAAATATTCCTTAATATTTTAGTGATTTGCAAATTAATAAATACTGAAATCTATTGGGCTTTGCCAAGAATTTCTGGGTACCTACATAAATGAGTGTAACATACCCATTGTCACCCTGCAAGTCATTGGAGTTGTGACTAAAACTTGGGCTCCTTCATTCCATATTAAAAGCTTCTTTGAATCAAGCCTAATCTCTCTGTCTTTAAAGAGAGACTATATATGACCTCCTGACTCCATTTAAAGAAATGCCATAATTAGTTCTGTGATAGTCAGCAGTTCTAAAATTAATTCTGGAATGCTAGGCTTATTTACAAGTTAAGATTTTTAGTGCACAAATATGCCTTCTGATTTTTATTTAAAATTGCCTTCTGTTGTCTGGTTGAAATTTCTCCTTACGTGAGTAGGATGTGACTCATGTACTATGAGTGAAGCTGTGACTTGTTCCAACCATTCTGACTTTGGAATTTTACCCTCAAGTCACCAAACTGTTTATACTCTTTGAGCTAGTAATTTAACTACCAGGATTTTGTCTGCAGTTTCAAATGACAGAAATGAAACCTGAAAACGTGGAAATGAATGAACAGACCATTGAAAACAAAAGGATATATAACCTATAGCACTTTTTTTATTCCTTAATTTCTGAAAATTTTATTATATTAGCTCTGCTTAAATGAGGTTCTCTTTTGAATCATTTTGTAATTAAGATTAAACATGAAGGTTTTCATGGTTTTGTATTTGATTACAGTGGTTTAGGAAAATTTTTTGTGTTAAAATCTTACAATTTAGGGCCATAGGTAAACTTTGTCACCTGAGGAAAAATTAAAGAAAAACCCAATGTAGATCATAACAAATTGATTTACCTATATATTTTAAATTGCTTTAATTGTATCTCTTTCAGAACCTACTTCTGACCAGAGTGACATTGAAGGTAGAATCAGAGCTCTAAAAGATGAGCTGCGGAAGAGAAAATCAGTTGTTGATCAGCTGAAAAAGGAACAGAAGAAAAGGCAGAAAGAGAGGCTGAAAGCCCAGGAGGCCAGTCTGATCAAACAGCTAGAGGTTAGAAAACGGATGGGAGAAGGGTAGTATGATACTGAGACTAATGCATATATGACATCCAAAATGGTTTTTTATATTAACAAAAAGTGATACTTGATTAGAAATTTTCTGTCACTAATTGGTACTGAGGAAGTCTATGCTTTTGTACAAAGGATTAAAACTGAATGATTTTTTAATAAGCAAGGGACAATGATTATTTTGTAGTGCCAGACAAGGTACCTTAATAAGTTAAACAACAACATGCTTATCCAGTTAAACAATACAAAACACCGTTTAAAAAAAATTAAAAAAAAAAACCACCATGGAATTGTGAGTTTGATGCCACAAAGCTCCTTGGTACTTAACTAGTCAGACATTTGGTGGCTCCTTTTCTGGTTTCATATTATTTTTCAAATACATCTTAGTACTTATCCAAACAGTTGTTACCATGATCACCATCATCATTACAAACAATTATATTTACTAGTAAATGCTTATTGGGTATATGTCTTTGATAAATTTCACTGTCCTGTTATAAAGTACCTAATAGCAAAGATAGGCATTAAAAAATGACAGGAGGCAAAGTTGACAGAGTATATAAATTAATTGGTTCTACCCTCATGCCAATAGTAAAACTAGAAGTTGGTTCTATAGAAGAATCACCACCTCACTAAAATGAATTTCTGCTGTGGAAACTCATTCCTTAGATTTGTCAGTAATAGGAATTTTTTAGTGAATAGGATATCTTTTTGGAGCCAGCCCCATGATATCATGGGAAGAGAGCTGGCCTTGAAACTTAGGAAGACCTGGATTCAAGTTCTGTCTCTCATATATGTTCCATGCAACTCTTGAAAACTATAAATTGAAGAGAATGTGTTGACTCGCATTGGTAGAAGGAATTTCCTAATCTAAGTGAATTACCTACAATCACAAATCCAGTGCCCTAAATTATTAGTAAATTAGTAAACAAAAATTAGTAAATATGCAGGGTTGAGCAACTTTGATCTATCCAATTACAAGGAGGTAGAAGGGAAAGGATCATGTCATCACTCTCATGTAATTTTGAGTGATGATGTGTAAGGTGTATATAAACTGGTTATCAAGAAATTTTGTGACTGCAGTAGATAAGACAATATTTCCACTGTTAGCAGAGAAAAGGTTCGAAGTAGATCACCAATTTTTTAAAGATTTGAGGGCCTACCCACTTAATGATTCTAGAGTTTAGTCATTTTAAAATATTTGTAGATCTTCCACAATTTGTAATATAGGCAAAGTAGGATAAACAAAAATATCTTAATTACCCAGAAAGAGTTCCTATTTTTGAGATTTATAGTTAATTATATTATTCTGGAAAAGTGAAATAGCATAAGATAATTTCTACTCCATTCTGTTGGGTTATGTACATGTGAAAAAACACTACAATTCAGATTATAATATATTTCACCTCATTCGCTTTCTACTTTTATCTACGTAGAAGGCATCCTAAGTCACGTTGCATGATGCCCTAAATAACTTCAGATTCAATTCACCAAATATGTATTAAGTATTTATTGGTATCTGTGGGACTGTGGTAACCAAGACAGATAAAAAATTTAAATAAATAAGACATGACTTCCTTCTGTGATATAGACTGAGACTTTGAATGAAGATGTACATAGATGGCATGATTATCAAATTTATGAATAACTGAACATGTGAAGACTAGTTAATCCTAGTTATGTGACAGAATTGGAATCTAATTGAGAGAGACATGATAAAATGAAATTTACCCATAAGTTTCTAAAAGTCATTTTCATAAGTATAGGATCAGTATAAACTTCAGGGTCAGTATGAATCAGTAGTGTGATGTGGTTGCCAAAAAAGGAAAAATGTCTTAGGCTAAATTAATAATAATGCAGTTAGAATGCAGAATGGTAACACTCTCTGTCTTCCACTTTGGTCAGACTACATGTGGACATTTTGTACAAGTCTAGTGTCCCTGTTTTAGGAATTTCAGAAGCTGAGCATGTTCTGAAGCATGGCAGCAGACTAAAAACTAAACATACACATTGCATGATGCCCTAAATAACTTCAGATTTAATTCAGCAAACATGCTGCCATACAGCAATCAGTTGACAAACCAGTGCCTGAAAAGACAACATGAAGAGTGGCACGTTAGAACTATTTCCATATATTTGATGGGATGTCATGTGGAAGAGAAATTAGACTTGTTTCCCTTAGTCCACAAGAGCAGAACTAAAACAATGCAAATATTTTGGCTTATATAAGGCAAAAAGCCCCAATAATTATTAAAGATGTTCAAAAGTGAAATGGGCTGCCTCAGAAAAAGGTACATTCTTTATTCCTTGGAGATCTACAAGCAGAGGTTGGGTGATTACAGACTATTCCTAGCTGAGGTATGATTTTGGCCTGATGACTCCCTGAGATCCTATGATTCTATGTGACACACAAATAATGAGAATGTAAAAAATTACCTGGTGCTTTAAATGTTGCAGTGACAGTTTAGGCTTGGGAGAAAGGTCATTGTCAATTGGAAAATCAAGAAAATAGAAGACTGGGTGAATTATGGTGCCACTTAGAGAAATAATGGGGTCGGAAGAAGAACACATTTTAATTCAACAAATAATTATTAAGTTCCTACTATTTGCAAGCCTCTGTGCTACACATCAGTATTATAAGACTAAAAAGACAGTTCCTCCTCTCGTTGAGCCTATAGTCTACTATGATTATGACATGTACACAGATAAGCATAATACAGAGTAGAGTGTGATGGGGAGAGTAACAGGAGAGGGATGCAAACAAAATGCTCTAAGGAAAATTTGAGAATTTGCTGGCCTTCAATCTGTATCCCTAGGAACATGCATGATGTGAGAGTAGAAGAGATAGTGCACCCAATTCTGCCTCAGGTTTGGGGATTCAGGAGAAGTCAAGATAATGAAGCATCAGATTTTCGAGCATTTAGTCCTGAATCTACTTAACATTGCTCTTGTGTAGCCCAGAACTCTCTGTCTTGTCCATAAAAATTGTACTGGAGACTTTGACAGATGTCTTGCTGTGGTCACCTTTTTTTTCCTGATCTCGTGACCTAGAAATCCAGTCAAAAAGAGCCTTCCTCAACAAGTCCTAAAATATTCAAATTAGTTGAACAATTAAAGGACATACAGCAGGTAGTAAACTTAAGAGAATTCATACCAAGAACTGTTAAGAGACCTAAAATACAGGTTTAAAAAAATTTTTAGTTGCCAGTCACCTAGCACTTATTAACACCTACTGTGTGCCAGGCACTAGGGATACAAAGAAAGGCAAAAAATGTTCCCTCTTCTGAAAGTACTCACACTCTCATGAGGGAAACAACATGCAAGATATATACAGGATAAATCAGAGACAATCAACAGAAGGCACTAAAATTCAGGAGAACTGGAAAAGCTTTCTTGTAGACTGTGGGACTTCAGCTTAGACTTGAAGAAGACTAGGGAAGCTGGAAGGGAGAGAATTACAGGCATGGGGGACAGCCAAGTGAAAATACTTGGAGTTAAGAGATGGAGTGCAAAGAATAGCCAGAAAGGCTGGTGTCATTGGATCATAGACTACGTGTTTGGAAAGGTAAGAGCGGGGCGAGGGTATGAAGAGTTCTGAACACCAGAAGATTTTACATTTGATCTTGGAAGTCCTAGAGAGCTACTGGAGTTTATTGAATAGAGGATGCAGAGCTGAGCTTTGGGAAGATCACTCTGACAGCTAAGTGGATGATGGACTGGAATGGGGAGAAACTTGGGCTGAGGAGACTAACCAGCAGGCTATTGCAGTAGACCAAGCATGAGATGAGGAGGCAATGTCAAAAGAAAGAAGGGGGTATATGTGAGCTATTATGAAGATGATGTGAGAGAAAGGAGTTAAGAATGACCCTGAGGTTTCTAGCATAGGTAAGTGGGAGGATTAGTACCCTCAAAAAGTAATAGGGAATTTCACAACATGACCATTATGAATATGTTTTACATGACTACACATGTATAACCTATGTGGAATTGCTTGCCTTCTCAAAAGGGAAAGGGGATGGGGAGGGAGGAATGGAGAGAATTTGAAACTCAGGAGTTCTAAAAATGAGTGCTAAAAATTGTTTTTACATGTAACTGGGGGAAAATAAAATATTAAAAGCTCAAAAAAAAACCCCAAGTAATAGGGAAGTTAGGAAGAGGGGAGGGTTTGGGGTAAAAGATAATGAATTCAGTTTTGGACATATTGAGTTTAAGGTGTATACAGGACATCCAGTTCAAGATATCTCTTCAAGCTGGAGATAAGAGACTGAAGATTGAGAGAGAGGTTAGGGCAGAATAAGGAGGTTTGAGGACCATCAGCTCAGGGATATTTGAAACCATAGGAGCTGATGAGATCACCAAGTGGAACAGTTTAGAAGGAAGAAAAAAGAAGAGGGGGGCACAGGACAGAGTCCTGTGTGACACTCCAGTGCATACCCTAGATGAAGATCCAGCAAAGATAAAGTAAATGAGCAGTCAGGTCAAAGAACCAGGAGAGGGCAGTGTCACAAAAACCTAGAGAGAAGAGGTTAACAAGAAGATAATAATGTCAAAGGCTAAAGAGAAGTCAAGAAGGATGAGGATTGAGGAAAAAAAAACCAAAAAAACATTAGATTTGGCAATTATAACATCATGGGTAACTTTGGAAAGAAGAGTTTTGGTTGAATGATGAGTTCAGAAGCCAGACCAAAAGTTGATAAAAGTGAAAAGCAAACAAGTAGAGTTATGTATTGTAGACCACTTTCTCAGGGAGTTTGGCCAAGAAAAGGGAGGAGAGATAAGACAAAATTTAGTAGAGTTGGATGAAGTGAGAATGGGAAAGACATGGGCACATGTGTAGGCAGTAGGGAAGCATCCAGTAGACAGAGAGTGATTGGAAATTAGTGAGAGTATATAGATGATAGAAGAGGGAGTGTGCTGGAGAAAACCAGATGGCACTTGTTCCCCTAGGAGTTTGCCTTGGCAAGAAGGGCCAACTCCTCATGTAAAATAGTGGTGAAAGAGGAGATACTGGTAGAAGACATTTGAGTGATGTGAGATGAGGAGGCAGGGAAAAGAGAGAACTCTCTTTAAATGGCCTCAGTTTTTTTTTTTCAAGTGAAATAAGATTCAAGCTTCTTAGCCGAGGAGAGGAGAAGCAGTGTGAAGTTTGAGGAAAGATGAAAAGCCACTTATGTGAGTGAGGTAGTGAATCAGTTAATAGAAGGATTGCCTTGCTGCATTGAAGGCCCAGTTGAGATTATATAATATAAATTTGCGTTAGATACAGGCAGCATGGTTTTCTGATTTTCTCCAGCTTCATTTAGCAGCATGTAAGAGTGAAGATTAGATGTTGGGAATAATCCAAGGCTGGGTTTTGGCAGGGCAGGATCAGTGAGGGACTCCAAAGAAGAGGGCACTGTTGTAAGGGCAAGCAAAGTGGGACTTTTTACTGTTTTTTCTTTTGGAGTGCTTCTCAGCACTAAGGCAATCAAGTGCCTTTGATTGAATCTTGTCTTTGTTTGTAGGAAAGCCCACACCCTTTTGCTAATTAGGTCAGAAGAAATGTAAAGCCCTCAAGAGGTTTGAGGCCCTTGAGAAATGTGAAGCCCTCAGGCCCTGAAAAAAAGCGTATATACCCAGAGGATAGCCATTGAACTCAGAATCCAGAATCAAGAACTCTCAGAAGTGTGGGAGGAGAGGTTTTGCTTTTGGGGCTCACTCACTGGAAGAGTATGTGTGATTTGACCAGAGGAGACTCTGGTTAGACCACACCGTAAAGATTAAATGGATAAACTCTTTTCCAAACATGTACACAGTGCCAGAATATGAATTTATTGCTACTCAGATTTAAACTGGAAGTTATTAAAGTTCTTGATTACTAGACTTTCTGAAAAGTCTTAATTGCGAATACTAACTACAGCTTTAATTTCTCAAAACATAGTCTTATGATGAATTTATCAAGAAAACAGAAGCAGAGTTAAGTCGGGACCTGGAGACATCACCAACAGCTAAACCTCAAATTAAAACTCCCTCATCAGCTACTGAGAGGCCCAAGATCAAGCCTCCACCACTTCACAGGTTGGGCTTTTTTGGTTTATTTTCTTCACTGTCCAGTTTGATAATGAAATATGCTAAGATTGGGGTGAAGAGTTTGAAACAAAGGGGAAAATGGAAGTATTGACAGTCACACTGCAACATTAGTTTATTTTACAGTTTTTACTAAAACCAAATATACCTCTCTTATTTTGCTAAAGTTGTTTTTGTCTGCCTGAGGCAACCCCACCCTAAAAACCTTATAATAGGCAGCTTATTTAAGTGTACCATAAAACTGAGTGTGGGGAGAATTTAAATCCATCCTGCATGTTTATAACAAAGATCAGAACATACTGAGGTGCTGAGTTGGAGTTGGGCCTCCAGGTGAGTTGCTAATAGAGTTCTTTAGAAGTTGCATGAGAATTTCCACCCTTTATGGGGACTCCTGAGCATCCCCCTTTTCTATTTGCTTAGACATGTTACCATCACAGAGCTCTGTACTTCTCTTCATTTATTAACTTTTCTACTTCAGGCCTGAAGCGGCAAAGAACTGGAAATCACTGACTGAGTCAGAACGCTCCAGAGGATCCCTAGAGTCTATTGCTGAACATCTCGGTATGTAATGTGAGAAATGATGGTGTTTAAGGATTTGTGCAGAACACATGGAAAGTCTGTGCCTGCTCAATTTTATTCTATAATGAATACCTTAGCAACGGTGGATGGCTATTTTATAGTCTCCTCTATAAAATTCTTTTTTATTTGTGAAATACATTACTAATTCATAGCATTCATGTGAAGCTATTTTCATCTGCCCCATTTGATGAGAAAAACTAAGTTATGGAAAAGGTTATGTGGCAAGATAATGTCAAAGTATACATTTGACATAGAACTGTCAAGCCCGTAGAGCCACGTTTTCTTTATTGAAAAAATAGCCATCTTAGGTCATAATTTTTCCTCCTTTCTGAATTCTGATATTTGTAAAATCAGATTTTTTATGTTGTATGGCCTCCTAATTGAAAAAAAAAAGTTGAAAAATCATATTTGGGCTTCATCTTTTTAGAGAGCTTTAAGATCACCAAAGAAACATGTTCATTTTAGAGCATTTGAAATAATAGTAACTACTAACATCTATATAGTGCCTTTACTATGTGCCGGGTATTGTGCTAAGTACATTAAAATTATTATCTTATTTGATCCTTACAACAGCTCTTCGAGGTAAGGTGTTATTGTTATCATCCCTATTTTACAGATGAGGAAATTGAGACAAACAGAGGTGAAGTGACTTGCCCAAGGTCTCACAGCTAGTATGTGTCTGAGGCTGCATTTGAATTCAAGTTTTCCTGACTCCAAGCCCAGCACTCTATCCGTTGTGCCACCTAGCTGCCAGATAACTGCCACATACATGTTCATATTAAATTCTA
Organism: Phalanger gymnotis; assembly: GCA_028646595.1. NCBI lineage: Eukaryota > Metazoa > Chordata > Mammalia > Diprotodontia > Phalangeridae > Phalanger > Phalanger gymnotis. The sequence goes on along the minus strand of CM053626.1, from coordinate 278,143,343 downwards.
TCTCTTCCTCTGTCCCTAACTTCTACCTTTCTGTATAGTTATAAGGCCTGAAAATTAAGAATAATTTATGGTATATTCATTGTACAGTTTTGCTTCTGACCAGTCTCTAATTGTAAACAGAAAATGGTTTCCACTGGTGTATGCCCATTTTTTCTTTCTTTCTTTTTTTTTTTTTGAAGTTTTTAAGATGGTACATAAAAGATTCTTCCAAATTTATTTTAATTCTTTTTGGGTATCCTTTATTAAAAGACAAAAACAAAAAAAAAACTCTCCTGGTAGAAGAGTTTTCATTAGCTATTGTTTCTCAAGTTTTCATTTTTCTTCTTCACTTTAATTGCCTTGTCTACAAATATTATTTCTACATGGCTAGCATGTAACTGAAAGATTGTGTTTTGACAACTTTAATGTTATGCTTTCTTTTTTATGTTTTTCAGATGCTTCACCCTCAAGTTCTGAAAAATGTTTGTCTGAGAGATCTTTGTCTACACCTGCCAAGAGACCTGCTGACTTGGATATTCGTGTAGAACAGCCTCCACACCCATCTCCAAACCTTAAAATATCGAGGAGAGCCAGAGGAGAATCTGGGGATAATCTGGAAAATGTGCCTTTATTACTGCCTTTCAAAGATCTAAACGCTGACAGAATCTCCAGTGTATTGGATATTAGGTTGGAAGAAGAGTATAGTCATAAATCTGAGATCCAGGAAGAGGTGGTGGAATATGCAAAATCAGAAGAGAGTGAGATTGAAGATACTTATTCTAAACGCTCTGGAAAATCTTATGTCTTGTTGAAACTAGACCTGGAGCAGGGAGATTCACCTGAGATTCTCTCAAAGAAGGGTCTTCCTTTAGACTCTAAAAATGCTCCAAAAGATTCACATAGCCCACTAGCCATAGAAAAACTTCAGAAAAAAGAGGAAATGATGAAAGAGGCACAAAAGGACAGAGATGAAGTGGAGAAGGATCACAGTGCAAAATCAAAACAAGCCTCCTACACACAAAAGATTGCAGAGGAACAAGACTTATCTTTTTCAGAGCAAGTTTCTGCTCTTAGAGAAATGTCCTACTCAGATGACTTTGAGGCCTCTTCTCCCAAGAAAGAAATTTCAGTTGAAGAAATACCTGCTGAATTGTACAAAGATGACTTTGAATTGTCACCTGTGTTATCTTCCAGAAGAGAGTCTCAGTCACAAAGGGAAAAATTGCCACTGACAAAGAACTCAAGAAGTAAAGCCACCAGCTTTGGTAGCGATGATGAAATCAGTGAATGTCTTAGTGAGAAAAGTGTGTCCATTTCTGGAAGTGTCCATTCTGGAAGACTGTTAGAACTCAGATCCCCTACAGAACTTATGAAAAGTAAGGAACGGAGTGATGTGGAAAATGAACCTGGTGTCACTGAGGCACCATCATGGGCCTCTGCTTCTACTGCTGAAGCTGATGAACTGCTTAATTTCCGTCTTGGTGACAGAGTCCTTATCAGCAATGTTCAGCCTGGCACTCTTCGATTCAAAGGTTTGACAGAGTTCGCTAAAGGATTTTGGGCTGGAGTAGAGCTAGACAAGCCTGAAGGAAATAACAATGGAACTTATGGTGGAATTGCATACTTTAAGTGTAAAGAGAAACATGGGATTTTTGCTCCCCCCCAGAAAATCTCTCACATTCCAGAAAATTTTGGTAACTCAATAGATGAAAATGAAGATGCTTTCTCTAATGAACAGTATAATCAGCATCAAAAACAAGAACAGAAAGACAGAGAGCTGCCTGAGTCTAATAGGGAAAGAGATTCAATTGAATATTTCCAGGAGAAATCTCCAGTTAGCACACACATGGTGGAAACCTCAGTGGAGAGAAGCAGTAAGGCTGAAATCATATTTAAAGTAGACCACACACAGGAGATTTCTGAGGCTGCTGAATCAGTTGCTCAGGAGCAGTTGTTAGGAGATTCTATAGTTGGTTCCATAAAAGATGAGAATGATATTTCCCTTTTTGTTTCTGGTGCCATAGAAAAAGTTATTACTTTTGTATTGGAAGATACTTTAGATGTTGTCCTTTCTGAAGCATTGAAAAGCTGGCAAGAGCATTGGACAATAGAATTGCCTGAAAAGAAAGAGAATTTATCTCCACAATTTTGGGGAAAGCCTTCAACCCCACTCCTGGACCTTTTAACTAAAGAAAAAAACCAGTTAGAAGCTCAGTTGAGGTCATCACTTAGTGTGGAAGAAAAATCAAAAAAATTGGAGACTGTCAGCTTACTGACAGATAGCTTGCTAAAAACCGTTGTGAAGGATACAGTTGATCAGTTGCAACAAATTAAGAAAGTTAAGAATGAGAAAATCCAGCTTAGCAACCAGGAGCTCCATGGTGATGACCAAGAGAAAGTGTTTTCCAGAGTCCCATCTAATTATCATGAGGAACAATCACCTAGTAATCTGCCAAGTTTGTTTTTAAAGACTGAAGTAGATGATGAAAGAGAAGAAGTTTCCTCTCCAGATATGTGCCCCAGACCAGTGAGTATTTCTCACATAAGAAAAATACTGTCAGTAAGTTACCATAGAATGAAATCTAACCAGTGTAAATTGTGTACATACAAATCCTAATAGTTATTTTCACTTCAGTGTATTCCCTATTAGGTAACTAATGAATTACCTACACTGAATCTTTTTTAAAAAGTCAGAGGAGATTCTTGTTTTCTGAGTTTGTTACTCCATTGAAGTCATGATATTTATAAGTAAACAGAATTATTGTTTTTGAGTACTTTGTAGTTTTTTTTCTTCTGAAGTAACTGTCCTCTGTTACATCACAAGGAGTTATTTTAGAGATGTCACAAACACATGACAGATTTGTAAAGATTATAGTGTTCATTAAAAACTGCTAAGTTGACTACCGCACATACTGTTCCCAGCTTAGGTGTCCAAATAGATCACTGTGCAAGCTTATTCAATATTGCCTTACTAGTGGCTCTGAACTTTATCGTTGAGGAGACGCCTGAGAGCTCTTTGCCTAACTAGCTGCTCAGTCATGGTTTCTGTGCAGAGACTGCCAGTTATGATGAACAAATCAGAAAATGTATGTAAAGCGCTTTGTAAACCTTAAAGCGCTATATAAATGTCAGCTTTTATTATGATGGTGAGTGGTTAAATGGATATATGTCCACTATGACATACATCAGGACCATCAATTATTTAGGTTGTTCTTGGACAATTGAACCAAAGTAATGCTTTTTAGTAACCCGAGCCAGATTCACACCAGAGGTGAGAAAATCCATATCCTATTTCCAAATTTACAACACGGAAGATTTATGATACAAAAAACCCTAAACAGTGATTTTTTTTAAAAAAAAATCTAGTCATAAGAAATGTAAGCAGAATTGTTTTTAAATGGAATGTTTAAAAGAGCTAGTTATTAATAGCCACTGTTCTTTTTCTTGTTTGGAAATAAATATATAGAGAATAACATAGAGAAATATTTGAATGTACAAGTAAACTGTTGCTTTTTTTTCTTAACTATTTCTACCAAAGGTCTTGAGATTAATGGTGTTTTATCTTCTGTAGAAGAGTCCTGTGTTTGGTACCAGTGGGCAGGAAGAGCTTGCTAAGAGGCTTGCAGAGCTTGAAATCAGCCGGGAGTTCCTGAGTGCATTAGGAGATGACCAGGACTGGTTTGATGAAGACTTTGGCTTGAGTTCATCCCACCAGGTCCAGCAAAATAAGGTAGAAGAACCAATTGTGCCACCAATGGCAGAGTCAAAAAAAGTACTACCTCCAAAGCCATGTGAGACGTTATTGGCTGTTCCACACACTGCAGAAGAGGTAGAAGCACTAGTCCATGCTGCAGCTGAGGAACTTTGGAAATGGAAGGAGATGGGCCATGATCTTCAAAGCATCAGCATTCCCACAAAACTACTAGGCAGTGCTTGTGGGGGTCAAGATATGGAAAGCACCAGTAAAAGGGTCTACAAGCAGGTATGTTTTTTAGGACACTTCTAATTTGGGAAGATACCATATTGACCAAATTTTGGATTCTCAGTTTTGCTGGTTTTTTTCCCCTTTTGGCAAGGCGGTCTTTGATTTGACAAAAGAGATTTTTGGAGAAATATTTGCTGAAGATCCCAATCTGAATCAGCCTATCTGGATGAAACCATGTAGGATGAACTCCAGTTACTTCCGAAGAGTAAAAAATCCAAGTGACCTTGATGAAATCAAGGTAGGAAAAAAATTGTAAAATATCCCCTTCTAACTTTTTAGTAAGCAGTGAAGGGATATAATCGAAAAGCAACTTTGAACCCTTTAAAAAAAACCAAAGTGTTATTTTTAATAACATAGTATCTACATTCCATGCAATTAAGAAAAGTTGGGGAATTTAAAGGAAGTTTAGCAAATACTATAGCATACAAAAATTTTAACATTTATTTATAGTGATTTTAGAATACTATGGAGCCTTTCCAATAACCTCTAAGGCTATAAGTTACAGAAACTGCTTTGAGTAGATGGAGTTTCTTCATAAATTTGGTCCCTGTAATCAATAAAATCACAGGTCCATTCCCTTTTGTCTACTGTTTATACCCTTCTAACAGGATATATAACCTCTTTATAATAGGGATCTTAACATGTTTTTGTGTCATGGACCCCCTTTGGTAGTTTAGTGAAACCTTTATTGGAATAATGTTTTTAATTGCATAAAGTACAAAGGATTACAAAAGAAGCCAATTATATTGAAATAAAATTATCAAAATATTAAACAAAAAAAAGTTCACAGATCCCAACTTAAGAATCCGTGTTTTAAAACATAAATTTTGGACACAGAACATATCTGTGACCTATCTTTGAAAAATTCTCAATGGACTAATCTTTGCAGCCATAGCAGTTTGTAGACACAAATCTTAGCCACAGTTGTCCAATGGGATTTCTAATTTTGGAAGGACCAAATGTTGTTGATGTTACCTTCACATAAAAGGGTTAAATGTAAGGAAAAAAAAGAAGCAGCAACGAACTCTGTAATGCTTTAGTCATAGGTGGTACCACCATCCTCTGTAAAGCTAAAGGTTTCATCAGTAAAAAGGACCTCAGCCAGCCAATCTATGGGTTTTTTTTTAATTAAACAAGAAAACACATGTAAAGCATTTTTAGACCTTAAAGTACTATTATTATCATCTTGCTTTCCTTTGGACCTCGAAATGAGAAAGGAACTCCCAGTGAGGAACTTTCCTCTTCCATTGAAGACAGGAAACCGTTCCACAGAGTAAAGTTGTCTGGGAACACAGTTACTTGTCCAGTATCATGTACCCTTTTATGTCAAGCAGGACTCTGAGAATGGCCCTCTATCCATTTTGCCATGCTGCCTCTATGGTAATAGGAATGCACTAATAAACCCTTACTACCTAGCTGAGAAGTTTTGCCAGTTCAACAAATTTATAGAGTATTATTAGAGATCTAGCAAACCATAAAATTTTTACAATAATACCTCCTCTATTTAAATCCTCTCAACCTGCAAGAGCTACTCTAATTGCGGAAAATCAGTTATACACCTGGTTGGAGGATCTATTCTACAATGAAAGATAAAAAGACAAGAGTAAGAATGAAAGAGCCCTGCTAGCACCATTTTTTTTTTCAGTTAATAAAAGTATAAAACTTTTTGAAACTTTGCCATAGAAACCCCAAGTGTCTGTTTTACCTATTCCCATTCTTTCCTTCCCTCCCTTCTTCCTTCCTTCTCTCCCCAGAATTTCATCACCAACTTTGGGACTGAAATGACTTTTTTATTAATATAGAGATACATTTTTCTTAGGAAAGTGACGGTTCACTGGTGGTTCTTAGTAGCTACAGTTATGCTTTTTGTGGTCCGAGCCAAAGTCTTGCATTAGTCTTATACGACATTATTCCTGTCCCCAAACTTTTTGTGATTTAATGGCAGATTAAAAGATTCATCTTTTACTTACTTTTTCAAGAATTGTTTAGCTGGGAGGTTGTGCCAGCTTGAGATTTCATAATCACAGAAAAGACAATATGTGCATATGTTAAAATATCATGTAAAAACATAAATTAACTTGATGAAGTGTGACTAATTGGAATGCTTTACTCAGAATCAAAAAATGAAATCATAAGTAAAAGCCTTTTCTGATCTCATATTAGACAGAACATACTATTTATCTAGTAATTGTACACTTAAAATTTCTGTCATATAATGTTTGTCCTTCACCCATTCCTCTTCTTTCCTTCATTCCCCAGAATTTTATAGCTACTGAAGTACTCAAGCTGTTTAGCCTTAAAAAGGAACCAAATCACAAAACAGATTGGCAGAAAATGATGAAATTTGGACGGAAGAAGAGAGACCGAGTTGATCACATCCTGGTCAGTGGCTAAAGCTAAGCAGTGTCTGATTATTTGATAAACATTGCCCATCCAAATTCATGAACTTTTGACCTGGGCTAATAAAACTGGTCCGAAGTGATTGATTGGTTTTAACTAAAATCTTAAATCTTCTATTTATTGTATTTCTGGCATCTTATTTTCGAGACTACTTTCATTTACACTGATTATGTATATGTAACTTTGTCAACTAGACTAATTATTCCAGTGGTGTAAGGAACTCTCATTGAGGAAAGTTCCCCTAACTATACAAATCAGCACCTTCTCCACAGCTTATGTATTCTTAGAGAGTTTCTTTATGGCATTGAGGGATAAGTAAATTGACCCATTTGTGAGTCACAAGTAGGACTTGATGCCAGGTCTTCCTGAGGCCAGAAGGCTCTGTCCACTGCAGCCCAGATTTAACTTCATCTGCATTAAAGGAGTGTCTATCCTAGGACTGCAAAATAGATAATACAGTTGTTTTCAGCCTTTGTTGAGTGCATCATGTGTATACATATTCTACATTAGTTGTGGTGTTATCCTTAAATTTAAAAATAATCTCTCTTGAGCTTCATTCCTTCATTCAGTTCATTGAACAAATATTGGTTAAACATCAACCATAGTTGTCCTTAATAGTTGGTGCAAGGCACTAAGATAGAAAGAATTCAAGGAGCTTTCGGACATGAAGCACTTTTAGCTGATACATTAAGAAGACATCTTGCTGGACCTGAGCTGGACTTCACATATACCTCACTATAGCCCCCTCCTCCCAAAGTCTGAAGCAAACTTTATTTTAGTTTATACTTAGGGGAGATTGGCCTACAAGTTTTTTCGACTTAAACTTCTTGTGCTTTTACCTCCTGGACCATAAAAGAAAAACTCTTTTAGTTTTTAGGCTAAGCTTAAATTAATTATATCTATATATGTGACTGATAGTGAAGAAACCGAGGCAGACAGAGGTTAATGGTTAATGCCCAGGGTCATGGAGCCTAGTAAATGTCTGAAATAGGATTCAAACTCAGGTCCTTCCAGCTTGAAGTTCTGTGCTCTGTTCACTACACCACATAAATGTGATAGATGCTTTATATACGCAGGGAACTTTTCTCTTTTGAGTATAAAAGTACCCTGTGTACTTCCATAGGGATCTGAATCCCAGCCAACTTGCTGCTTCAATGCACTTGATTAATGTTTTAAGTAAAGTTCCAGCCAAAGTAATTTTGTTTGATTAGATTAATAACAAATACTAATGAAACTAGCTATTCCTATTATTACCATAGGTAAGAGGGCACTGAATTTTGGTTCCTAGTTGTGATACTTCTGATTCTTACTACATGTAATTTCCTTGAGCAAATAACTTACTCTGTCGGGGACAAATTTTTACTTATCTTTAAAGGAAGGGGATTGGATGAGGTACTAAGAATATCAAGTTAACCTTAAGAGAGGGTGTGGTATTTGGACTGAGTCTTGGAAGATAGGTAACATTTCAGCAGACAGAGATGAGATGGTGTACATGCTGTAGTTGTGGAATAACAGCTAGTACTGGGGGAAAACAGAACGGTATCCACTTTGGCTTAGAGAGTACAGAACAACATTGTGACCTGTGGCTGAGAAGGCAGGTCAGAGCTAGTCTGTGGAGCTTACCAGGCTAAGAGTGTGGGACTTGATTGCTATTTCGTTGAGTACCAACTGCCAGTTGAATAATGCATGTAATCTCTGTTTTGAGAAGATTAATCTAGCAGCTCTGTGAAAGAAAAATTGAAAGGAGGAAGAAGACTTGTTAAAAAACGTATTGCAGTAGCCCAGGATAGATGATGAGGGCCTGAACTAAGGGAGAAGCAATGGCAAGTAGCATGCAGATGCAAGTGATATTGGGAATGTAGAATCTTCTTGGCAACTGAATACATGAGAATTGAAGAAGAAGGGGAGGAAGAAGTCTGGAAAAAAGTTTTTTGGGAAGAGAACAAGAAGTTTAGTATTTTGTTTGTTCATTTTAGGAGGCAATTGGGATTAAGTGACTTGTTCAGGGTTACCACAGCTAGTGAATATCTGGGGCTAAATTTGAACTCAGGTCCTCTTGATTCCAGGGCTAGTGCTCCATCTACTGTGCCACCTAGCTGCCCTGAGTTTCGTTTTTAACATGTTCAATTAGAGGTAACAGTTGGACAGATGTGTAAAGCTATCTAACAGTAGTTGGAAACATAGATCTAGAGCTTAGAAGGGGATATTGGCCAAAGGTGATAGAGGTTTGGAAGTCATCTTAATGTAAATAGAGGTAGTAATTGAAGCTATGAGAACAAATGAGATTTCCAAAAGAGAGTGTAGGAATAGGAGACAAACCTGAGGACAGAACTTTGTGGAATGTATATATTTGTGGCAAAACAAACATTGACCTGGGAAGTCAGGAGACCTTGGAGGTTGTTCTGGCATCAGCCACAGGTTCATTCTGTGACCCTGGACAAATCATTTTTGAACCTTGATTTCCTTTTCTGTAAAATTTTTGGTTATACTTTATATACAATAGCCTTTGAAAGTGAACCTTTATCTGGTTCATTCTCTGTTCAAGGCAGGATTATGTTTAAAATAATCCCTGGTAGCATATATTGACTTGTGTACTGAAATTTGACATATTTCTTTGGTGACTATGTTCCTGTGTTCACAGAAATACCCTTGATACATACATAGAGAAATAGATCTTTGGCTATTGTTTCCCAGTTTCTGCTCTAGTTTTAATTTAATTTAGGTATCCCAAAGAACTATATGTCAGAACAAGTAAGAATTATATGACAGTGATTTTTGTAATTTTATAATTATTTTTAAATCCCAGGTACAAGAGCTCCATGAGGAAGAGGCTCAGTGGGTGAACTATGATGAAGATGAACTCTGTGTAAAGATGCAACTAGCTGATGGGATCTTTGAGACCTTAATCAGGGATACTATTGATGTTCTGAACCAGATCAATGAAAAACAGGGGAGAATGCTGCTTGTGTGACACCTTCCAAATAAACCGAAAACATTGTGACAATTTGAGTTGTGGGCCTTTCTGCCTCCTGATATACACTACATCTCCATCGTAGCAAGAATGCTGCTGGCCCTTGTACCTGGTTTTAAAGAGAGCTCACATGGAATCCCAGGAGCAATCTGGTACAGCCTTTGCCTTTAGATACTGTTCACTAAACTATCGGTTGTTTTCAGTGAGCAAGGTTGCACTCCTGCTGCTGACACACAGGCATGTTTCTAATCACCACCTTTTAGCATCCCCAGTGGTCTTAGATGAGGGCTGAAAATACCAGAATTACCTCTTAGTTTAGACTAGGGTACCAGTTTACTCAAGTCCTAAGTCAGGAGAGAGTTATAAATAGAAGCATCACATCATTTTGGAATTTTATTGGCCTACGCCATTTGATTGTAATAAATGGACAGTACAATACTTAAACAGTGTTAAATTCTTTACCACTTTTTAATGGACAGCTCTAACAATGTACATTAGTTTTATACTCTGGAGTTCATTTTCTTCTATTCTTCTGAAGTTTAGGAGCACAAGTGGTTTGTCAGGTTAACAGAAGAAAATGGGTGACCTTGCTTTCTGTTCTCTGTAGAGACAATTTGAAACCCTTGAATCTTTTCCAATTTTCCACTTTCGGGCATGAGAACAAAGAAATGCCCTTCTTGAAGACTGGACACAAAAGACTCACCCAGGGCCAGCTCTTCCCATCCTTGTCCCCACCCCCTACTTTTCCTTCTCATCCTGAACCACCACCAGCTGCTCCTAGAATCACGGATACTCAGGACTGTCTCAGGCATCCAGGCAGGCAGAATTGGACATTGCTTATTTGGGCCTTCCCTCCCTCGATCCCCATGTTCACCCAAGAAATCAGAGAAACTTTTACTTGAATGATTTAGGAAATGAGTATATGCACCAAAGACCAAAAAAAGTTATGCCCATTGCTTGTGTGCTTGTATTGCGCTTGTAGAACTTTACTTAATTTATTTTATGATAAATTATTAAGTTTGAAATGTGTGTCCTCTGCAAGGTTGGTTGCGCTGCCACCTTTGACGCTGAAACCACAGAACCAATGAAAAGTGCTTTGTGTGTTAGTTTAAATTTGTATCCTGAAAGCTTATGTGATAAAATTAGAGGTTTGAATAAAACCATACACAAATGTTGGAAAAGTCATTCAATGAAGAGGCTATTAATAGGCTGAAAGAACTGTACCAAGACAAATTTCAGTTTGCAGGAGTTGAGAAATGATTTAAGACACTGTGTAAGGCAAAATTCTGCCTCTCCTTACGTTGCTCATTACAGCTCTTACCTTGTCTAGAGGAATTCCATAGCACCCAGCTGCTATGTTAGAGTGTGTGTGGTGCACTTCTCTAACCTCAGGATCCTGCCTTTTTACTGGTTTATAGTATTCGATACTGTCCCTCTTCATGTTAGGATATAGATAACCCTAGGCTTGAATGTAGATGCCTTAAATTCAAGGGTTCTGAACTAGAAATATGACATGAGACCTCAACTGATTAAATATTCCCAAACATCTTGGAGTTGATGGACTCCAAAACATGTTAGGAAATCCCCAAAGATGCTGTATATCTTTAAATGTGCATATACATTCATTTCTATACTTTCCTTCAAACCTGTCCTTAATCCTTAAATTTTTCACTATGCATACCTCCATTTTGACTTTCTCTGGTTCCATATTTCCCTTATTAATAAGTTAATGAAATAATCATTGGAATCTTTGCATTTTGCACAATGACTGGTAAATGGTATTTCCTGAACATCAGAAACAGAACTGAAATGTTGCATTTTGGTCCACTAAAGTTCTCATTTGAGCTTTTAATGATAAACAGTGGCCATCTATGTGCCCATAATGGGCATAATGGGCAAGTTAACAAGAAGAAAATAAGAGGGAAGGGTGGTTAGAGTTTTTAACATAATAACTTTTTTAAAATGTAGGAATGTGAGTATCAGATGAGTGGTTTTCTGTCTGCTTTAGGGTTAATGTTTTATGCAGGAAGGTAGAAGGCAGACATGAATCTTATACACATTTGTTAGGATACTGAAACATATGACTAGCATAAATTTTTGATGCACTACTGTGGAAATACTAAAATAGGAAAAGTTTATCCCAGATTCTCATCTAGTCCTAAAACTCTGTCTTAAGAATAAAGTCTGCTATAGTCATTCCTAATTTTTATAAATAAAACAGTACTATTGCTGGGGGGGAAGTCTACATAGCCAGTCTATGGAGTAGATAGAGTAAGCATATCTTTTAGGCCTAAGAAATAATAAGAAATATTGCCAAGAAAATTTAGTACTGCTCCTGTACATTTCGATCTTAAAATACCATACCTGTCTTTAATACCACAATTTCTCTTTACTACCTTGAGAGTACAACCTATTTCTAGGTTCTGGATGGAAAGTGGGGGAAATAATGGTCTTAGTCCTTGAAAGAAGTGATCATTTGTGTTCTTTTGACAAGTGTAAGGAACAAGCAAGGAAACTTCAATGCTTCTTTCCCTGTCCACTAACTGTTTTAGGGGTGATTTGGAATTGGGTGCATTGTTAGGATTTAGGATTGATAGGTACAGAGACTGATGATCTCAGGGTTCGATCCTTTTTACAAAGCCCTGTCTCTACTAAACATAGACACTCCTTTCCAATATTGGTTGTTTCCCTCTTTTTTCCCCTTTGTCCTCTCTTTCACTCTGACCTTGTCTTTCCCCTGAGAATAAGATCATGAAATTAGAATTAGACTCTTGAAGACTGGCACCATCAGAATTCAGTACTGAATGGAGATGTGGCTCCTGAGTCCAAAATAATTTGTGCTATCTGGGATAATGTTAAAACTCTAGAAGACAACACAGGGTTGCACAGTCCTTTTTCAGGACTGAACAATAATGCATTAGGGAAAAGTTGGGAATATCTCAAAAGTAAATGTGAATGGTGATTTTGTTTCACCATAAAAATGTATTTCTCTAACTACAGATTTAAGACATCTTTCAGAAAAGATTGTGGTGTTCATTAGAGTGTTGTGGCTTGTTGAAAAAAGTTCATACACATTCTTTTCTCAAAAAAAGTGGCCTTAGCTCTTTGCAATACTTGAATAAAAGTGTGTACCTGCAAAAGAATTTCTGTAGCACAGCAGTAGAGACCATTAACTTTTCTGCAAGGAATTCAAGTCAGATTTTCATCTCCCTTTTACTACCTTAAGAAGACTAGTGAGTAAAGCATTAATTTTAAGTAAAGAAATGATTGAAACTACAATGATGTTTAATGCAAATTGTAGGAATTTACATGTTTACAAATCATCTTAAACTGGTTGTGCAACAATTCAAGAAGATTTCTTTGTATTTTTAAAATTCCAAGAAAATGTAAACTGATATAATAGGGGTACTGTCATTTGAATTAACCCATGTTTAATAGCTTTTCTTTCTAGGCTTTGCAAAGCCTCCTTGATACACATTGCAAAGCCTTCTCTGGGGAGGCCTAGCCTCCTTGTGTGTACTGTATTGTGCAGATATTAAAAAAAATAAACAAACCCGTTTACTGTGTATGTGTAAATAGGTCTGGTTTTCAGGCCATTTTCAGCCAATCATCACATCCAGTGCAGTTTTGCATAGCCGACTTAAGGGTGTGGTTTGTAAGTATGAACTGTAAAATAACTGGGATGATTCCCTGTGTATACCAGTGTAAATATCTTTATTAACTGAAATGTACTTTAAAAAAGATAAAATCTGTAAATAAACTGATTTATAAGTTAACGTCATTCCAGTTGTGCATTTTTCATACCTAAAAAAAGAATATTATAAAAAACTTGTATGTTCCTTATAAAATTCACTGATTTCTGATCGCTTATTTCAATGTGAGATGACTGATGCTTTAGCAGTTTAAAAACAAATTGTTGACCAGTTTAAATTAATACCCATTAACAGCTTATACTATAGCTACAGTGTAGGATTTTGGGGATTTTGCATGAAGCATATTACAGTGTCTAAATATAGAGAACTCAGATGACAGCTTCTGTCCACAATGCACAATAAGGAAATGCCATACCCAGTCAGACCAAAAGAAAGTTGTTTGTTGACTAGCCATAGAAGGTAGAAAAGAGACTGTAATTTGCTGGCCTTCAATCTATATCCCTAGGAGCAAGCATGATGTGAGAGTTGAAGGGATAGTGCACCCAAAACTGCCCCAAATTGGGGATTCAGAAGTCAACATAATGCAGCATCTTTAATATAGTGAGAAAAATAACGATTAAGGAAGCAATTAACTGTGAATGAGACTTACAAAGTTTTGGATATTTCTGAATGTTGAATATACTAATAAACATTCAAAACTGTTTAAGAAATATCTCAGAAAAAAATGAGTAAAAAAATTTTTAAACAGTATAAAATTCAATAGATTCTGAGAAAGATTTAATCTTGAAGAAATTAGATGAATCCTTAGAGATTTAACCATTTGGACATTGTCAAAATGTCAGAAGTTTTAGAGATGATGTGTGGGAACCAAGGTCTCATGTAATTCCATTCTTAGAAAAAAAAATCTGTTGGCACGGGAATGTCTTTTCACTAACAGTTTTTATTCTGCTTTCAAAATCAGGTTTCTTCATCCACTCCACCTAAAGATGTGATCCTTTGATCCTTAAAGACAGTTTTGGTGGGGAAGGGGAGAACTATATTGGACGATATCCATCTTGAGGTGGATATGAAGATAACTGATGGATGCTGGAAAGAAGGCAGAACTATTATTGAGCCTCCTTTTCTGTCAAGAATAATAATCTTGGGAATAGAAAAAAATTCTTAATGATTGGCTTTCATAACACTGATCAGTCTCCTTTGCTAGATTGTCAACTATCAGTCCCCACCACCCCCCCAACCCCAAGGCCATTTCTCCACACTCTTGATGATCTCAGCTCCAGTGGGTTCAGTCATCTCTGTGCATGTCCCAATCTATATGTCCTGCCTTTTAGTCCTACATCAGTGAATGCGTGAATGAATGAAAAAGCATTTACCCAGTGTGTACTATGTGCCAGGCATTAAGGATACAAAAATTTTCTTCAAAAGACACATTCTTCTAGGAGAAGATAACACACATTGGGGAAAGGTGACCAAGGAAGGGAGTTTTGTTATAGGGAGGGGATGCAGGAATGCTTACAATGGCATGTAATTGGTAAGATAGCCTAGGTAGATCCAGTTCATTGGCTAGATGGGATATTGAAGTTGAAGCAAGGGATTAGGTATAGTGGGCCACTTGGGCTAGTTTGCATGCCCTCAGTCGCCAATCGACTAGGTTGCAATGCAAACATAAATGGATTAACTTCTCCAGGGATTGGGAACATGGATTCTGGAAGACTGGAAATAGAGGTACAAATCCCAGCTCTTATGTAGAAGGTGCTGGTCTATGTCGGCACGATTAGCAGGAAGACAGTGAAATGACCTGGGTAGATAAACTGAGTGGGATCTGAAACTGGCACATGGTCTATAGTATCTATGGTCATAGAGTAGATATGGTGCGCTATTAGAATTTGACTGTTGGCTGTCTCTACCTTGAGTTCCAAGGGTATCTCAAACTCAACATGTCCGTAACGGAATTATCTTGCCCTCGTATACACCTAACTTCCAACTTACTATTTCTGTTGAGGTCCCAGCATCCTTTCAGCTGCCCAGTTTTGCAAATTCCGAGTCATCCTCAACTCTTCGCTCTTTCTCAACCCCCATATCTGAATGGTTGCTGTGCACCATCAGTTCTGTTTCCACACCACTTCTCGCTTCCATCCCCTTCTCTTCATTCACATGACCACCAACCTACCTTATCACTTTTCACATGGACTTTTGAAATAGTGTCCAAATTTGTCTCCTTTTTTTTCTTTCCAGTACAGCCTCTGTTTGGCTGCCAAAATGATCTTCCTAAGGCACAGGTCTGATACTCTGTATTTGGAATTTGTAAGATGTGGAGTTAGAAGGAAACTCAAAGACCATCTAGTATAACCCTATTATTTTGTAGATGTGGCCCAGGGAGATTGTGACTTTGCCTAGATCTCATACTAAAATAAGAATAGAGATTGAAACGCAGGTTCCCTGTCTCCAGAAGCAGTGCTTCTCCCATTGCACCACAAGCACCTGAGTTCAAGTCCTGGTTCTATCAATTGTGTGTCCAGTTGCTTAACCTCTCTTGGGCCTCAGTTTCCTCATCTGTAAAGTGTTGGAGTTAGATTCTAGACCGTTTTTGTTTAGATCTGTAAACTCTGGCAAAATTAATAATGTATTGAACTTGAAGTGAGGAATACTGAATTAGATTCCTGTCCCAGACACTAATTAATTGGACAAATCACTTCTCTCAATGTCAGTTTCCTCATCTATGCATGGGGATAATGAGAGCACTACTCCCAGCGGTTCTTGTGAGTATATGTGAGATAATATATGTAAAGCATTTGCAAACAAAATATATATGTTACCTAGTATTATTATCCCATATCATTCGGTTCAGGAATCTTCAGGGACTCCCCTATTGCCGCTAAAATAAAGTATGAACTCCTCAATTTGATATTTAAAGCCCTATACAATCTATCTCCAGTATGCCTGTCCAGTTTCATTTCAGATTACTGCCTTTCATGAATTCCTTTCTCCACTCAAACTTTTCATCCAAACTCATCATTTCATCCCCAATCTGTGTCTTTGAACAGGCTGTCCTAGATGCCTAGAATGCACTCCATCTTCCCCTGACTCCTAAGGTCCATGTATAATAACATCCTCTTTTGTGGCTTTAGGGAGTTTGTTTTAGATAAAATTGGGCATTTTATGCAGTTATTCTGAGCCCCCAGTTAGGAAAATTCCTAACATTTAGGCAGAGGCTGAACTCTGTCTAAACTGACATTTATAGCCATTTCTGTGGTTGAGCAAAAATTCAAGTTACTGGAAACGTTTGGATAACAGAACAGCAGGTGATCATTATGATGCTTATGTGTAAGATAGTCACTATGGAGGGAGAGTTGGGAGGAAAAGCAGGGTTTGCTTACTAGTTTTCTCAGGCTTTGAGTAAGTACTAATGAGGTCAACCTGGATTTTGTGCTCTGAGATGCCTGTGGAGCTGATGTGGAGCTCCCTTCTCTATCACAGCTCAGTCCTATTTTTTCTTTCTCCTTTTTCTGGTTGCCCGACCTCATGACCCATTTGGGGTTTTTTCGGCAGAGATACTAGATTGGTTTCCCATTTCCTTCTCCAGCTCATTTTACAGATGAGGAAACTGAGGCAAACAGGGTTAAGTGACTTGCCCAAGGTTGCACAGCTGATGAGTGTCTGAGGCAGGTTATGAACTCGGTTGCCCCTTTCAGACATTCAGTTGCGTCTGACTCATTTGGGTTTTCTTGACAGATACTAGGGTGGTTTACCATTTCCTTCTCCAGCTGGATTTGAATTCAGAAAGATGAGTTGTCCTGACCCCAGGCTCAGTGCTCTCATGCCACCTAGCTGCCCACACCTTAGGAATGACCCTATAGTTCCAAAATGGCTCCTTTCTTTTATACAAATTCCTTAGAGCATGACTAATTCTCACACAATGACTTTGATTGATTCAAGACCCAGTCAGAGTCCAATTGAGTCATGGAAGAAATGTGCTTACCTAACAAAAGTAATTACTTTTAAGCATGTGGAATAATAGAGGCCACCCTTACACTGTAATCCTCAACTCTTGTCACCTCCAGTGGGAAGCCTTCCAAATCAGTTTTCTCTGAGTCAAATTATCTTGTACTAATTTATAAGTGTTGTATCCCCAGTAGAATGTAAGCTGCTTGAGGGAAGGGTCCATTTTTAATTTTATGTTTATATCCTAAGTGCCTAGCACAATACCCTGCACATTCTAGGTACTTAATAAACAATTATAATAATAATAATAGCTATAGGGCTTACTATATGTAGGGGCCCAATATTGGACCTGGAGTCCAGAAGTCATCTTCTTAAGTTCAAATCTGGCCTCAGACACTTACTTAGCAGTGTGACCTTGGGCAAATCACTTAACACTGTTTGCCTCAGTGTCCTCATCTGCAAAATGAGCTGGAAAAGGAAATGGCAAACCATTTCCACATCGTTGCCAAGAAAACCCCAAAATGGAGTAACAAAGAGTTGGACACAATTGTACAAAAACAAACTATGAGTCAGGCATTGTTCTAAGCACTTTATAATTATTGCCTCAATTGATCCTATGAGAAAATTCTGTTACATTATTTGAAACTAGCCCTTTATGGCTGGGAAACTAGACCTGCTGCTTAAAGACCAGATGTGTTTAACCTTTATCTCAAGACTGAGATTAGAAACCCAGTCAGATCCAAGGACTGATGCAAGGAATATAAAGAGTTTTCTCTCATTGTACACCTCAAGCAACTCATGCATCTTATCTGAAAACTGCCTCCCTTCGGGCCAGTTACCATTTCCTTGTTCCTTTGTTTGAATCCTATATAATATATAACTTACAGACACTTGGGGTAAGTAGGTCACTCATTTTCACCTCTCTAGTCTACTGGACAACTTAACAAACTTCTTTTTAAATTACTTCACTTTAGGCATCTTTTGTTCTCAACTAAAAAAAAAATTGCGTCAGGAATGAGATCTTTGATGTTTGACCAAACAGGTGAGATTTGACCTAGATAAGATCATTCTGCCCAGCCAGAACTGGGCACCCCTGTGGTTCAGGTGGAACACAGTCAAGTCATTTCTGGCCCCAGACTGGGTCTTGGAACTAAAGACTTCAGGTGTCCAGAGAGCTCAGGGAGGGTTAGAACTAGCCTAGACATTCTAATGGGAAATGACTATTTCTCTTGCACTTATCAACCAAGAGTTTTGGGAGAGAGCAGGCAGATATACCATCTGTTAATTCATCCAGTCCTCCTGCAGATCTTTTTCTTTTTCTTCTCTCTTTCTTTTTCTTTCTCTTCTTGTACTTCTCTTACCCTCCCTTGACTCTTAGAAAATAAACCAAATACCTAGTCTGTAACTATGTGCTGGTTGCAACAAATGCAAAGACCATCAAGTGAACAGTGTGACCTGCCAGGAAGGAATCCTTTACCCATTTAGTTGATTGAGAAGAATTAGTCACCAGATTAATAAGGGAAGTTTGTATGTGTACTGGTCAAACTAAACTGTTGTCCAGGATTGAGACTTTTCTGGGCCAAATACTCATACCCCAACAGTAAGGAACCTCTTCTTTTTCTCCCTCTCTACTCTCAGGAATTTTTTGTCTTGTGAAATGTCAACTGTTTATAGATTCTGCTCCCTTGAAAGATTTCTAAGAGGAATACGCTATATAAAACTGCAGCTAGAGAGTTTAGAATGCTAGGGAAGATTAATGAAGTTTCATATTTGAAACAGTTCTCCCAGCTTTCTATAATTTGATGTTTAACTCTCTATCCAGGTACTTATTTCTACTTTAGACTTTTGGCTGGAGATAAGATTTTATGGGGGAAAAAGCTTGTAAGATACTTTCTTTCTGTTATTTCACCCCTGACCAGATTGGGGTTACAGAGATAAAGTCAGACATGCAAAGAAAGGAAAATATTTTCCTACTTTGTAGAAATTTATGGCATTATAAATGAGAGACTAAATTTGGAAATGAAATATAATATCTTTGCAGCAAATTTCCAAATTATGGTTTGAAGATTTTTGTGCTGAAATATTTTAAGAATGAGGTATAATGGTGCTGATGCCTAAGCCAAGAAGAGCAAAAATGAATTAACAGGTGGTATATCTGCCCTTCTCTCCCAAAACTCTTGGTTGATAAGTGCAAGAGATCTAAATATTCATTCAAAAAGAAAACTATAGACCAATTTCTTTAATGAAAATTGATGCTAAAATTTTAAATAAAATACTAGCAAGTAGATTACAGCAATATATTAAAAAAATCATATACCATGATCAGGTGGGATTTATACCAAGAATGCAGGGCTGGTTCAATATTAAGAAAACTATCAGTATAATCGACCATATCAATAACAAAAACAAAAATCATACAATTATCTCAACAGATGCAGAAAAAGCTTTTGACAACATACAAAAAACACTCATTCCTATTAAACACACTAGGAAGTGTAGGAATAAATGGAGGTTTCCTTTAAAATGATAAGTAATTTCTGTCTAAAACCACCAGCAAACATTATCTATGATGAGGATAAGCTGGAAGCCTTCCCAGTAAGGTCAGAGGTGAAGCAAGGTTGCCCATTGTCACAACCGTTATTTAATATTGTACTAGAAATGCTAGCTATAGCAATAAGAGAAGAGAAAGAAATTGAAGGAATTAGAATAGGCGATGGAAAAACAAGCATATCACTCTTTGCAGATGTATGTTGGTATATCTGGAGAATCCTCTTAGAGAACCATCTAAAAAAACTAATTGAAACAATTAACAACAACTTTAGCAAAATTAAAGGATTTAAAATAAACCCACAAAATCATCAATATTTCTATATATTAACAGCAAAGTCCAGCAGCAAGAGATAGAGAGAGAAATTCCATTTAAAATAACTGTAGACAATAAAAAATACTTGGGAGTCTACCTGCCAAGACAATCAGGAACACAATTACAAAATATTTTTCACACAAATTGTCATATGTTAACAACTGGAAAACTACTCATTGCTCATGGTAAGCTGAGCTAATGTAATAAAAATGGCAATTCCACCTAAATTAATTTTACTTAGTGCCATACCAATCAAACCACCAAAATTATTTTATAGTGCTAGATAAAATAATAACAAAATTCATTTGGAAAAATAAAAGTTCAAAAATATCAAGGGACTCAATGAAAAAAAATGTGAAAGCAGGTGGTTTAGCCATACCAGATCTCAAGCTGCATTACAAAGCAGTAATTATCAAAACAAACTGGTGGATCAGTGGAATAGATTAGGTACACAATACATTGTACTAAATGATCATAGTAATCTAGTATTTGATAAATGCAAAGATCCAAGGTTTTGAGATAAGAACTCACTATTTGAGAAAAACTATTTGGGAAAGCTGGAAAGCAATTTGCAAGAAACTAGTTATAGACAGCATCTTACACTGTATACCAAGATAAGGTCAAAATGGGTACATGGTTTAAACATAAAGGATGATACCATAAGCAAATTCAGGGAGCACGGAATAGTTTGCCTTTCAGATCTATGGATAAAAATAATTTATGGCAAAACAAGAGACAAAGAGCATTGTGGGATATACAGTGGATAATTTTGATTACATTAAATTAAAAAGGTTTTGCACAAACAAAACTAAGGAAAAATTTGACAGCAAGTTTTTCTAATAAAGGCCTTATTTCTCAAATATATAGAGAACAGAGTCAAATTTATAAGAATGCAAGTCACTCCCCAAATGATAAATGGTCAAAGGATGTAAGCAGGCAATTCTCAGATTAAAAAAAAATCAAAGCTATCTATAATTATAGGAAAAAATGCTCTAAATCACTATTGATTAGAGAAATGCAAATCAAAAGAGCTCTAAGGTACGACCTCATGCCTATCAGATTGGCTAATATGACAGAAAAGAAAAGTGACAAATGTTGAAGTCGCTGTGGGAAAATTGGGACATTTTGGGTGGAGTTGTGAACTGATCCAGCCATTCTGGAACTATCCCCAAAAAGCCATAAAACTGCTTGCCCTTTGACCCAGAAATAGCACTACTAGATCTGCATCCAAAAGAGATAAAAAACAAAGAAAAGGACATATTTGTAACAAAAATATTTATAGCAGCTCTTTTTGTGGTGGCAAAGAATTAGAAACTGAGGACATGCCCATCTGTTGGGGAATGACTAAACAAGTTCTGGTATACAATTGTGATGAAATACCATTTAGCTATAAGAAATGATAAGCAGAATGCTTTCGGAAAAACCTGGAATGACTTACATGAACTGATGCAAAGTGAGGGGAACCAGGAGAACATTGTATACAGTAACAAAAATATTGTGTGACAATTAACAGTGAATGACTTAGCTATTCTGAGCAATACAATGATTCAAGATAATTCCAAAGGACTCATAATGAAAAATGCTATCCATCTCCAGAGAAAGAACTGAAATAGTCTGAATATAGATTAAAGCATGCTTTTTTTACTTTCTCATTTTTTTTCTTCTTCTTGCTCTGTGTCTTCTTGCACAACATGAGTAATATGGAAATATGTTTTACATGACTACATATGTACAGCCTATATCAAATTGCTTGCCTTCTTAATAAAGGGGTGGGGAGGAGGAAGAGAATTTGGAACTCAAAATTTTAAAAATGAGTGTTAAATTTTTATATATAATTGAAAAAAATACTTTTAAAATTTCTTAATTTTTAAATTAAAATTAGCTTAACTAATTTTAATTTAAAAATACTTTAAAAAAAGAATGAAAATGTGAGACTGCCACCATAAATTTTTGGAATTGAGTTAACTGAAAACAGTGAGCTCTATAATTTGAGTTATTGGTAGCAAATGGTTCTTGAAAAAATTGAGATTTGCATGATACTCTTTATGATTATAAATTCAGATTTGCCTGAGTTTGTCCTAAAACTAAATTATAATGTGGTCTCACTTAAACTGAGATAATTGTGATGTGTGATCCTCTACAGGTAGATCAGACCTTAATGGAAAATACACTTGACATTTGGCATCAACGTAACATGTTTAGAAACTGAACGAATAAGAAATAAAACTGTAATTAGTCTCTACTGGTTTTTTATTGCAATTAGTATAGAACACTAAACTGATAGACGGATGAAAAGATTTGCCATGTAAGATGATTTGGACTTGCATTCAACTGAATTGATGTTATTTGACTGGCAAAAGGTTTTGTGGTATGTTTTAAAAATCCATAATATTGTTTATGTTAGTGTTAGGCTTTTAATTTTTCTTATATTGTGATTTTTTGGAAATGTTGTTAATTTGAAAACTGATACCCAGAGAGTAGTACACTTGTATCATTGGAAAAATTCACTCCTCTATTGATAGAGACTATTGCCATAGGGGCAGCTAGGTGGCACAGTGAGTAGAGCACTGGCCCTGGAGTCAGGAGGATCTGAGTTCAAATCTGCCCTGACACTTAACACACTTACTAGCTGTGTGACCTTGAGCAAGTTACTTAACCCCAAATGCCCTGCCTTTCCCCCTAAAAAAAAGAAGAGACTGTTGCCATTGTGGTTAAAAAACCTGTCAAATATTTAATTGGGTATATTTTGCTTTCAAATAAATAATAATGTAATAACTTAGAGTTTGAGAAAGTACCTTAGACTTTGTAAATACCAGAGAAGTTCTTTGAGGACTTTTCAGCCTTAGTAAGGTCATAAATCTTTATCAGAGAAGTTGCTAAATGTTATGAAATTATAGAATAATGAAGTGGTTTAATGAGAACCAGCTGAAGTAAAGAGTCTTACAAGTCTTACAAGTTAATTTTATAAAGAGTGATTTTTGTTTGACAGACTGTTTGGCAAGTGCTTATGAAAATTATGAACATATACCTTGGATATGTGTGTTAAAGTTACATCTTTGAGCCAGCTTAGTATCAACAGATTCTAGGTTTAAAGATTTTATTTTGCTTTAGAGATATGGATATGGATACACCTTTCAGATACGGATATTTGTCAGACTCAAGGCTTCCACCAGTGGTTTTGTGTGGGGGGTGGGGGGTGGGAGGGTTGTTGTTGAATGAACTATCATGTATTCACTGTGTGTGTGTAATCATTGAATGTGACTATTTTATTAATGTCTAATAATTGATTTCTGCTCCAAGGTGAATTTAAACAAGACAGAGGAATAAGATAAGGCTTGTATGTTATTTATTCTTAACTGTTTTGAGCCTAAAGGAGTGAGAGGACGTTGGTGCCCTCAACAGTAATAAGGACATTTAGAAGGAGAGAGGGTTTGGGGAAAAGACAATGAGTTTGGTTTCAGATATGTTGAGCTTAACAGATCTATTGGACATCTGGCTTATGATGTCTAAAAGGTTGTTGTAGATGAGAGATTGGACATCAGTGGAGATTGAGGCAGGAAAGGTAGATTTGAGAATCATCAGCTTAGAAATAATAAATGAATTCATGGGAGGCTATGAGAGATCACTAGATGAAGTAGTATAGAGGGAGAAGAAAAGACGGTCCAGGGCAGAGTAAAGTTACTTTCTTTTCATTTGCTTTCTTAAGCTCTTCTTTCTCATGCTGTTGCTTCTTAGCTAGCTACTTCAAGATTTCATTTTTGTGAGACTTGCAATCTTTCTTCTGTTGCTTCTAGTTTATTCTGAATTTCTCCTAGGGTTAAGGATAGGGTTGATTGAGTAAGTCAGTCAAGTCACGCCACTCCATTTAAAATAAGTGAGAAGATGCCCAGATACCTTGAGAACAAGTTTCAATCAACCAATCAATTAAATGACTTACCCATCAAAAATGTCTTGAAATGAAATGGAGCGGTGTTAGCAGGAAGAGTATTTGGATGGATGAGAAGTCTTAGTCATGCTCTATGGATCGTCTGTGAAATAAATAATCAGTTCAGAACCCAAGCTTTTCAAGCATCTAATAGAGATCTGCATAGAGGGAGTGGCAATGAGGAAAAAAAATGTTCCAGCCTAACCTTTTGAGAAGGTGAGTTAGGGGTGTGTCCATCCCTAGCATGGGAAGACTTCCCCCAGTGGAATGGGCAAATGAGAACAATTTGTTTCAATGGCCAGGAAGGGAATGGAAGCAGGTGCTGTGGAGCGCTTAGAGTGAGGTCAGACACAAAAGATGCCAAGGTTATCCACTGCATCCCGGGCCATGACTGGTCATCTTGATTTTTATTTTGCCACCGGACTTTGATAACTCTAGAAGAGAGAGCGAGGCTGATGATTTTGCCCAACTCTGCCTCACTTAAATCCGATGAGAATGTAAGTCAAGACATCATCCCCCATGATAGCATTGGTTCTCTTTGAAAAGAAGGGTGACTATATATGTATATGTACACATATATGTATGTACAGATATACATACTCATTTTTCTTCTATTTGTTATCCTTCCATTTTCCCTTAAATGCTCTTGGGATGACATTGGATATCCTGTTGGATTTCTTGTTCCACTTTCTTTTAGTAAGTTCTACCCTCCAGCTGATTGCACTTGGTAGCTCAACGTCACTCACAATCATCTGACATCAACCATTTAACAAGCGTTTATTAAGCTTCTGCTATGTGCCAGACCCTTTGCCAGGTACCAGGGATGCAAGTACAAAAAATGATACTTTGTAACAAACAGTTAAAATTATCATGTTGAAATTCCTCTTTTAAAAAAATACTTTTAGTGTCATTGCGCCTTTTTATTCTTAAGAAGTTAAGCAAGCACCAATTTAAACAATTAGACTGACTCTGCAGGGGATTTCTATTTCAAAGTTCCATTGCCAAAAAGCCTCCAGGCTCAACTCCCTGACTGGGAATGAAAGCAGCATCACCAGAGACTTTGGTGATGCGACAGCATCTCCTCTCAGGCTTGGAGATCGTGCGGTTCTGTTAGTTCTTCCAGAAGACAGGTGTTAATAATGATACTACAGCACGCACACACGCACTGGTTTACCCACGTATATAGATGTCTGTGTGGTGGTGGTAGATAGAGTGCTGGGACTGGAGTCAGGAAGACCTGAGTTCAAATCCCACCTCAGACCCTGACTAGCTGTTAACCTCTCTGTGCCTCAGTTTCCTCATCTGTAAAGTGGGGATAATAATAAGTACATACATATCACAGTTGTTGTTAGAATCAATTGAGATAATAAAACGCTTAACACAGTGTCTGCCGCATAGTAAGCTCTATATAAATGTTAGCTACTATTATTATATATGCATATATACATGCGTGTGTATACACACATATATATATGCAGATGGGTGTATATATGTACTTCCCTGGTGGTATGTGCGAAACGGCTACATGATAACAAGATACAACACACTATCATTATTAATGCATGTGGACCAGTGGGTAGAGCTCTGGATGGAGAGTCAGAAAGAGCAGAGCTAGAATTCTGCCTCAGATACTCGCTAATTCTATGACCATCGGCAAGACACGTAACCACCATGTGCCTCAGTTCGCTCATCTCTAAAATGGCGACCATAATCCCACCTACCCTGCAGGGCTATTGTGAGAATAAAGTGAGATCACTTTTGTAAAGGTC
Organism: Phalanger gymnotis; assembly: GCA_028646595.1. Classification (NCBI taxonomy): domain Eukaryota; kingdom Metazoa; phylum Chordata; class Mammalia; order Diprotodontia; family Phalangeridae; genus Phalanger; species Phalanger gymnotis. The sequence goes on along the minus strand of CM053626.1, from coordinate 278,117,856 downwards.
TTCGCATACCTCGTGGCAGTATATAAATGCTAGCTATTATAACGTGTCAGCATAACATATACATACATGTGTACGCATATACGTGTGTATATTGTGTGTGACTAACACATACACACACATGGTGTATTTATCAGCACCTCATCTGAGCTTTTAATGATGAACTATGGCCACCTCACTATAATGAACAAATTAAAAAATAAAGGGGGGAGGAGGACAAGGTTGGAGTTATTGACATAGTCGTTTTTTCTGATGTAGGAATGTGAGGATCAGAGAGTTGGTTTTGCTGTATGGTTGTTTTCCTTGTCCCTAGAAGTGGGACACAGAAGCACAAATCCCATGCTAAGTCTTAGAAGACTTCTGCAAAGTCCACACATGGCCTCAAGATGGAGACAGTGAAACCTTCCAGCCTGGACTGAGACTTCCTCCAACTTCTTCCTGAATCTCTCTCTTCGAACTCTTCTAGAGTCAATCCCAGATATCCTCAGACAGAGTCTTCCCAGAGACTCTGTTCCAAACACTTGTGGCTGCAACTCGGAGACTGATGGATTACATGTAGTACTTGGAATGATAATGATAGTTGCTCCATACTCTTGGGAACTCTCCATTAATCAGGTTGGAAAAGCAGAAAGTAGAAACAAGATAGGGATATTTACTGAGGGCAGAGGATTTGATGAAAGGGATCAAACATATTTTTGAAGCATACGGTAAATAGAAAAATGGTCCCTTGACTTTTCCCTCTGCTTCGATAAGAGGCAGTATGGTTGTAAGTGAATGGGTCCTCCAGAGCCGGTAGATTTCTTCTTAAAAAACTCCCGGCAGAGTCTGGATGACCACCATTAATCAGGTATGTCAGAGGAGGAATTCCTTTTGTGTTTCTGTGCAGGGGTTAGACTATATGGCTGCTGAGATCCCTTTCAATGATCAAACGCTGTGATCCTGTGATTTTTTTGTGGCAGAAAAAACCATCTGTGAAGTTGGGTTTCAATCCTGGCTCCTCCAGTTCTATGACTGTGAGTGTCTGGGGTTGGGCCTGACTCAGACCAGTCCCCTGGTATTAGGTTAAACATTGAAATAAAAGGAGACATTCATAGATCATTGAACAGTTAACAAAGAGATTTACTTTGTTGTCATTAAATGATTAGTCACGTCCAACTCTTGGTGACCTCATTTGGGGTGTTCTTGGCAAAAATACTAGAGTAGTTTGCCATTTCCTTCTCTAGCTCATTTTACAGATGAAGAAACTGAGGCAAACAGGTTGAAGTGACTTGCCCAGGATCACACAGCTAGGAAGTGTCTGAGGCCAAATTTGAATTTACATTGAAGGCACCTCAAGTATATTCCACTGAATGAAATTGCTGCTGCTGCTGCTCCCTGGTCATCACTTCTAGGGCCAGTATCTCATAAAGGCAACTACTACCTTCTGTTTGGGGGCAGGACAGCTGTCTTTAGTAAGGCCCCGACCTCTTCTGTTCTATGCTGGGACAAGTTGCCGTAGATGTGAGTATGGTTGTTCTGCTCCTTCTGGGGCCTAACTCTGCTCTCCTGGGCTGGGGAAAGAAACAAAGTAACACACAAAACCTCAACAAAAGCAGTGACTTCCAAGTCGCTATTATGTGCTCTATTTCCCATATACAAGCAATAGCTGTTTCTGCAGGAGAAATGCTGCTCTGGCCTGGGTGCTTTCCTCTTCAGGGGCCTCTCTCTGAAAGCTCCAGGAAGAGCTCACAGTTTAGACTACAGAGTAGAAATTTGTAAAGTGATGAGGCACCCCTGGCTTTACTTAGCCGATTAAATGGAATGCAGTTGGTTCATTGGTCCCAATCACCTTTTCCATAAATGTCTCTGGGCTCTTGAAGCTTTGTCCTTCCAAGTGCCTCTATATCTGGTTATTATTCTTTCTCTGGGTCTTGGTCTTTCCTTTGGTATCTCTCCAGCAAAGTCTAGCCCTTTCTGGCTCTCCTTCGTCCCCTCTCTCTACCTTTCCTTGTGTCCATCTTCTCCTCAGTCACTCTTAGCTCTCCCTAGCATCATAGGATTTGGGGGCTGGGGGTGGGGAAAGATCCTACAGATCATTGAGGTCAATTCTCCTGATTAAGCAATCAATTTCCAGGCTTAGAGAAGACTAGGGATTTGCCTAAACCTAAACAGATAGTAAGGAACAGTTTTGGAGTTCAAGTCCAGGTCTTCTGACTGAATATAATGCTTTTCCCCTAGACTGAACTGTTCCATCTCTGATTCTGTCTCATTCTCACCCAGTCTCTCAATCTCTGGAAAGTCTCTCTGTCCCCCTAATCTGATTCTGCTTCTTACTCCTAGCCTCTCACCAGACTTCTTTCCTTTCTTTTCTTTTCTTTCTTTTCTCTCTCTCTCTCCCTCCTTCCTTTCTTTCTTCCTCCTTCTTTCCCCTTCCTCTTCCTTCCTTCTTTCCTTCCTTCTTCTTTTCATGTTTCCCTGTGTTGTGCTGAGCTCCTCCAAGATTTCCCTTTCTTGGTCTGTCTCTTCTTTCTGTTTCTTTTGTCATCTGCTGGCTCCCTCCCAACTCTCCCTCTCTAGGCCCTTTTCTCATTCCAGTCTCTCTCTTCTGCTCCAGACTTCTTCACCACATACCCCTCTCCAGTTTTGGGTTCCTATTAGAATATAAGCTACTTGGGGGCAGGAACTTTCTTTTTCCTTGTATTTGTATTTCTGGCATTTAGCACAATGCCCTGCCCATAGCTGAGTTGTTTGTTGAGTCGTTTCAGTCACCTCTGACTCTTTATGATGTCATTTTGGGGTTTTCTTGGCAAAGATACTGGAGTGGTTTGTCATTTCCTTCTTCAGCTCATTTTACAGATGGGGAAACTGATGCAAACAGAGGGAAGTGACTTGCCTAGGGTCACACAACTAGTAAGTGGCTGACGCTGAATTTGAATTCAGGAAGATGAGTCTTTCCAACTACAGGCCCTGTACTCTATTCACTGCTCCACCTAGCTGCGCCGGGCGCATAGTGGGCACTTAATAAATGCTTTTTGACTTGACATAACTGTGTCCCTAAGTCTCCTGTTTCTTTACCTCCCTCTCATTCAAAGTTCAATAAGTGATTAATAAGTTTCTGCTGTGTTCAAGGTCATTTATATTCCACTAATGTTTATAATCCTTAATTTTAGTGACTTCCCTCTGAAAATATCTTCAATTTACCCTGAATAATATCCTGTTGGTACACAGGATAATGGGGGGTGGGGGAGAAATCTTTATTATCCCCCAAATGCAACCCCTTTAGGCTGCTCTGAAGATAAACTGAGCTCTGAAGAAATACTTCAGAATTTGGAGGAGGCTTAAATTACCAAGATTAAAGGCCCAACAATACTGGAGGGCATAAAACACAGTTTATCATAATTATGTTTAAGGTGCAGTTCTTAATGACATCAAGTTTATTTCCAGGTCTTTCCTAGCTGAATAGCCAGAGGCACTTTCTCATACCCAGGAGGGTGAGGGTGTGAGGGTGTGTGTGTATAGAAGTGGGAGTAGCTCACCTTTGGGAACCACTGTCTTCAGAGACATCATTTAAATTACCATCAGAAGCCTAAAGGCCAATCTGAGCTCACTCTTTTTCATTGCAGACCCTCCTTACCCCACCCAGCACACACATACTCCATGGAGCTCATTATATTCCAATCCCACAAGATTTCAATATTGTTCTAGGCTGCACTTGATTTGGGCTAGTCCCCTGGTAGTTTAGGTTTGATATTGGAATAAAATGAGACACTTATAAATCATTCGACGATTAACAAAAGGGGATTTACTTAGCCATAGCAAGAGGAGATCGAACAAGAATAGGTATGGAGAATGACTCAAGTTGATTTGGTTGAGCCAAGTTCCTAGTCTCCATGTCACCCATTGTCATGCAATAAACATGTGTTTAGCACCTTTTATTTGCCAGGCACTATACAAAGTGCCAGGGATACAGAAGAAGGCAGAAGATAGGCCCTACTCTCAAGGAGCTCACAGTGTACTGGAAAAGAGAACATAGAGCTTGCAAATCTCCAAGGCTTGGCAGGGAAAGATCATTCATAGAATAAAGACAAGGGACTTGAGAGGACAATGCAGAGTTCACCTGCTTCCCTAAGGGGTCAAGACCAAACAACAGGATGGTGTAGGTGGTGTAGGGGTGATGGTCTGGGAAAGAAGTGAGGGGGTCAAGGGTCTCAGTGAGGAGGAAGAAGAGGGGTTAGGGTTTCAAGGCAGAGGGAGAGTTAGAATAAAAATACTAGGATTAGATCAAAGAACTTCAGAGTTCATAAACACAGAAGTGGAACGATTACAGGCAATGGTAAATCAAAAGTACGACCATTTCTGAGTGCAGCTGAGGTGGGGTGGGATGATGGGTAACAGGAAATGAACAAGTTGAAGGACTGGGAGGTCAGGGTGTTATGGATGTTGGAGGCCTCTAGTATGAGGGTGAGAGTTGGGGTGGAGAGGAAGGCTGTGAGCCGGGCACTGAACTCATTGAGGAAAGAAGAGGAGTATCTTGGAATTTGATAGAAAACAGTTACCATAATTTTGATTGGGTGGTAGATGTGGATTGAATGAAATGCAAAGGAAGAGAGCTTACTGAGTGGTGGAGGTAGAAGGAGAGCCATTGCAATCTCTACCAGCCAAGCATCAAAGACCCCTGGAGCTCTCCTTGGCTGCTTCGTACTCAAGCGATAAGAAAATGACGTACAATCAGAGCCTTCATCCCTTGAGCCAGCCAAGTCTCAAGGAAGGCCTAAGCTACTGCTCCTAAGTGGGTGAGTGGCTTCACCAATCTGAGCTGATTTCCTCCTGTATAAAATGAGGCTAGTGCTGTTCACACCCGCTATGCCACAGTCTTGTGGCAGGAAAAGCACCTTGAGTTACAAGGTTCTAGATCTGTGTGTACACATAAGATCATCTTGAGTAGGATAAATGGCACTGATGTGGAAGCCCACTGCAAAGTCGATGACTGAACCCATCCATACCAGACTTCTCTAAGGTCATGAGTTTGTGAACATTCAAAGCCCTTTAGAGTTTGATTCCCTCTTTGCAGTCCTTCTCACATCTTACACCTCCCCGAGTATTTGCTGGTCCAGTGACATTGGCTTCCTCGCTGTTTCTCGAACAAAACACTCTTATCTCCTGACTCACTGGCTGTCCCTCAAGCCTGGAATTGTCTCCCCACTCATCTCTGCCTCCTGGCTTCTCCCGCTTCCTTCAAGTTCCAGATAAAATTCTACCTTCTACCAGAAGTCTTTCTGATCTCTCTTAATGCCTTAATGTCTTCCCTCTCTTGATTATCTCTGATTTATCCCCCTGCCATAATGCCTGGCACACAGCAGGTGATTAGTAAATATTTACTGACCTAATACATGAATAGAGAAGTAACTCCCCTACGATTTCCCCCCAGGTTGTTGCTCAATCCTTTATCTGAAAGTGACAGAGAGAAGATCTTATCTATCCCTCCACATCCTGTTGGACCATGCTCTGTTATTGAAAAAGATAAACTCATAACTCCTTTTAAGTCCCCATAGAAAGGGAAACCACAGCTTCTCTTGTTAACTTGTCACTGTTAGCAAATTATTTCTCTGACAGGTATTTTTCCAGGCCTTCCTCTGGGCAGATGTCCAGCACCGTAGGAGGGGACTTTGGGAAACACAACAAAGAAGGAATTCTCAATTTAACAATTAAGAGAACTAGAAGGAAAGACTAACCAGTATGCAGTGAAATGCTAGGTTTCAGGGCACCATTTCCAAATGCTGTAGGAGCTCAGAAGGCCTTCATGAAAGAGAGGGTTCTTGAACTGAAGACTTTGGGCAAGGAGAACTGCCTGAGCAAAGGCATGGTATCAGGAAAAGTCATAGCTTGGCATGGGGGCAGGAGGTTCAGAAATCAAATTAGCGTAACTTAAGTAGAAAATTTATGGTAGGAAGGAGTGGGAAGTGAGGTTGAATAGATAAGTTGGGCTTAGATTATGGATGGCCTTGAATTATGCCAGATTGACGTCAAATTTGATGGATATAGGCAGAATTCATTGTAACTGCTCAGGAAAAGTGAGTTGGGGAAAAAAGTAGCATATGCTAAGAAAACAAATATGGTAGCAGGGTACTGGATGCCCAGGCTGGGTCATCCCGTCATGCATTGTGAAGAGAGCACACACTCTGCAGTCAGATGACTCGGGTTCAAGTCTCAGGGTTCGCATTTCACCTTTGCTGTTTTCTCACCTGTGTGACCTTCCTGGACCTCAGTGTCCTCATATGTAAAATGAGTGGTTGTGCTAGATGGTCTCTGAGGTCCCTTTCAGGCTCTAGATTTATGACCCTAGATCAGGATTCGAATGTTCTTAGTCAAAGGTCACTATGACTTCTACAGGAATCTTTAGAATCCTATAAAATTTGAAGTGGGCCAGAGTTATACTAAATTGGATTATGAAGATATCTACTATTCCAGAATCTAATGACTCCTGTTTCCGAAGCGCTTTCACTTTTGCAAAGTGCTTCCCGGGGAAACAAACCTGTGAAGTAGGTGGTCTGAGTGTTATTTTCCTGGTTTAAAGGAAGTGGAAACAGAAACGCTGAAAGATTGTTATCACATAATCTCTGAGACAGGATTCCAGCCCAAGGCTCTTGATTCCAACATCTAGCCTTCTAGCTGCCGCCATGATATCTTTCATCTTGTCGTTTTGATTTCATTTAATTCAAAAGTATTTGTAAAATGTCTTCTCTGTGTAAGGTGAAAAACAGTCTTGCTTGCTTATGTATAATTGTTAAATGATTTTCTTGTTCTTTTTTCAGTGGAAAGAGAGAAAATCAATGGCTGTTGAATGAAGATAATTTTTAAAGGAAATAAAAAATAGTTTCTGCCCTCTAACAGGTCGAGTTCTTTTTTTTTTTTTTGGAAGCAATCAGGGTTAAGTGACTTTCTCAGAGACACACAGCATATTAAGTTCTAATGGGAGAACACAACATTTACAACAAGATTATAACATTTACAAGATTACATTACAATAAGATAAACAAATAGAAAATAATTTGAAGAGGGAGAAAGCTTTAACAACCAGGGGCATAAGGAGAAACTTCCTGTGGGAAGAGGTACCTGTGATGACCCTTGGAGAAAGCTAAAGATTCTAAGAGTCCGAGGTAAAAACAATGTGCAATTAAAGTCAAATAGGTGGGAGCTAATATGCTGAAAATGATGAATAAGTGAGCCAGTTTGCCGGAAACGTAGTATGCCAAAAGGGAAGTAAAGTGAAAAAATAAGTCTGGAGAGAGGTAGAATGGAAGCAGACTATGACAGGCTCGAAGTGACAACTTGGGGTTTGCATTTTGTCCTAAAAGCAGCTAGCAGCCACTGAAGACTCAATCAACCAATCCACAATTATTTATTCAGCACCTACTATGTGCCAGGCACTAGAGATACTGATGCAAAAATGAAATAGTTCCTGACCTTAAGGAGCTTACATTCTACTAAAGAGTGACATCCGATTAGTAACAACTAGGGGAATCAAGAAAGGCCTATTGAGGGATACCCATCAATTGAGGGATGGCTGAACAAGTTGTGGTCTATGAAGGTAATGGAATACTATTGTGCTATAAGAAATGGGGAAGATACGGACTTCATAACAACCTGGAAAAACCTACACGATATAATGCTGAGTGAGCAGAGCAGAGCCAGGAGAACATTATACACAACCGCAGATATATGGATTCTGTGATGACTAACCTTGATAGACTTAGCTCTTCTCAGCAATACAAGATTCAAAGACAACTCCAAAGGACTCATGATGGAAAGAGCTATCTACATCCAGAGAAAGAACTATGGAATATGAATACAGATTGAGGCACACTGTTTGCTCTCCTATTTTTTCTTTTGTTTTTTTTTTCTCTTTTGTTTTTGTTTTAATTTTTGTTTTTGTTTCTTCTTTCTCTTGATTTATTCCATTGGTTGTGATTCTTCTTTACAACTTGACTATTGTGTAAATAAGTTTCACGCGAAGTTATATGGAGAAGATATATCAGATTCCATGCCGTCTTGGGGAGGGGGTGGGGGGGAAGAAAATCTGGAACTCAAAATCATGTGGAACTGAGTGTTATAAACTAAAAATTAAAACAATTAATTGAAAAAAGAAAAGCCTCTTGAAGAAAGGGGAACTTGTGCTGAGCCTTAAGGGGAAGTAGGGGTTCCAAGTGTCTGAGATGAAAAGAAGTGTTCTATACAGGGGGGACCACTTGTCCAAAGGCAAAGAGATGGAGATAGAATATCAAATACAGGAACAAGTTGGCCAGTTTGACTGGAGCATAGTGTGAGTGAGAGGAAGGAATGTACAATTAGCCTGGAAAGATAAACTGGAGTCAGACTGAAAGATACTAATTAATGCCCAGCATTAATTCTGCATTCTGCATTTGATCATGAAATCAACAGAAAGCCACTGGAACTTCTTAAGCAGAGGAGAAAGTAGTATGTTCATACTTACACTTTAGGAATATTACTTTGGCAGCTGTGTAGAGGATGATTTGGGATGGAAAGATGGGGGGAATCAATTAGGTGGCGACTAAAATAGCTCGAACCAGAAATGATGAGGGTGAGACCTAGAGTGGTAGTTGGGGGGGGGCAGTGAAGAGAAGGTGGTGTATGGGAGAGACATTGAAGAAGAGTAATAAAAAAAGATTTGGTAACTCATTAGATGTGAAAGTAAGAGTCAAGAGGGATTCCCAGTTTGCAAACCAAATTGACTTGAAGGATGATGATGATCCTGATAGAAAAAGAGGAAAATTCTGTTTTCATTCTATTAAATTTGAAATGCCTATGGGCTCTCCAAGTAATCCAGTGTGATGGGAACAGCAAAGCATGGGAAAGGGAGGAAGGGAAATAAGGCTGGAAAATGAGGCTGGAGCCAAGTGGTTGAGGGTTTTGAATGCCAAGCTAAGGCATTTGCATTTTATCCTGTAGGCTATGGAGATAGAAGGAAGAGAGGAGATGTTTGCCAAAATCTAGAGCTGTAAAAATGCTTTATGATAAGCCTTCAAGGTCTTGGCCTGTTGTAGCTGGAAAAAAGTGAGGTTTTGGACTTTGTCCTTATAGGAGCTCAAGCAGCCAGGGCCAGTATGTACTGTCCATCAGCCAGTCAGTCAGTCAATAAGCATTTATTTAGCACCTATTATGTGCCAAGTACTGTGCTATGTGCTGGGGCACAACAACGGCAAGGGATAGTATTGAAGGCTAGAGTAGTAAAGACTGAGAATACTTATAACTGGGTATGCCTGAACTTCAAATATAGACTTTGTAACTTCTCCTCAGGCTATTACGACATGTGCTAGCTTGAGCCTGATGTCTTCGCTCTTGTCTGATAATCTCATTATCCTTCCTCTCTTTCTATCCCTTCCCTTCTCTCCCTCCCTTTTCCTCCCTCCACTCTTCCTTCTCCCTCTTTCCCTCCTTCCCACTTTCCCCCTTCCTCCCCTCTAGCCTGAAAACTGGTTCTTCAAGGAGTTGTACATATTTAGCAGCTTTAAAAAAAAGAACAGGAAAGAAGAGTGTGTGCATGCGCGCGCACGTGTGTGTGTGTGTGTGTGTGTGTGTGTGTGAGAGAGTGAGAGAGAGAGAGAGAGAGAATGTGAGAGAGTAAGAGATTGGGGAGATAGAAGGGGATTGAGAGATGTCAAGGAAGTAGGAGAGACAGAGAAGACAGAAAAAGACACAGAAAAAGAACAGGAAAGGAAAGACAAGGATTGGGGGCAGTGAAGGGGAAAAGGGGTAGAGGGGAGGAAAAGGGGGGTGAGAGAAGGGGAAGAGAGGAAGGGAGATCCTAAGAGAGGGGTATTGAAGGGTGCTTCATACGGAATGTAGAAGACCCATGCCCATATTAAGGCTCTGTTTGCTACCCTGACAATTGATAGCAGGATGTTACAAAATGATCCCTTGTTCTGGCTTCTTAACAAGCAGTGGGCAGAAGTTATTTATGTATGTAGCCTGGGAAATGAAAGAGGCCAGTTCCAGGGACACAGGGGCTTGAGTGACCTTGATTTCTGCCCCTAGCCTCAGGCTATCTCAGGACTGGCTTGCTGTGATAAAGGAGAAATAAAAGCAGGAGTGTTCTTAGAAAAAAATAGGAAGGGGGTTGTTGCCTCCATCTTCTAAGTCTCCTCTTGGAGTTAGAGATTGTCATTTGCCAGGTCCCTTCTGTTGATAGGTGATGGGACAATTTGTGCTTTACATTTGGCCGCTCTTCATTATACTCTGAAAAGCAGAGTAACGGAAAGAGGGCTGGGTTGGACCTCTGGACACCAGGCTCAAATCCTATTTTGCCTGTCACGTCATGACTCAGAACCTCAGTTTCCTTATCTGTACAACTGGGGGAGGGGAGCTATTTGTACCACCTGTCTCACAGATTTATTCGGAGGAAGTGCTTTGTAATACTTAAAGTGCCTCATAGGTGTGGGCTTATTACCCACATTTACCAGGAAAGGTGGGGCAGCTCTGAGAGGGAGAGATGAAGGTACAAAGTGTGTCAGTCTCAAAGCCCTCACTGACCTTAAGCATGGGCTCAAAATGTATACCTATACCCAATTCTAAAGATTGTTAGAATCTCCTGGCTTGAATTTCTCTTACAAGTAGCCAGGCCAAAGGAGGCAGTACATATGTCCCCTATTTTTACATCCTTGAAGGTTTCTTGTGATTGTCTCAGTGTTACTTCACGTTCCATTTTTGCTAAATAAGGATTGGAACCGGACCTGTGATTTCATTGATAGAGGAAACTCTTACTAACAATGCATGTTGACACCTTCTTGGAAACATATAATCTCAGAGTTGCCCCAGACCTAGAGAAGTGACTTAACCAGGGCTGCATAGACAGTATGTGTCCCAAGTGAGACCCAAACCCATGTTTTCCTGGCTCTGAGGACAGCTCTCTTAATACTACAACATGGTGACTTGCAGCTAAACAAAAGCTGGGTTAATTGATTAATATTGCTCCTTCTATTTCCTGTTTACTTTCATGTGTCTCTGCAAAAGTCAGGTTTAATGAGCTCTCTGATTAAAAGTTGAATTGTCAAAGTGCTCTAGGATAGTATGGGGTGAGAGCGCTTTGGCAATGTACCTCCAATCAAAGAGCTTCATTAAGCCCAAGAGAAGAAAAGAGGGACCGTTCTAGGGGAAGGGAGACAGAGGTCCCAGGCTGGTATTAGTGTTTTGTGGCACCTACTGTTCTCCTCTGAATTTTGGGGAGCGGTGAGGGAGTGATCTGTGCACCACAGTGCATACAAAATAGGAATATGGATTAATTTGCTGACTGTTTAGGGCAGCATGATATAGTATGTAGAGAACCAACCTCAGAGGCACAAAATCTGGTTTCAAGTCTCAATCTGATACATACTGACTGTGTGATCCTGGGCAAATAATTCAACCTCTCAGCATTCTAGGCAACCTCTCCGAGTTTCAGAGAAGGTGCCAACTCATTTTGGTAGAGGGGTTTCCTCGTTTGGAAGTTCCCCGCCACAATGAAAAAAAAAGTCCAGTCTGTATCTATATTTAGGTTTCTGATCCTAACAGTAGATATGTGTTACAAAGAACGCTGAATTTGGAGTCAGAGGACCTCAGTTTCTATCTTGGTTTGGTCACTAACTTCCTGTAGGAACTTGAGCAAATTATCTGTCTGGGTCTGTAAAATCTGCATTTTATCTGTAAAATGAAGGGGTTGGATTAGATAAAGTGCCTTACTGCTGAACATCTATAATCCCATGAGCCTATGATTTACCTTTGAATCTGTAAAGGATTTATTAGGGACCCACAAAGATGTATTAATGAGTGGACTGGTAACCCCACCCCCCCGCAAAAAAAGCATACTGTCTATGAAATCATTCAGCAACCATTTTTTAAAACAGTGTTTGATTTTTTCCAATTACATGTAAAGACAATTTTAACATTCATTTTTATATGTAATTTTGAGTGACAAAATTTCCCCCTCCCTCTCTCCCTAAGACAGTAAGCAATTTGACACAGTTTATCTATGTGTAATCATATAAAACAGATTGCCACATTAGTCATCAACAACCATTTATTAAGCATCTATTATGAGCCATTCCATCACCCCAGGTCTCCTGTCTCGTGGGGGACTAAGAGAAACATCGTTTTTTACCAACCACTGGTGTCCTGCCTTTCTACCCCCACGGTTCCTTCCTGAACTGCCTAATGTTCTTAGAGGCCTCCAGGATGAGATAAAACCCATAGAGATGTTAACATAACTAAAACCTCATTTCCCCGTGATTAACAAACTTCCCACCAGGTTCTCACCTTCCCATTTCGGTGATTATTATCAATTCTCAGCTGTTATTCAAATCCTGTTTTCTGTCACCCATTGGTGGCTTCCTGATGGCTTTGCAGTCTCTATTGTTTTCTGAATTTCTGAGACATGGGGTGGGGGGGGGGTGTTGTCTCTGTGCCATAGTGCATACACAATGGGAATATGGGTTAATTTGGTCACTATTTAGGGCAGCAATGTGATAAGTGGATAGAGAACCAATGTCAGGGGCAGAAGAACCTGGGTTCAAGTCCCACATCTGATGCAAACTGTATGGTGAATAATTCAACCTCTCAACATTTTAGGCAACTCTCTAAATCTCTGAGTTTTAGAGAAGGTGCTAACTCATTTTGGTTGGAGGAGTTCCCTCATTTGGAAGTTCCCCAACACAATGAAATAAAAAAGTCCACTCCCTATCCCTATTTAGATTTCTGATAACAATAGTAGACCTGTGTTACAGTACAAAAAGCACTGGATTTGGAGTCAGAGGACTTGGGTTTTTATCTTGGTTTGGTCACTTATTTGTAGGAACCTCAGCAAATTATCTCTCTAGGCCTGTTTCTTTATTTGAAAATGAAGGAGCTGGATTAGATAAGGTCCCTTCCAGTTGAATATCTATAACCCCACGAGTCTATGACTTATTTTTGAATCCCAAAAGCATTTATAAGGGACTTCCGAAGACATATGCATAAATGGACTGGTAGCAAAAAAAAAAAAAAAAAAGAAGAAGAAGAAAAAAAGCATAACGTCTGTTAAATCATTCAACAATTAGCCATCTACTTACTAAGAGCCATTCTGTCATCTCAGGTCTCCTGCCCTCTGGGGGAAGAAGAGAAATATCATTCCACTGATGTCCTGTCTTTAGGGTAAGGGAAGAAATGCCATTCCTTCAGCTACCCCCAATGGTTCCCTCCTGAGAAAAGGTCCTCAGAAGCCTCCACCAGAAGGTAAAACCCATAGGGCTACACACCTGAACTCATTCCCCAGTGATTAACAAACCCCCACTGCCATCCCATCTGCATGATTATTAGCTCTCAGCCATCATCATCAAACTCTGTTTTCTATTCCCCCACTGATGGCTCCCTTATTCCCATTCCCCTCAACCCAACCCTTCTAATGTCTCATTCTAAGGCTGCCTTCCTCTTCCATTGTGCTCTCTAGAACATCTTTTCCATAAGCAATGAACTTGCTTTCATCTAAATCTTTTCCTTTTCCAGTCCTTCCATCTTCTGGCTCTTCTAAGACTTGTCTCTTTCCTGATATCTGGCTACCCTCTCCAGCACTAGTTGCAATTTCTATTAGTACTCCAGTTCACTGGTCAAGGTGAGGACATTGGAATATTCCTTGTTCCCATTGCTACTTTCAGGTTCTTCCTCCATCCCCATCACTCGGTTAATCTCCCCTCTACTTCTCTCCTTTGATGCTGCTGTCACCCTGGTCCAAGTCTTCATCCCCTCCTACCTACACTATTCTAGTAAACTGCTTCTTGGTGTCCCTGTCTTGAGTTTCTCTTCACTCCAGTACATTCTCCACTCAGCCGCCAAATTAATGTTCCTAAAATTCAGAACTGACCATATCACTCTCCTGTACTTGATAAACTCTTATAACCTCCAGGAGCAAATATGAAATCATCTTATGTTCAAAGCCCTTCATAACCTGGCCCCTTCTTAATTTCCAGTCTTCCTAACACCCCTCCCTCCCAACATCCTCTGTGATCCAGTGACACTGGTTTCCTTGCTGAATAAGATAATCCATCTCCAGACTAGGCATTTTACCTGGCTGTCCCCCATCCCTGGAATGCTCTCCCTCTCTATCTATGCTTCCTGGTTTCCTTCAATTTCCAGCTAAAATCCTACCTTTGGTAAGAAACCTTTTCTCACCCACCTTCAGTCTTTTCTCTGTTGACGATCTCCATTTTTCCTATATATATCTTGCCTGTACATATTGTTTGCTTCTCATCTCCCCCATTAGACTGTGAGTTTCTTGAGAGCAGGAACTGTCTTTTGCCTTTCTTTTTATCTTTGGTGTTTAGCACAGTGCTTAATGAATGCTTATGGACTAACAGACACTATGCTAAGCACTGAGGACCCAAAGAAAAAAATTAAATAGTTCCTGCCATCACTGAACTTGCATCTGAAACACCCATGTGGTGTTGAGAAGCTCTTAGTACTGAAAATGCCTGGGCTACAAGAGGGCAGCAAGTATATAGCCCATATGGTACCAAGAGTTGATCACTCACATAGTGTTGCAAAGTGGGCGGTTCAGTCTGATGGTCTCCTGGACCAAGCATCACAACCCAGTGGTTTCTGACTAAACATAGAGTTAATTTCCCAGGGAGAATTCACAGATGAAATTGAATATTTTCATTATTTAGGCACTGCAGCAATAGAATACGCTTGCTAAACCTTCAGTAGATGACAGACCCATTTAGTTTACTTGCCCGACACACTCTGATTTTCAAAGGCTCTTCCACAGGGAAATATCGATTCTGGCATGTTTTACTAAACTAGAAAGTTTCCATTAACTCTCCAGCAACACACTGCGTTTGAGCATGGCATTACAGAAAAAGCACTACATTAGGAATCAGATGACCCAGGTTCAAATCCTGGCTCTTCTTCTTAATGCTTCTATGTCCTGGAGCCAGTCACTTTACTCGCCTTCACCTCAGTTCTCTCATCTATATGTAAGGTCTTGCCTCTTTCATACAGTGACAGCCTGGTTAGTGAAAGGCCCAGAAAAAGAACGTTTCGCCACGAGAAAATGATGAAGGGAATTTGTGAGCAGTCTTTTAAATTGTTGAGAGGCATAGGCAGAGAATCTGATTGACATCTGCCCCTCAGACCGATGTACTGAGAGGACAGAGGCAGAGAAAGTAATGATGGTTTTGGAGCATTGTGTTTCTGTCAGCTCATTGCATTTACTGTCAGTTCTGTTAGAATTTTTTTTTCTGGATCTGAATCTAGGTCATCTGACTTCCTTTTTTTTCTTTTGCTTTTTTTTTAAAAAAAAAATTAATTTGTTTTTATTTTTCAACATTCACTTCCATAAGTTTTAAATTTTCTCCACCTCCCTCTCTTTCCTCCTCCCCAAGCTGGCAATGCAATCCCATACAGGCTCTACATATACATTCTTATTAAACATATTTTCACATTAGTCATGTTGTATAGAAGAATTAGAATGAGGGGAGGAACGATGAGAAAGAAGAACAAAACAAAACAACAAAAGAGAGCAAATAGTGTGCCCCAATCTGCATTCAGACTTTGTATTTCTTTCTCTGGATGTGGATGGCATTTTCTTTTGTTTGGAGTTGTTTAAGGTCCTTGTATTTCTACTATAATTTTTACAGATAAGTTGCTGAAAAGCACTTTGTTATGCAAAATCATGCAATAAAAGCCACAGAACTTATGAGGAAAATGAGGTTAGGAGCATAGCACTCAAAAACTTTATCAGTGAAATAAGAAATGATAGAAACTGAAAGCACAGTTTTATACATGTTAAATGATTAAGAAATACACAAATACTACAATAAATAGGGTCCAATATCTGTGGTCTTGAGCTGCATGAGCAAGTTGGGCAACCACAGCTCCAGACCTGGGTTGGGAGGCTGTGGGGGAAGGAGGTGGGAGTGATGAGGACTATCTCTTCTCCACTCACAGCTCCTATTTGATATACAACAAATATGGTACTTTACCTTGACGAAGGCCTGCTGTTCGTGGAAGTGGGATCTGAAGGGTTGCAACTTATGAATTATTGTGAAGTAGTGCAGTTTTCAGCATTCTTGCTATTTCTTGAGGAAGAAATCTTGCAGAAGCAAACTCAAAATTCAAGTTATGCTCAAAATGTTCTCTAATATATCAACTGCATTTGGACAATTCATGTTTAAAACATGTTATAGAATAATTGACAGTTTTAGATTTTTAAAGTTTATCACTAACAAAATTATAAATCAGTTATTTGGGGATTGTGATTATATCATACTTGACAAAAGGATGCACTATTTTAGTTTTATCTCCTAAGTTACAGACGAGTCACTGGCTCTGATTTGAGGGATTAGCAACTGTTAAGAAACAAACAGAAAAAGAAGTTAAAAGAAGAGATAGAAACAAGAAGTAGGAGAGTAAGCTGAATGTAAGAACAGTCCTAAGAATCAGGGGATGGGGAGGTGGTAGAGCCAAGATGGCAGATTAGAGGCAGCAACCCAGACAAACACACCCAACTTTTCCCTTTGGAGTGGCAGAGCCAACAAAAGGTCAAAGGGAGGCATTTGCCCAGCCTAAGACAACTTGAGAGGTCCTCAGGAGAGGTCTGTGACATCAGGGTAGAGAAAGCCTAGAATTAACTCTGCTGAAACTCAAGTGGGACCTTGGAGACAGCAGCAGCAGCAGCAGTTTTGGAAGCTCCCAGCCAAGAGATGCTAAGGGGGTCAGGTAACTGATCAGAAAGAAAGTATAGGGTACCATTTGCAGGCACTGGAAGAAGTTGGTGCTGATTGGCAATTCTATTGACCATAAACAATTCTAGGTCACAGGTCCAGGGTGGAGAGGAGCACTAGTGTTTGAGGCTACAGGAGAACAGGGTACCAGGGCCAAGAGGAGTACTTGTGCTTTCAGGTGCTTGGAAACAGGGGCCTTTCCTGGGTAAAAAACAGAGTATAGACCAGGAGAGCAGTAACCACACCTCTCCCCAGATCATACCACCTTGGAAACACCAAAAACTTGCAACCCCTAACCCTGCCCCCCAAGCTAGCTCTGAAAACAGCAGCACAAAAAAGCCCGAAGCTTGGCACAGTACCTTCCCTGCCCCAGGGGAGCAGAGTCAACTTTAACATAGAGTTCAAAGTAAAGAAATAGACTAGAAAAATGAGCAAACAGCAATAACAAAACAACTTGACCATCAGAAGCTACTCTACTGGCAGGGAAGACCAAAGCACAATCTCAGAAGAAAACAATGTGAAAACAGCTACAGGCAAAACCTCAAAGAAAAATTTTAATTGGAACCCAGGCCAGCAAGAATTTCTGGAAGAGTTACATAAAGAGATAAGATTGGTAGAAGAAAAATTGGGAAAAGAAATAAGAGTGATGCACGATAACAGCAATGTTGTAATAATGATCAACTATGAAAGACTTGGCTAAAATCAATGATTGAAGATAAATCCTAAGGATTCATGATGAAAAAATGCTATCCACCCCCAAAGAGAGAACTGATAAACTCTGAGTGCAAACTGAAGTATAATTTTTTCATTTTATATGTATGTATAATGGGAGCTTAGGAGCAGCAGTGGTTCATAGTAGAAATGCTTTCCTCTATCCCAAGATTAATTCTAATATCTTGTACAAGTAGATTGCACTTGTGGGATAGATATCTTAAAACACAAAAGACTCATAAATGAGTTTTAACAGATGCTTAAAACACAAAACAGTAAGTCATCATACCTATTGTATTCTCTAAAAAGGTAAAGGTACTTTTTGGTATATGAATGCAATGAAATATCATTGTGCCATAAAAATTAAGAATATGAAGGATTTAGAGAAATATAAGAAGACTTATATAATGTGATGCTGAGTGAAGAAAGCAGAACCAAAAGAACAACATATGCAATGGCTGTCAGATGTAGTTACTTTGTCAGTTGGCTTTGCTTAAATATATTTTATCATTTAGCACAGTGCCTGGAACATAGTAGGTGCTTAATAAATGTTTATTGATTGAAGGATTGATTGATTGTTACAAGGAAGGATTCACTGAGTGTATGGAGGGGGAGTTGTAGGGAAATTACTATGGTGTTATAAAGGCAAGAGTAAAACATTTCTTTTAATTAACTCTTCAAAAATAAAGATTTTAAAAAGGGAAAGCTGTGGTGGGGGGGACTATAAAACTTTGTATCTCACTTGGTTGGAATAGTGGTGTGAGGGGTTATTATTACTTCTTCAAAAAAAGGAAGGGTAGTGATGAAGAAGACTGGAGAGTAGAAGGTAAAGGGAGGGGTACTGGATGAATGCCTAAAGACTGTATAGAGCATTTTAAGGCAAAAATATTAAAACTGGAATTTGAAGGAGGTAGAGAAAATGCTAAGCCATTTTCAAGGCATAAAATACAGAGAGACAGCAGTCTTGGGTGGAAAGTACACTGGACTTGGGGATCAAATGACCTGGTTTGGAGCTTTGCTCTGCTGCTCAATACCTGTGTAACTTTTGATAAGTCACTTAACTTCTCTGATACACAATTTCCAGACCTAGCCCGTATCAGCTTGAGAAAGCCCATTGTTAAAATTTCAGTACAAACATTTACACTTCAGAAAAAGCAAACAGTACAAATCAGGGCTTGAATTATTTTGTTGGTTGTCTAGGCTTAAGGGAGGCAGAAAATGTAAATAATACAGGTGAATGATGGTATAGAAAAAAATAAAAAGTCACAGCATATAATACATATGGCACTCAAAGCACCATCAAGTTATAACTGAGTCACTGTGAATTGATATCACTTTGCACTGCTGATTCAGTTATAGCTTACTTGACAGTGTTTCGAGCACAGTGTCTGTCACTGCACTTTAAGGTTGTTTTTCTGTATTACCAGTGCATACCCATCACGTCAAAATAAGAAAAAAAGTGAGGGAGAGCTTTATTATGATTTTTTTTTAGCTCAGGGCTGAGATTGAAATTTTTTCTGAATGAGAACTGCCCTTAAGCAATATTATCCAGCACTAAATGGTTTTGGAAAATAGCTCTTGCTGCTGATAATGTTTCTTAATGAATTAAACCTAAAATAATAAGGCAAAAACAATAATTATATGCAAAACTTATACTGGGGTAAAGTCAATCTGATGATAACTAACGTTGTTTGAATCACAAAGAATGTCAATCTGCTTTATATACCTCCTGGGCTGTCAAAAATTAAAACAAGAAGTGAGATCTCCCATGCCCACACAAATTTACAACAGATGTACTTTCTGAGCTCAATTGTGGCAGCATTCAATGAAAGCAGGCTTCAATGAAAATGCAAAAGAAATTTCCATAATTCAAAATCCATTGTGGTGCTTCCACCTAACCTTCAATTGAAAGTGATTAATCTGCAATGTAATGTCATGCTAAAAAGGCAAATATCAAGAGAAGAATCTAATAGAATTCTATAAATGTCGTCTAGGTGATGAATATGTTCAATTAAAATCATATGCTCATGGATTGATATCGGTATTTGGCAATAACTGTGTGAAGAGACATTTTCAAAGATGAAATATGTAAAATCTCATTACAGATCAGTGTCAATAGATGAACACTGGCAATCAATTTTGTTGATAGGAAACACTAACTTTGAACCCCAATTAAGTGAAATATCCCCCCAAAAAAGATTCTATTCTTTCCACTAGTAAACTTGTATTAAAAAATCCAAACCTGTATTCAATTATTATTATAGTTAGGATTTCATCAATAAAAGTTTGTATAAATTTTGTTTTTTTCTTGTTAGGTAAGTATCTATATAATAGTCTTGATTTTGCCCCTTGGCCCACAAAGCCTAAAACACTTATTCTCTGACCCTTTAAAGAAAACAGTTGCTGATCCTTGGACTAGATCATCACTAAGGTTCCTTCAGGTTCTAAATCCCAAGATTCTATGAGAAATGATGTAAGAGGGAACATCCATAGACCATAAAATTTCTCCGAGTTCAACCTCAAATAGAAATATCCTCTCTGACATCTCAACAAGTGGTCATCTAGTCTCTGTCTGAGGAGCTCAAAAAATGGTATAACAAGCCAGATCTAACTCTAGCCAGGCCAAGAGCTCAGGTTTGAGATTGGACCTATACAAGAATGTCATGAAACATTTAGCAATTACCAAAAGGCAGTTACTTAGTCATGGAATAGAAAAGATAATCAGGACATGACACTACCAACAGATGTGGCCTTTCTCAGCTCCACGTAGAAACATGGATGGTCTGAAGGAGAGGATGTGGTGACTTGCTAAGACTGTACAACCGCCAAGTATGAAGGGTAATGGCTCCACACGAACTAATGTCTTTATGCCTCAAGTTACCAGAAACCAGAGTCAACTGGAAAACCACCTGGACCTTAGCCCCATGGGCCAATTAAGTCTTAGAGAATGCTTCTTTGCCTTTTAGGGAAAGAACTAACCTAACCAACATGGTAGAGGTTCATACTAGGTATTATTCCTGTCACAAATGGGAGACTCATTACCTGCCAAGGCAGCATATTTAAGTTTTGGATAGCTCTCCTGGCTAGGAAGTTTTGTTTGCCTTTTCCCCCTTTATGGTGAGAACTGCTCAGATCCAACAGAGGAAATACTGACGGTGAGGGGGAAAAACTGTTCAAAGGAGAAAAAAAAGAAGAAAAAAAATCTATGAGTTTGACTGCTGCTGCTATGCTTATGGGCGTACACACCCAGGGAGGCAGAATCACACACAACAGAGTCCCTAGAGGATGTTGGGTCCAGTTTGAAATGTTCCAATGTTAACAGTAGTCATATACTTATGAATCCTGTCTAGCAGGCAGGGAAATGGAAGAGAAGTTTTTTGGGCTCCAGTGTTTTTAAGCAGCAGGAGTGGTATTAATGCCTGCCAGTTCTGAGCTCTAGAATAGCATGAGAGTTGGTAAGGTCTAGAAAGGTATTCTTGAACTGGGTTCCTTTTCGGTATTGACGTGAATGAGCTTTGGATCCCAATGTTGTCTGGCACTCAGTCTGTTTCAACAAGTCACTTCACCTTTATGAGCCTCAGATTCTCCATCAGTGAAATGGAGATGAGAGCCCTTTCACTCCCTCCCTTGAAGAGCGGCTATGAAAGAGGGAAGTGGTTTGTGAACTGGCCAGTATTATGTAACACGACCTATGCAATTGCCTTGCTTAGTATTGGGTTAATTCTCAGCACTACACCCACCTCTGGGCCAAGATTAATTTTCAGCACTACACCCACCTACTGCCCCAAGGAGTTGGGGCAAAATCTCCTCCTACAGATCAAGGGCACAGCCAGAAAAACCTGCCCCAAGTATACAAGAGTTGAGTCCCTTTCAAGAATTTGAAGAAACTTTCAAGACTTAGAGGGAACCTTAAACCTGCCTGGTCTGGCCCACACCTAAACAAGAATAGCCTTTACAACAGCTCTGACAAAAGGTCATGCAGCCTTTGCTTTAAGATGCCCCAGTGTGAGGGGACCAGCTGCCTCCCAAAATAGCCCTTCCCACTTTGGGACTCTCTGTTAATTCTGATGTCAAGCCTAAATTTTCTGCTCTATAGCTCCCATGGAAAGCACTCAGTTCTGCTCTCCGAAGTCAAGCAAAATGGATCTAATTCCCCTTCCACACAACAATTCTTCAAATATTTGAAGACTTCTATTATTCTTTGTTTTCCCATCCCTAGAAGGCTTCTGTCCTCTAGGGTAACTGACCCCACCCTTTTTCCTTCAGCCAGTTCTCAAGGGGCTAAGATCTCAAGGCCATCCTGGTTGCCCTGGGACAAAAGCACTGGTAACTAGTCGGTAAACCAGATAGGCACTGTAAAATGAATTTTTGAAAAGTGCCATCATAGTTATTAAGGAAAGAAAACTATCTTTACCTAGAGAAAGTAGTGAAAAAGATAGGAATGAAAGAATCCAAACAAGAGAATAGGTGAAGAAAATTTGGAGTTTCAGTAATTCTTTGCTGTTGCAGTTTGGGAATTTTGCATAAAAGTAAAGGAAGGAAAGAAACAAGCATTTATTAATTACTTACTATGTGCCATACACTGTGCTAAGCACTTTACAAATATTACCTCATTTGATTCTCACAACAATCCTGAGAGGTAGGTGCTACTATTATTATCCCTATTCCATAGTTGAGGAAACTGAGGTAGACAGAGTTTAAGTGACTTTTTCAGGGTCATACAGTTAGTAAAAATCTGAGACTAGATTTCACCTCAAATATTCGAGCTCAAGATTTGAGCTTACTAAATCCAGGCTCAACATACATTGTGCCGTATAGCTTCAAGAGAATAATAGACAACTACATTGCACTTGAGTGTAAAGCTGCATTCAAATTTTTTTCTTTTTTAATTATGAACTTATTAGCAAACAAAATATTTTAATTAACAAAAAAAAGAGTATTAAGATAAACCACAAATTTCTGTTGCCTATAGTTTGCTTATTTTAAAATATATACATATATGTTTATATATATGCATATGCTTGGCTATATGTAGCCTATATAGGATATGGTAATAAACTATACAATATATTTACCATTATTGTATACACACATAAAATATAGTATATACGCTACAAATATACATGAAATTTAAAAGAGTTGTCATAAAATTTCTCTGTCTCCCCTTCTGTGTTTATATTTTTATTCTTATTTTATATAGTTTTACATTTGTTATTTATATTTTGTTTTCTTTTGTGCATCACCCTTGTGATGTCATTGGTCTATTGGTCCTCTTTGGGAAGCATTTAAAATATTTCTTTGTGGTATATGAATGTAGTGGAATACTATTATGCTATAAGAAGTGAAAAGCAGGCAGACTTCAGAAAAACCTGGAAAAATTTATATGAATTGATGCTGAATGAAGTGAGAAGAACCAGGAGAACATTGTACACAGCAACAGCCACACTGTTTGATGACTAACTTGGATAGACTTATCTCATCTTAGCAAGGCAAGGAACTAAGACAACTCCAAAAGACTCATGATGGAAAATGCTGTCCACAGCCAGAAAAAAAAAATTATGGAGTCTGAATGCAGATCAAAGCATGTTATTTGCACTCTCTCTCTCTGTTTCTTCTTTTTCGTGGTTTCTCCCATTGATTCTAATTCTTTATAACATGACTAATGTGAAAATAGATTTAATGTGAATGTATATATAGAGCCTATGTCAAATTACACACCATTTTTGGGTGGAGGGAGGGGAGAGATGGGGAGAAAATTTGGAACTTGAAATGGAATGGATTTGGAACTTGGAATTTGAATGTTGAAAACTAAAAATAAATAAATTTTTAAAAAAGAAAAAATAGAGGGGGGTGGAGCCAAGATGGTGGCTGGGAAGCAGTGACTGGGGTGAGCTCCCCACCAAGTTCCTCCAAAAACCTATAAAACAATGGCTCTGAACCAATTCTAGAGCTGCAGAACCCACAAAGTGGCAGAGGGAAGCAGGGC
>CM053626.1:278074955-278093938 GCA_028646595.1 Phalanger gymnotis | reverse complement strand
GGCCCATGTTGAATTGCTTCACTTCTTAGGGAGGGTGGATGGGAAGGGAAGAGGGGAGAGAATTTGGAACTCAAGGTTTTAAAAAAATAGATGTTCAAAAGTAAAAAAAAAAAAGAAAAGAAAAATATTTCTTTGATGCTCTCTTTTTTGCCTGTCACTACAAACTAACCTACCATCCCTAGACCCATCAACCAACCCATGAACTGGAGCCCTTCCTTGTTACAAATATGCACGGCTCTGTGTTCCTCCACAACACCCAATGGAGTGTTGCTCAAGCATAGCACTTTTGAGCTGGAAGGGACCTGACATCATCTAATCCAACCCTTCCCATCTCTCTCCCACCTCCACCTACTCATTTTACAGATAATGAAAAACCAACAAACAGAAGTCAAGTGGGTTGCTGAAATTTACAAAACTCCACAGAGCAGCAGAACTTGGATTAGAATAGAGATCTCTTAGCATCAAAGTGCTTTTTCAACTTCGTTGTACTGCTTCTTCCGAAAAAGGGTGATCAGTCAATATTTGTTGACTGAAAGGTGAATTGAGATGGATCAGCTAGTAAGCAGGAAAATAATTGAATTTGGTTATATTTTTAATGTTTCAATTATTTTCATATACTATTTAGTGCTTCCAAGGGGGAAATGTGACTTAGTGGACACATGAAAGTCTTGGAGTTGGAGTTAGGAAGACTTGGTTTCAAATCCCACCTCTACCTTTTATAAGCTGTGTGACCATGAGCAACTCCATCTGTCTGTTCTTCAGGAAACTCTCTAAGATGATCAGCTATGGATTGGGTAGGATCTCCCTTATTAGGCAGAGAGAGCCCCCCAAGCGACAAAATCATGATCATTCTGAAAGTTTGCTTATTGTAATATTTCAAGTCTGACAGAAGATCTGTGCATGTGTTTTGGTTTCTGTGGAATGCAATAATATTGTGTGGCCTCAGGTCTGAATTTTCTTCCTGCTATGACCCTACAGTGAGTCCTGTGTTGAAAGTTACTGAGCAACTTCCTCAAGTGTGGAAGCATTGAGTTTTTTGGTATGTCTACATCACCAGAGTATGGCAAAGTCCTTTTGTGGTGAAGCACCAACCTTTCTCAAGCTCTCAGAAGTACAAAGAAGTGTTGAATTCAGGAAGGAAAATGAGTACTGCCATTTTAATCTTGTAACTGCCCCACTCCCCTCCAAATAATGTGCAAACTCCATCACTCATGATCCCTAGTACCATAACGCCTGTATCCCCCAGCATCTCCAGCACAATGCCTGACACATAGTAGGTGCTTAATAAATGCTTATTGATTAATTGATGGGAATACTTTTATTCCCCTTTGGCTTATCACAGTAAAATACTGATTGATAATTCTGTTGATATAAAGTACATCATGTCCAGGAATTGACACATAAGTTGTACCCTTTTTACCTGAATAGAGTTCTGTATTAGATTCAATTCACTTAGCCTTTATTAAGGTCCTCTTAACCATCTACTGGGATTACAAAGACAAAAAAAGCAAATTTCCCTTTTCAAAGGATAAATGAATTTTCTATCAAGGGACTCCTGGCTTCTTAAAAAAAGGAAGAAATTTCCTTTTGAATCCAGTCACTTGACTCGTCTTGGTGCCCACTTTCCTAAACCTTATTGTTCTATATAGATCCAAGTTGGAGTCATAGGACTATAGGACCATCAAATCAGAGATTTAGAGCTTGAAGAGACCTCAAAGGTTAACTAATCCAACACCATTAATTTTACAGAGGAGAAAAACTGAGGCCATTTTCTATTTTCTTACTATACTTGGCTTCAGCTTTCAAGTGTTCACTTTCAAGTTCCCCCAGACCCACTTTCTTCCAAGATTTATCCCCAAATTCCTTCTGTCCTTCATCTCTCCCTGAAACAGAGGTTATCATGTAGAAATATGTTTAATATGATTGTACATGTATAATCTATATCAGATTCTTGCTGTCTTGGGGAGGTGGGAGGGGAGGAGGGAGGGAGAAAAAATTTGGAACTCAAAATCTTATAAAAGTGAATGTTGAAAACTATCTTTACATGTAATTGGAAAAAATAAAATTCTATTAAGTAGGAAAAACAAATGCAAATATAGAGACAAAGAAGCAGAAATTCTAAGACATTACAAATATTTTAAGATCTCAAAACAGATGAGAAAAGGTCTTAGGTTTATTCAGCTTTTCATTTTCTTCTCATTTTTTCATTAACTTGACTTAGTAAACTCATCATGGTGGGAAGGAATCTGTTCTCTTTGCATTACCTTCAGGCCACCTGTGGAGCAATGGGCTCTGCATTGCTTCTAGGATGCCACTGGGCATCACCTTCCTCAAATATCTCTTTTACTTAATGTTTATCTTTTTTTTCTGTTTTAGTGGCTTCCCTCCTACCAATGATGTGGAATAGGTGGGCAAATCAGCTGACAATTACTTCTGATCTAAGAGAGGTTCGTCCAAAAGACTGAGCCCTCAAGGGACAAGACAAGGATGAGCATTCGTTACCCACAATGCTCTTCATTAAGTAGGACTGCATATATCTATATGCAAACTGGCTTATGAGTACTGCCATGCAATCCAATCCAATCTAATAAGCTCTTATTGATCTCTTACCACCTATGACCATACCAGGTAGAAGGTAAAAAGAAAAAAATGTTTCAGCCCTCGAGAAGCTTACATTCTATTAGGCCCTGGCAACTAGGGGATACAACATTTACACAAGTAAGTATAATGAGTTGACTCTGGTTAGGGAAGACCTCTTGGAATACGTCTGAAAGTCATAGTGCTTAAGGATAACAAGCAATCCCTCAACCTCCCGTGATGGAAGAAGGACAAGCGGCTTTATCCAAAAGGATTGGCCACTGAGGCAGGAAGAGCTTCCAAATCAGTAGACCTCAAAAGGAACGACTATATCCTATTGTCCTCCCTCACTCCACAACATTTGTAGCTCTCTCTCTCTCTGTTTGTCTGTCTCTATCTCTCTGTCTCTGTGTGTCTCTCTCTCTGTCTCTTTCTCTCCCTCTTCCTCTCTCTCTCTCCTTTCCTCCCTCTCTCTCTCTGTCTCTCTCTTTCTCTCTCTCTCTTTCTCCTCTCTCCTTTCCTCCATCTCTCTGTCTCTGTCTCTCTCTGTCCCTGTCTCTATCTCTTTCCCTTTGTCTCTGTCTCCCTCTCTCCCTCTGTCTCTCTCTCCCTCTGTCTCTGTCTCTTTGTGTCTCTGTCTCTGTCTCTCTCTCCCCCCACCGTCTCTTTGTCTTTGTCTCTCTTCTCTGTCCCTTGCTCCTTCTCTCTGTCTCTGTCTCTCTATCTCTCTGTTTCTCTGTCTCTCTCCTACCCCTAGACTTCTCATGAGAGATGGGAGAATGGCACCTTCCCTTACCCCTAGCAGTTATGGTGGCTTCAAACACATGTGCTAAGATTTAAGCCTAGGCCTCCACCCTCTGCTTCCCTCTTATGTTTTCTGTCTCCCTTCCTAAGCACAGGTGCCTAAATAGCAATCTTGAGAGATGGACTCACTTGAGAGTGGCCACCTTAGAAGTTTCTAGGCTACTCAATCAGTACTTAAGTACTGCCCACATACCCTAAACTGGTATAGTGATTTTGAAGAAGATTACTACAGTAAGGATGAATCCAAACCTTAACCTTGGCTTAGTTTGCCAGAAGACAGGACCAAGAAGGAATTATTCTTATCAGGTGGAAGCAAGACGTAGGTAAAACATCCATTTGACAGTTCCACTAAATGTTTCTTATTTTAGTGTTTGAGTATCAATATCCTAGAATATAATAGCAATTATTAGTTACTGCTTATGTTTAAGACTTTGTCAATGTATAATTGTTAGTATTTTGAGTTTTAAGCATTTCTTTTTGTGGAGAAAATGTCCTATACCTCCATATCATACATTGAGGACCTTATTACTCCATTTTTGAGGAGACCCTAAACGTGAACCCAACCTGAGGTTAAAATTATTCTTCTTGAGACCCTAGTGTGGGAATGTAAAGAGCCACAAAGTGTGTGTATGTGGGGGAAATAAAAGATCATGTCTCTTCTCTTCAGAAATCAGTCTGCCCAAGTACTGAACCTGGTCCATGCCCATTGGCCCAGATGACTAGGAGTCCCTTTAGAGGGAGGGGGTGAGCATGCCAGCACCACTGGGTCCAGCAGTGTATAAAAAAATAGAATATCATTAGAAAAAGAGGGAGAAGATGCTAACAAAGGGGACAGGGAAAGGGCAGATGAGTTGATCCTTGAAGAAAGATACTAAGAATGAACCTTCAAAGAAGTATTGTAAGAGTGAGGGAGGACAGAGTACATTCAAGGCAGAGGAGAAAGTCTATCTATGTAAAAGTACAGAGGCAACAGAAGGAGGATTGTGTTCTGGGACCAGTCAAGACCTGTCACTGAGTATTACACAGACCAGGACCAGTCTTGAGAGCAGCCAATTCCCTCTCCCTTCCCCTGCCTACCCCATCGCTCTTTTTGTCTCATTTTCCTCCTAGCCAGGAATCCCTTTGGGGAATATCAATATATGGCCCAAATATAGCTGGTGTCTAAGCCCTACAGATTTGGGGAACAGGGTCCTCAGCGCTGATAAAAGTAATCAAGGTAACAATTCATATCAGGTATAGGACAGGCTTTGCTTCACCCCAGAGATCTATTAAGAAGCTATATATTTTACCAACTCTGATTATATTACTCTCAACAGTTATCTAGATTCATACGTAAATTGAGGTTCTTTTTACCATTTATCCATGTTTTGCAAGTCAAACTCACAACATATCTTTCTTTTCCTCACAGATAACTTGTGATTCACGAGAAGGGTAATTATGCTTAAGCACTGATCTGACCATGTGATGCCTCTACTCAACCAAATGCAAGGGTTTCCTATTGCCTCTAGGGTAAAATAGAAGATCTGTTTAGCTTTAAAAGACCACCATAATCTGGTCTCAGTTTATCTTTGCAGCTTTGCTGGATATTTCTTCTTCTCTAGCACTCTGCAATTCAGCCAAACTGTCCTCTCTTCCCCATGATGGACATTCTATCTCCCATCTTTACCCCCCCCCCCCATGCCTGGAATGCATACTTTATTGCTGCCTCATAAAAATTCTTCTCTTCATTTGAGGCAGCTTGTGAACTATTTTCTGCATGAAGTCTTTTCCTAATCCTGCCAACTGTTAGTGCCCTTTCTCCAGAAGTGCCTTTTTATATATGGTATATTTGTATATGGATTTATATTTATTAATTTTGCATTGTGCTGCAAATACTTATGTGTGTACTTGTCTCCTCACTAGAATGCAAGCTCATTGGGAGTGGGAAGTGTTTTATTCTTTGTACTTGTATCCCCAACACCTAGCACATATGTATTAGGCACTTCATAAATGCTTGTTTATTGATCGATTGATGGGGGGAAAGGGGATGGAGTTGAGAAGGAATGGCTATGGTGTTCTTTTCTACTCTCTTTCCTAGACTGATAAACAGACTTCCTTCACTACTCAATTTTTCCACCCCAAGGCTCTCCAACAAGGGCACAAAGATCCACTTACTGTAATCATGTTTTCTTATTTCTATGACAATAAAAGACCTAGTTTTTGAGGGATGCTTAATACTACCATTCTTGTTCTCCCATAGGGAGAGACTTTTTCTTTTTAGTCCGCTCTAATATTTCAAATTTCCATTCCATTTCTGACCTTGTATTTCTAGTAATAAAACTGAGACAGAGAACAATAATGGACTTTGTGAATTTATCTAGCCTCTTCATAACTGAGAGCATTCCTGAAGGTATTATTTGATTAGCACTTACAATACCCTGGGGAAGAGAATTAAAAGACATTTATATGAAATGGATATGAGTGCACACCAGAAGATTGCCTGGTCACCTTGCCTGTGGGTTGAG
The DNA here is from genome assembly GCA_028646595.1 of Phalanger gymnotis. NCBI lineage: Eukaryota > Metazoa > Chordata > Mammalia > Diprotodontia > Phalangeridae > Phalanger > Phalanger gymnotis. The sequence continues at coordinate 278,088,053 of CM053626.1, read as the reverse complement.
GGAGCCATGCTCCCAGTCCTTCTTTGGAAATCCAGAGCTCTAGGAAGTTGGAAATGACACATGGTCTGATCCTTGTGCCAAGACTCTCCAAATGGAATTAGTGAAGTGGGGTGGAAGGGATTTCTACAGGTGAATTGGAAGAAAAAAAATCCTACGAAGTAATATGGTATAGTGGGAAAGAATGTGAACTTAATCAGAGGATCTGTGTTGGAATCCTCTGTTATTTAATACCTCTGTGACCTTGGCTTAATCATTTAATCATTCTGAGCCTTAGTTTCCTCATGTGTAAAATTAAGGGGTTGGATTTGATGACCTCTGACCCTTCCAGCTCTAAAGTCTGTGATCCTAAGAAACTTGATGACACAGTTCTGATGATATCACTTCCCCTGCTCAAAAACCTTCATGGCTCCTCATTACCTACTGAGCAAAGTCTAGATTGGCACTCAATACCCTTTATATTTTAGTGTTAATATAGATTTCTAACTGGATCTTATCTGTATTGTATACGCCAGTCAAACTACTTCTCATCATTCTCTTAACATGTTTGTCCTTCTTGTATGTTTCTTTCTCATTGCCTTTGTTCACATTATTTTTCATGCTTGGAATAGTTTCTCCTTCATCTTTGCCTATTGAAATCCTTTTTGCCTTTTGAGGTCCAGTTCAAATGCCCCTGCCACCTTGAAGCTTGATTTTGCTGACCCCATCCTGGGGAGATCTGTCTTCCTTCTAAACAAACACTCATGGAATATTATTGTACCTTTATTTTGTCATTGTGGAGTTTGGTTTTGTATTAGAGTTCCTTTTTTTTTTACATCTTATCTCCCTGTTAGTATATACCATGTCTCATTTCTCTTCTTTCTAAAAAAAAAGTTGTCTTTTTTATTGTGAACTTTGTAATTATTAACAAACATTTGAATATGCAAGCAACAAAAAAGAGGATTGCATATTAAACTGTGACCTTCTTTTGTGAGAAGTTTGTTTTTTAACTACATATTAAGTCTAACAAGGTATTAATAAAATTTATTTGTGTCCCCTTCTGAACTTCCTTTTGTTTTTTTCTGTGTATTTTAAAAATATTTTTTTGATGCAACAAAACTAATGCAGCTAAAATTAGAAGTAAGAAAGTAGGGGAAAATCTTTGCAGCAAGTTTCTCTGATAAAGGTCTCATCTCTCAGATATACAAGGAACTGAGTCAAATTCATAAGAATAAGAGCCATTCCCCAACTGATAAATGGTCAAAGGATATGAACAGGCAATTTTTAGAGGAAGAAATCTATGCAATAAATAACCATATGAAAAATGTTCTAAATAATAATTAGAGAAATGGAAATTAAAACAATCCTGAGGCACCACCTCAAACCCATGAGATTGGCTAAGCTGACAAAAAAAGAAATAACAATTCTAGAAGGGCTGTGGGAAAACAGGCACTGTTAGTGGATCTGTGGACTAGTCCAATCATTCTGGAAAGCATTTTGGGACTATTTCCCAAAAGCTATTAAACTGTGCATACCTTTTGACCCAGTGATTCTGCTACTGCATCTGTACCACAAAGAAATCAAAGAAAGAAGAAAAGGACCTATATGTACAAAAATATTTATATCACTTCTATTTGTGGTGGCAAAGAATTGGAAACCAAGGGGATATGCATCAATTGGTGAATGGCTGAACAAGTTATGGTATATGAATGTAATGGAATACTATTATGCTATAAGAAATGGTGAAAGGAATGATTTCAGAAAAACCTGAAAAGATATGTATGTGAAGTGAGCAGAAGAATAATTTGTATAATAACAACAATATTGTAAAGATAATCAATTTTGACAAGTTTAGTAACTCTGATCAACACAATTCTGAAGGACTTCTGTTGAAACATGCTATCCACCCCAAGATAGATAACTGACAGACTCAGAGGATAGATGAAGACTTATTTTCTTTCTTTCTATTATCTTCCTAACTTTCTTCTTCCCTCCCTTCCTCCCTCCCCCTCCCCCCTGCCCTTCTTTCATACAGAGTTAATATGGGAATTTGTTTTGCATTACTACACATATTTGTAATGGAACTTGTTTTTCTTGCCTTTTCAGTGAGTGGAAGAGAAAGAGAAGAAAGGGAGAGGATTCAGAACTGAAAATAAAATGAAATTGATTTAAAAATAATTTTATTGATGGTCTTAACGTGTATGAGATGCTTTAAAAAAATTTAAAGTGATATATAAATGCTACCTATTATTATTTTAAATTTCTATCACTCCCCACTAATCTACTCCTCTTTCTCCATTCCCGCCACCCCCAATAGAAGTCCTCCTTTTATAACAAATAAATATAGCCAAGGGATTCCCAACCTGGGATGAGCATATTCTCCAGATAGTACAAGATGTTTGTCAAGACGGTATAGAAAATACTTGTTAAGTTATTATGTTATCCTGTTGTAATCGATTACTCTCTATCTTATTTCTTAGGTACATATGTAAGGCAAACTCTAAAATTTACTTCCTTTCATATTAAATAGGAAGTGTGCGAAGGTTTAGAGAAACTCAAAGTGTAGGGGGACTAAAAGGGTTGGAAACCCTTGGTATAGTCATACAAAGCAAATCAAGACATTGATCATGATTAAAAATGTGTGAGTCATTCAGCACCTCTAATCCACCACTTCTCTGCCAAGAGGCAGGAGGCATGATGCATCATCAGCCTTCTGAGGCTGATTGGTCACTGCATTGGTGGGGTTCTGAAGTCTTTCAAAGTTGTTTTCTTTTACCCTATTGTAGTTACTGTACAGACTGTCCTTTTTGTTGTTCAGTCATTTCAGTCATGTCCAAATGTTCATGACTTAACACAGACTAGATTATCTTGTTAACTAGGAATGGGAAACAAGATAGGTCAGTTCTGTTGTGAGTAGGAGAGAAATAATGGAAAGATTCTATTAAGTTCAATAAACATTTATTAGGGATGGCTTGTGAGCTGGGCACTGGATGACATATGGAGTCTGTGCCTGCATACATCTATCAGAAGACATGATGACAGGAACAGGACTTTAGGGGAGAAATTAATAATAGCTTACATATATATAGCACTTCATGTTTATAAAATGTTTTATATACATAAACAAATAACTATCCTAGGATACTTCAATGCAAAAGAAAACATAAGTGAAGCTTCAGGGACTCTCTCTTGCTTTTCAAATAAAATAGAGACTTCTTTGATGGCCATTTAAAGCCTTTCACAGTCTAAATCCAGACTGCCTTTCTAGTCTTACTGAACATTATTATCCTTCGTGTATTCTAGCCAAACTCCAGCCAAACTGGACCATCTATTGTTCCTTGAATACACCATTCCATTTTCCATCTGTATGCCTTTTCAGAGACTGTCCCCCATACCTGGAATGCAGTCCATTTTCACCTCTATCCCTACCTTCCTTCAAGACTTTGCTCAATTGTCATATGAGTCCTATCCTAATTCTCATCCATTGTTCTCATCCCATATTACATTGTATATATGCTGTCTCCCTTCCCATATACGCACACAGAATGTAAGCTCCTTTAGGGCAAGAACTGATTCCTTTTTTTGTCTATTTATCTTTAGCACTTAGCACAGTGCCTGGCCCTTAGTAGAGGTACTTAATAAATGCTTATTGAATGAAGATTCAAAGAAGTTACTTTGTGCAAATAACACCCGCCTCTTGATACAGTACAATAGTGGCACTTTGGTATTAGTGAACCAAATAGGCTCAGGACTTGCCTTCTTTAAGCCTGCAGAAATGGTGTGACATTGTATCAATTATCTAGCAAAGGAGTGTTATATCTGGGCTTTCCACTATATGACACCCTCCTTGAGCTTCCAGCCCCCTAGTCATCTCAGTTTCTGTGTGGCACAAATAGAGTTGTAACATACGAAAGGCTCTGATGTCATGACTGACCACTAGAGAGCGCTCACCCAGTAAACGCCTAGATTACTCCTCCCACTCTCATCCCACCACCTCCATACTGATGAGCACCTGGGCTTCTAATTGGGTAGGAATTTAGCTAAGAGATGACATAGAATACAGCTAGAAATTTCAGGAACACAGAATCTAGAGACCTACCCAGCACCTGGAATCTTCTTTTTCGGTCAACTGTTCGTTGCCGTCCCCATTCACAAGACACAAATTCACAAGATAAGACAACATATCACAGCCACATAATTTATTGAAACAAAAGTGAAAGAAAATTAATTTAAGCACCCTAACATTAAATTATCTGCCTCCAGCCATCACTTGCATTTCTTCCCACTTACCCTCCCAAATCTTTGAAGTTCTGGGGTAGGAAGAACCCAGAAATGCCTGCACTCTTTCATTATAGAAATAAGTTGTGTATCCAGGACCCCATCTCAAGGTAGGAAATGATGAGCAAGGAAAATTGTGGTTTGTCTTCCCCTCCACCTCCCCAAACTGGAAAGGATTTTCAGTAGCTGCTAGTCCTACCTGTTCTGCTCTTTTCTGCTCCAGGATCTAATTGGCCATCTAACATCTTGGGTTCGTGGAGGCCCTGATCTCGATCTTGGCTTTTGCTCCTCTTTTTCTGTCCACCAGCAGATTGACTTGGGCCACTGACGCTAATGGCTGCTGAAGTATGGCAGACCCAATCCCAAAGACAGCTGTTGTTTGTCTGCAAGTCCATAAGCCATCCTGCTCAAGTACCCCAACTACATGGTGGAGCATGGTGAGCCAGGGCCCTGAACCTTAAGAGCAAAGCTTAATTGCAGTGTCTTCTTATGCCTCACATGGGAAATGGAAAGCATCCTATCTCAAAGTCAAGTAAATGGAAAAGAATCCCAAACCTGTATGTCTATATACAGATCTCACCACTTCCCTTGCCTCCATCCTAGAGAACACTGGGTCAGTATTTACAGTGGTATCCCACAAACTCTATTCTGCCTGTCTCCTTGTGGGAGGGAACTTTTAGGGTCCCCTCAGTTTCCCATAGAGATAAGACAAAAAAAGAAGCATTAACTGCAGTACTATGGGAGATCTGAATTGGGCAATCAAGAAGGCTTCTCAGAGTAGGTGTCATTAAAGTTTGGGTAGGTATTCAGCAGGCTGAACAAAGAGAACAGGAAAAACAAAGGTTCCTTAAGATCTAGAACCCTGGACCTAAGGGGTGGGCAGGACTGGTTGAGGTGGCAAAGTGATGGAAGAGGGGAAGATGGAAGAGAATCTTGAGAAACCATGGGATGGCATGAGATGCCTGGGCGCCCACGTGAAGGAATAGTGCTGAGATAAGAGAAGTGAGAGGGGGAGCAATGCGGGAAGCTGCTTGTCTTTTTTTTTTTTTTCTACTTTTCACTTTTGCCAAGGGCTAGTCTTGTGACAGAAACCTATAAACAAACATGAGAAGCCCAAGGCAGGACCGAGAGGTCTAACTCAAGTAGTGAGTGGGGTCTAAAGTCATGGCAAGGAGGAGACACAAGTTCAATCCTCAGCTACCCCCAAATTGGCTCTGCTCAATCTTCACATTCTGGGGGTGGGGGTGGGGAAAGGAGAAATTGTGGAAAATGAATGGAGGTTGTAGATGGGGGAAGTGAAGAGAGGAGTCCCCAAAATAACGTACTCTCTAGTGTTTCACCCTTTCTTGATGCCCCTGGCCCAAGGAAGGCCGAGAGCTTATTTTCTCTTAGCTATTAAAAAAAAAGGAGGGCCACTCGCACTGAAATCCTGGGGAACCGGGTGGCGTCTCCATTGCCTCCCAGGCCAAAAGCAGGTTCCACAAGGCAGAGGGTTACTTCCCAGTAGTGCCCTGCCTTGCTCGGCAGGGCTCAGCACCGGGCTTTGAGGCCAGGGCTGGCAGGGGTCTGAATGTGGGGAAGAGGAAGTGGGGTGGGGAGGATGTGCGAAGGACTCCGAAACGGGAGAACCGGTTGTTGTAAACTTGGGCCGGTGCTCTGTGCCCAGCATTGAAGACGTCGTGGCCCCGGGGCACCCCGACATCAGTGTCCAATAGCTTTCAAGAACAATACGCTCCTCCCCCCGTTCCCCAAACCCAGAGCTGCCTCCTTAGAAGGAAGGGGCTAGGGAGGAAAATGAGGAAGGGGGCGCTGCCCCCGACGCCGCCAGCCTTGGTGGGAGGGCCTTCCAAGGGGAGGAGTCTCCTCGCTCCGCCTGGAGGAAGGCGGGCGCAGCCAGCCAGAGTGTTGTAGTCCCCGGCTGCGGCCGGCTGCTGCGCTTCGGCAGCGCCCCGGAGTAATTGCAAACTTGTCCGCAGCCTCTGGCAGCAGGCGTCTGGCCGGAATGGGGAGTCGCGGCCGCTGCTCCGCCGCCACTATGGGCCCGGCCTCCAGCTACGGAGCGCTGGGTCTGCCGCTTGTGCTGCTGCTGCTTGCCGCGCTCCTGGTGCCCGAGGCGGACGCGGCGCGGCTACGGGCGATGCTCTACTCGCCCGAAGACCCCCTGGAGCTGCTAACGGACAGCACCCTGAAGCCAGCTGTCCTGGGCTCCCCCAGCGCCTGGGTAGTAGAGTTCTTCGCCTCCTGGTGCGGACACTGCATCGCTTTCGCCCCCAAATGGAAAGCCTTGGCCAAGGAAGTCAAAGGTGAGCGGCTGCTGCCCACCCCAGCCCAATGCCCCGGACTCCCCAGGCCCACCAGCCTCCAGGACTTCTCTCCGCAGCTTGCAGTAGGGATCTTTTTCTGCCTCTTTCTCCTTCCCCGTCTCTCTCCTTCGGTGTCCATACTGCCTTCCTCCTTGCCTCTCCATTGCCTTCATTCCCGGAGATTGCTCTCTCACTCTCCTCTCTGGCCAAGCATCCTTCTTATTACCCCAAAGGTACCTCCTCCCCGTCCCCTGCCCCCAGCTTTATTATTTCAGGCCTGTCTCTTTTTCCTCTCATCTTTCCCAGCCTCGCATCTTTCTTCCCTTACTCTTGGCCCAGGTCCTGATAGGTTCTCTTTTCTGTTGACCATAACCCTCTTTTTCCTCTCTCCCAGGATTCTGGGCCTCTCTATCATACGTATTTCTGTTTCTCTCTCTCTCTCTCTCTCTCTCTCTCTCTCTCTCTCTCTCTCTCTCTCTCTCTCCCTCCCTCTCCCTCTCCCTCTCCCCCAGGTTGATGGCAATTTTCTTTATGTACCTTAAGACCTACTGCCGTTCCCACTTCTACTTATGCCTTTCTGAGCCCCTTACTCTTTCCTCTACCTGTCGCATCTGCCCAGGTCCCGTGTGTTAACATTTGCATTCCTGGGCTAATGTCTCCTTTGTACTAATTTCCTCCCTTACCTCTGTCCATCCATAATTCTGTATCCCTATGTCACTAAGGATAGAACCCCGCCCCCCTCTCTGTTAGGTCATAGTGATCATAGGGGATGTATTCCTCCATTTGTCTCTTCTTCTTTATTTCTTATCTATGTTCTGGTTCCTTAGTCTAACAGTAACTTACTCTAATAGAAATAGCCCATCCTCACTGCCTTTTCTCCTTTCACATCTAGTCTCATTTCGTCTCTCTTTGACGTTTTATTTCCCTTTCCTTGTGGACATTTCCCCACCCCTAACAGAGACTTCTATCGCAACCTTAGCTTTCCCAGCTCAAAGGCTAGCAGAGTTCATAATAACAATCAGAACTTTTCTCCATTAATTAATGTATTTTCCCACTTTCTGATCCCATACCCCTCTTTTTTTTAATCATCCAATTTGCCATTTTCTTTTTCTTGAATCAAAAGCTTCTCCTGGTGCCACAAATTGGTCAGCCCTTGCTTCTTGTTCATTGTCTCCAAATGGTGCCACTTTTTGTAATTAGAAGTGGGATCCTCACAGGTCTGCACTTGAAATACTGACACGGGGTGGGGGCAGAGAGAGACTCAAACTTCTGGAGAAAGGAGAGATTGAATTGGGGCCGTAGTTGAATGGATTCCAGCTCATTTGGTGGCATACTGGTTTCCAAATCCAAATGGCCTCTCAATGGAGATCGAGAGTTACCATATTTCTATCAGGCCATAGCAATGATCATAGTTCTAGAACTGGAAGGCACCTTCAAAGTCATCTAGTCCTACTCCCTCATTTTACAAATGAGGGAATCAAGACCCAGAAAAGTGAAGTGATTTTCCCACTGCCACATAGGTCATAAATGGCAGATCCAGGTTTCAAACCTATGTCCTCCTGCCTCCAAATCCCAAGCTCTTTCCACTTCACAGAGATGGACCCAATTTTTAAAATTCAGATTTTACAAACAATCTTACATTCTCCACTTGGGTATTAACCGCATTCCCCCAGTTATGTATAGATACACAAAAATATGTATGTCCCCCATTTCAAAAATTCATCTACCTTTGAGCAAGGCCCTTGACTAAAGATACTTCAGTGATGTCAGCTCATAATGGGTCTGGGCAGGAAGTAATGAATACCTAGTATGGAATTGTAGTGACAGGGACTGAGTCAAGTCCAAGAAACACATTATGTACCACAACATAGTTAGGAGAAAGGAGGATCTCATTCTCTGTTCATACTCAAAGATTTTTGGATAGTAAGGGCTGGGTGAGTTCCAGTGATGGTTGAATGAGAGCTGACCTGAAAAATCTTGTGGTACCATGGAAAAGGCACAGGATTTGAAGTCAAGAGGGTCTGTGTTCAAATCCTGACTGTGCACTTGTGTGTCACTTTGTGACACTTAGGCAATCACTACCTCTCTGAGCCTTAGTTTCTTTAATTGTAAAATGAGAGTTGGACTAAATGACCTCTAAGATCCCTTTCAGATTTAAATCATTGATCCTGTGGGTTGGAGCCAGCTGTAGAACCAGTCAATTATTACCTAGGACATCTCCTCAATCTAATCTGAAGGTTCAGGAGTGAAGCACTTTTTTTCCAGCTGACTCACCAGTCTGGCTTCCTGCACCCCAAGAGTTTTCCCTTGAAATTCACACCCAGATACTGACCCAGGCTACTCCTGTGTGAGGTTTGTCAAACTTGAGGTAGCTCTCTGAGGCAGAGCCTGGTTCCTGGTCAGCAAGGGGTTAGATTCCTAGGAACATGCAATGTGTCTTCTTCCAATTAGAGGAAATCCTAGGTGTGGGGAAAGTGATAGTGGTATGAGGGGGATGATAAAGTGAGGTAGGAAGCTTATATTGACCTTCTCAGCCACAGTTATCTCTAGATTGAATCTGTCTTACTTTTTGCCAGGATCAGGGAGAATTTTCATTTAGAACCTATCAGTTTGTATTGGGAGGCTACTCAGCAGGAAGATAAGTTACTCCCTTTACCCTGCCTGTATTTAGACCTCAGTACCATGGCTGGAATCACTGTCCCAAGGAGTGGATCACTTTTCTTTTTTTGACCTTTTATTTTTTTTTCAATTAAACAAGCATTTTTCTCCCCACACATGCCTTTTCCCAATTCAAAAAAAAAAGAAAGAAAAATAAAAACAAAGCCTTCATAAAGATATGCATAGTCAGGCAAAATGAATTCTCATATTGACCATATCCAAAAAATGCATGTAATTCTGCATCTTGAGTCCATGACTTCTTGGTCAGGAGGTAGGCAGAAGGCTTCATCATTGGTCCATAATTGAATTGTGATTGGTCACTGCACTGATCAGAGTACTTAAGTCCTTTAAGATTGTTTGTCTTTACAGTGTTGCCATCATAGAAATTATTCTCTGGTTCTACTCATTTTACCCTGCATCAGTTCATATAAATTTTTTGCAGGTTTCTCAGAAACTTCCCATTTCTTACAGAACACTTTTCTGGTTATTCTTTTTTGCCTTTCAAATCTATCCCTTGCACTTCTTTTTATACCATATATTTTGATGAGAGACAGTGTTGGCCCTAAGGATGGAGAGTTGAACCTTGGAGTCAGGAAGACCCGAATTCAAATCTCACCTCTGATACATCCTGACTCTGTGACTCTGGGCAAGTCACTTAACTTTCTTGGTGTTCTCAAGACTGTGCATTGAAGAGAAAGTACTGATGTGTATTAATAAGAGATTTTCCTTATTAGTAATTCATTGATATGATTCCTTCCCCCCCCAAAATCTAGTGTCTGCTATATACAACCCCCCCCAACATATCTGACCCTTGTTTATATTAAATTTAGCAATTACAGACAAAAGCGACACATACATTGGTAGATAAAGGAAGAGGAGAAGAAAGAGGAGGAAGAAGAGAGGAAGAGAGACAGAAACAGAGAGAGGGTGAGAGGGAGGGAGGGAGAGAGAGAGAGAGATCTCAGTAAAAGAGTATAATTGAGAAATAGGTGGTGACCTACAGGAAGTTTCAGAGATGAGTGAATGGAAGATGAGACTGAGGAAGAGCTGTTAGTATAGTTTGGCTGGAATATAGACGGCAAATGGGCAGTAGAATGAAATTAGGCAGGAAAGCTGAGTTGTACTAGACTTGAAATGAGTTCAAATCAACTAGCATTTATAAAGCACCTCTGTGTACAGGCACTGGGAATACAAGTACAAAGAATGAAATAATCATTTCTCCAAAAGACCTTACTTTCTAATAGGGAGGCATATATCGACACACTTTCTATATGTGCAGCATGAATATAAAGTGAATAAATACTAGTATAGACAAAGTCATTGGGCAGAGAAGGTACTAACTTAGAGGGGGATTGGAAAAGGCTTTGGGCAGAAGGTGGTCCTTGAGGAAGGGAGGGTCTCTATAAGCCTGGTAACTGAAGTGTAACTGGTACCGAGATTTGGAGATGGTCGATGGAGTGTTGTGCATAAGTAACGGAGAGAAGGCCTACTATGTGCCAGGCACCGTGCTGGGCCCTGAGTATACAGAGACAACAGTGAAGCAAGCCCTGTGGTGATAGAACTTATATTCTAACACAAAATGATTTATGTTAAGATGAATGCAACGTACCTCGAGGGGAAGGCCGCTCTTGCAATTGGGGGCCCAGGAATGGTCTTGCGCTTCAGCATACGGCATTTGGGCTGAATCTTGAAGATAAGTTGGTATTCTAAGAGGCAGAGGTAGAGGATATGCATTTCAGGCATGAGAGAAGCAATGGTTACACTCTTTCGGCGAAATAACACATACAAAAATAAGTAAATTAGTTAAACTAAGGAGGATGAGATGTCCCTGAGGAGGAGCCTAAACTGACAGGGTGTTCTTGCAGTGAAGTTGTCCCTGGGGTGCTGCTGACTGTCAGGCTTCTACTGTGTTATGTCCCTCTCTGCAACAGGCTACAAGTGGTAGTAGAGAGGGTGCTGTTCTTAAAAACGAGAGTTTGGATTTTACCTCAAACATTCACCCCCTAGGTGACCCTGGGCAAATCACCTAACCTCCCTCAAGCTCGGCTTCTGCGTCTGTAAAATCAGAATAACAAAAGCACGTACCTCGAAGGGTTCATTGGAAGGATGAAATGAAATAATGTAGGTAAAGTACTTGGCGAGCTTTTAAGGGCTATCTAGGTGCTGGCTGGCTAATTTCATAGCTACGCTCGCTTCCCTTGATTCCTACCTCCTCATTTGCTTCCTCCCATGTGTTGCTTCAGAAATGACAGAATCACAGAATTGCCCTACCCAGGGCAGTCACAACACCACAGAATGTTTTCCTACCAGACGCCAGATTTGGACTCACACCATAGGACGTGCTGATGTCGTTAGACATTCTGAAACATTGCATTTGAGTCACCAGGCAATTTGAAAGCACCTTTCCCCAAGAGGCATTCCTGTTCGGACAGGGCTTAACTCTACTCAGGTGCCCCTGTATTTCATTGATGTAACAGGTAGGGAGAACTCCTTCCTATTATTTTTATTACTGATAATGGGCCTATGAATAGTAAAGTACCAAACAATTAGTGTTTCAGCAGGATATTTAAATATCATTAGTGTCCATTAAGGTATTGACATTAATTCTTCCTAACATTTTTCATCTCGGGATCTTGGAGCATCTGATAAAAATTAACCTCTTCTGGACAACATCGCCAGGGGCTGGTAGCCAGCTGCATGGTTTCCATGTCAGAGATGAGGAAATCTAGTGCCTGCTTTGTGCAAAAATACTGAGCTTTTGACGCATTTGGGCACCTTGCATTTCTTTGGCTTTGTGCTTATCTTCCCAGTAGAATGAAATCTCCAGGGCAGGGACTATTTCCTGGTTCCTTGTGAGTAGTAGCAGGTACTTGAAAAATATTGGTCCATTTCACCGACCGTTATAATAGGGGGAGCTGATCATGCTTCACCTTTCCTGTTCTGTCCCCTGATTTTTGTCCTTCCTTTTATGGCAATCCTGGTGTTGGGCTGTTAGTACTCACTGAAGCCCTATTGTATAGAAGCTGAATCTTTGCCATGGAGTGCCCCAGCAGTACAGCCCAGTGGTTTTTAGCTATAGGAAAAAGAGTTAGCTAGAAGCCTTCTCTGTTTCCGGTCTTCCTCTGTCTCTCCCCTCAGCTTCCCCGCAGAGGAGAAGGCTGTGGTGGTTCTTGGAGATAGTAGTGTCTAATCTTTTACTTCCAGCCCTTAGCAGGGTCATAGTATCCCAGAGAACAACTGAGCTTTCCCTATTTCCCTGTATGTGTCAGTCAATCAGTTAAGAAACATTTATCGAGGGCCTACTGTGTGTCAAGCGTACTATGTGCAGAGCTAGAAGACTCCAAGGATAGAATGCTGGGCGGGAATCAAGAAGACCTGAGTTCTAATCCAGCCCCGGACACTTACTATCTGTGTGACCCTGGGCAAGTCACTTAACCTCTTTCTGCCTTAATTCACCGGAGAAGGAAATGGCAAACCTCTCCAGTATCATTTGTCAAGAAAACCCCATGGACAGTGTTAATGTTATGGTCCATGGAGTCATGAAGAGTGAGATAGGACTGAAGAACATGTGCTAGGCACTAAGCTATTGGGAATAAGAAGAAAGGCAAAAAAGTCAGTCCCTCCCTCAGGAAGTTTACAATATAATGGGAGAGATAACATGCAAAAAAAAAATCTCTTTGCAAACAAGCTACATACAGGAAAAATGGGAAATAATCAATGGCAGGGATGGGACTGGAGGGGGCGGGTTGTAACCTGTACTTCTTAGAGAGAGACTCTAATGGCAAAACTAAGCCATCATGGGAATGAATCTGCCTAGCCTTGGCTATCATCCATGCCCTTCCACCCTATTCCTACTTCCCCTTCTTTATTGATGTGAGTTCAT
>CM053626.1:278058513-278074855 GCA_028646595.1 Phalanger gymnotis | reverse complement strand
CTTCCTAGGGGATGGTGACTTACAGGTGGCAGTGGTGGTTGGGGGCAGAACGGCCATTTTCCTCCCCCCCCCCCCCCCCCCCGCTGCATTTTGGAAAAGAGAGGAACCAATTCAGTTCAGCAAGCATTAACTGCTTGGGCAAGGATACAGACACAGAAACAGAGACGAGTACTTGCCCCCAAGAAGCTTATTGTTTCACTAAGGATCACAAGATTTAGAGGAAGAAGGGAGTCTGGCGATTGAAAAGTTCACCCCTGTGAGCCTTTCTCATCTGTAAAAGGAAGTGGTGAACCAAATGACCTCTTAAATCTTATCTGGCTTTAACCCTATGATCTGACTGAACATGCGAGCAAGATGAATCCCAGAGCAGTTAAGTGACTTAATAATAATAGCTGATAGCTCACACTTACTATGTGCCAGGGCTGTGCCAAGCACTTTACAATTATTATTTCATTCAAGCCTTACAACAACCCTGGGAGGCAGGTGCTATTATTTTCAGCATTTTACAGATGAGGAAATTGATCCAAGCTGAGGTTGAGTGACCTGTCCAAAGTCACACAGTTAGTAAATTGCCCAAGGCTGGATTTGAGCTCAGGTCTTCCTGATTAATGTTTTTCATTACCCCAAGTTGTCTCTCCTGCATGTGTTGTTCTTATGTTCTCATCATCACCAAGGTGAATTAGGTGGGACTATGCCTTGCTATTTCCAGACAAGCCCTTCAGATTTCCCTCTTGTGATTTTTCTCCTGTACACTTTGATGTTCATGTTAACCTGATTTCACTTATGAAAAATTGGGGGTGGGGTGGCCCTTGCCCAGCCTCTTGGAGTCCTCTGTTCTGGGGGAAAGCAAAAAGAAAAGAAAAGGAATATGGCCCTATGTAGCTGTCATTACTGTATTTGGACAGGATTAGCAGTTTCTAGTTGGTCTGTTGCCTGGTTAGCTATACCCCTCTCCCCAGCCAACTGCCTTTTCCCCCTGCAACAGGCCTCAGGGTAGCAATTTAAGCTGCTAGCACCAGGCCTGGAGGATCTGAAGGCTGTTGCTCAGGAGAGGAAGGAGCATGGATTTGCCTCTGGTGAATAAAAATTTTCCCAGCCTCTCCCCCTGGCCTAACCCCATGCCTTGTGTGAACAGCTGCTCTGTAAATATTATCGAATGTTGATGAAACCAACTCATGCGGGTATTTAGCTGAACCTAAGCTGCTACTGTGTGACCACACATGCAGGGAGCTCAGTCCCTCCCTAAGAAGGAGGATAATAATAGCTAATAATAACTAACATTTATGTAGCACTTACTGTGTGCCAGGCACTGTGTTAAATGCTTTATAATTATTATCTGATTCAATCCTGACGACAACCTTGCGAGGCAGGTGCTGTCATTATCCTAATTTTACAGATGAGGAAACTGAGTTGGTTGGATGGAATTTGGGGATCCAGGGGGAGGATGGCAAGCCACTATCTCTGCCTTTTGCTCTTTCTTTTCTTTTCTTTTTTTTTTCTTTCTTTCTTTCTTTCTTTCTTTCTTTCTTTCTTTCTTTCTTTCTTTCTTTCTTTCTTTCTTTCTTTCTTTCTTTCTTTCTTTCTTTCTTTCTTTCTTTCAACATTCAGTTCCACAAGCTTTTGAGTTCTAAATTTTCTCCCTTTCCCTCCCCTTCTGCTCCTCCCTCCCCAACATGGCATTCTGCCTTCTGTTTTATTTTATTTCATTTTTTTCCTGCCTTCTGTTTTAGCTAGGGCTCCCTGATGATTGCCACCTCCCTTCTTTCTTGTTTGTGAAGGGCTTTGCAAACTTTAAAGTAACACATAAATGCTGGCTGTTATTTTATTATCATTATTATTATTGTGAAAGCGCTATAGAAGTGCTATCCGTCATTATTGTTATTTCTACCAGACTTTGTTGTTGTCATTCAGTTGTGTCCTCCTCTTCCCGACCCCATTTGGGGTTTTCTTGGCAGAGATACTGGAGTGGTTTGCCATTTCCTTCTCCAGCTCATTTTACAGATGAGGAAACTGAAGCAAACAAGGTGAAATGACTTCAGGGTCACACAGCCAGTAAGTGTCTGAGGGCGGATTTGAAAAGATGAAGATGAATCTTGGCGGCCCACCAGAATTAGGTAGCTCTAAACAAAGATCAGGGTGAGGAGGCTGTGGGAAAGGGGGAGAAAGTGATAGGATCCTAAATTACTCTAACCCCATCTTCTTCCTTATCTTCTACTCGCATCTATCCCCTGTCCTCTTGGAGCAGGGAGTATTGGCCATCAAACAATCACTTGATGGGACATCTGCCCAGTATTGTGGAGTGAAAAGAACACTAGGTTCACATTCTGGCTCGAAATGCTTCACAGCTGTGTGATGGTTGGCTGGTTGCTTAACTTCCCTGAGCCTTGGCTTTCTTATCTGAAGAATGGGAGTTCTTGTTCTACCTGCTCCACAGGGTAGTTGCGATGGTTGCTTTGTAAGCTTTAAAGCTCTATGGCAATGTGAGCTGTTATTCTTTGTTTCCCTCCAGTTCTTGAGGGGAGTATATACTCAGTAATTTCCCTTGTGAGCAGCATCATAGCCCATGAGAATGAAGGCTTTTCTCTTTGGAGCTAAAACTTTCTTTAGAGGCTGTGATGTCATCTGAGCATTGAAGATTTCACGGGAATTCTTTGGGTGATGTCAGGTATCAAAAAGAGAGAGGCCGTGTTATAGTAGTGACAACATTCATTGGCCTTGGAGCCAGAGGAAGGGAGGAAATCAGCATTGATTAAGTGTGTCAGGCAATTGACCAATAATGTATCATTTGATCTTCACAATAAGGTAATTGCTATTATTATCCCAATTTTACCATTGGGGGAACCGAGGCAGACAAAGGTTGAGTGACTTGCCCAGGGTAAAACAGCTAGTAAGTTTCTGAGGCTGGATTTGAACTCGGGTCTTTTTGACTCCAGGCCCAGCATTATCCACTGCACCGTGCAGCTGCCTCTAGAGGAGGAAGACTTGAATTCCAGCCCTGCTACTTGGGCAAATCATTTCTGAAGTCTCTGGTCTTCAGTTTCCTCATCTGTAAATGGGAATAATAAATATAATAAACTACTTCCCTCACAGGATTTACGGCTTTGTAAGCCTTGTGTGTGTTTAGTCATTTTCGTTTGTGTCCAACTTGTTGTGACCCCATTGGACGTTTTCTTGGCAAAGATACTAGGATGGTTTACCACTTCTTTCTCCAGCTCGTTTTACAGATGAGGAAACTGAGACAAACAGGGTTGAGTGACTTGCCCAGGGTCCCACAGCTAGTAAGTGTCTGAGGCCAGATTTGAACTCAGAAAAAGGAGTCTTTCTGACTTCAGTCCCAGCACTCTATCCAGTGTGCCACCCAGCTAGTAAGCCTTAAAATGCTTTGTAACATGTGAGTGGTGATAAAGTAATGGGGCTGAGCTGGGTTGAGGCGCCCTGAAAAAGCTGTGATTTCATATTTCTTATTTCTTGTTCACACAATGCTTTAATATGCTTATAAGGAGGGAGGAAGACACCAGAGCATATTGGATCACTGTACCTAAGGTCCCCCCTTCCCCCCAAAAAGATTGTTACTATTTGTCAACATGAAAAGATTTCATTAAACCCCCTGTCTTTTGAGTCTTGGTGCACTTGTATGGGAAGAGATTCAGAGTACATCTGTAAGGCCACCCCAGGAATCCATGGATACTAGATGGAAGGCTCCCTCTGCCAGAGCTGCTACCCTGGTCCTGGCTAGAGCCCTCTGATGCTTTGGGTTTCTGAGCCAGCCTCAGGTGAGATGAGCCTTTTTCCAGAAGTCCTTCCATTGGAGAGAGGCTGGCTTACCACTTTCACTGAATAATCCTTTGCTCAAGAACTTACCAGGGCAGCTAGGTGGCATAGTAGATAGAGCTCTAGCACTGGAGTCAGAAAGACTCATCTTCCTCAGTTCAAATCTGACCTCAGACACTTACTAGCTGTGGGACCCTGGGCAAATCACTTAACCCTGTTTGCCTCAGTTTCCTCATCTGTAAAATGAGCTGGAGAAGGAAATGGCAAATCACTTTAGTGTCTTTGCTAAGGAAAACCCAAATAGGGTCATGAAGAGTTGGACATGACTGAACAACAGCAAAAACCTACCATAGTTTCATGTTGCCTAACGGGATCCAGTTCCTCTTCCTTAAACTGGCATTCAAGGGCCTTCATAATCTGGCCCCTACCCTACTGATCCAGTGTCCCAACATTTCCCCAAACAGCCCTTTGGTCCTAAGAAGGCTGCGTTTTTCCCACACAAGTTGTGTTCATTCCACTTTCCTTTGCTCATGCTGTCTCCTCTTGCCTTCCCTTCTGCCTCCTGTCTGACTAAATTCTGTCTGCCTTTCAAGGCCCAGCTCATGTCCTGCTTCCTCACTGATTGGCTAGCCTTTGCTGACCTCTACAGAACTCACTGCTCTCCCTCTTTTGAATTCCTCCAACACTTACAGTCTATAATATGCAGTCTAGCACATAATTACATTAATTTACATCTTGTAATGTTTGTTTCCTCTGTGTGTGTGTGTGTGTGTTGACTCACCAACTAGATTATAAGTTTCTTGAAGGCAGGGACTGTGTCTTCTCTTGAATGCCTAGCACAGTTCTAGGTACATTGTGTTCAGGGAACGCTAGACACGGACTCAGAACATGCTAGACATGAGCTCAGGAGCAAAGAATCCTTCCTTAGAGACCTGCCTTCTGTCTACCACAGGCCATGTTGTCTCTACAGCTCCTCAGTCAGCCAATCATCCTTGAAGTATTTCCTAAGCCTCTTCTATTTGCCAAGCAGTCTTCTTGTTGGCAGCATGCATGGCCACCTGGGATTTGGGGGTGGGTGGGACTAATGAAGAAGTTGTTAATGAAACAGTTTCTCCCAAGGAAAGCTAAGGACAAAGCCAGGAAGTTAGCCAACTTGGAACTGCCAAGTCCACTTCCAGGGCAGGACCTCCTCCCCCCAGCTCCACAACCCTGGGATTCTCACCCCTCTCTTCAGTGTGACCCTCTGTTTCATACTGGAACCCTTACACTCCTCAAAGAGGAGACAGTCATGGCAGTGCTTTGCTCTGGTTCACTTAATTTCTTTGAATGGTTTCCTAGTGCCTGAGTTACCCCTGTAACGAAAACTGTAGGGTCCCTATAGGGTCAGGGTAAGTTATATGGTCTACTCTCCCTTCCTTAGTCAGACCTTCCCCTCACCCCCAATACTTTTACACAGGTGGAATCAGCTTAAATGAATCCAAAGTAGCCCTTCTAACTGCAAGTCCACGGAGAGATGATGAGTAATTAGAACTCAAATTATAAACACAAGGCAGTGGTATTTACATAGGCTTAGAGCTTCTTGTGCCCAAGACCCCTTCTTCCTCTATGCCAAGCAGTTCTGGGGATCCCTCCACTACTGTTGGCCAAGTGTGGAGCGACTGGTCCTTCCTCAGAGGTCATTCTCACCTCATTCCTAAAGAAGAAGTGAATTTACTCACCACTTCTTACAGGGAGCACCAGGACAGGGGAGGTATCAGGGTATGATGGGTGAAGATGACTGATTACTGTGGACCCTCCTGCTCATCCTAATGCTTGTCATTTCAGACTGGAGGCCTGCGATCAAAATAGCAGCCTTGGACTGTGCGGAAGAAGCAAATTCAGAAATCTGCCAGAACTTTGGGATCCATGCCTACCCTAGTGTAAAGGTGAAGTCTTGAAGTGTGAGGGGAGCGGTGAGCTATGGGGAGGGCGAGGTTTCGAAAGGGGGACCTAGCTATAATTAGGACATGGCAATATTGGCTTGTTTGTTGTTGTTTTTTAAACAAACTTGTCTCTCCCTAGCCCCAGTTCTGAGTCTCTGGGTGTCTTGTGTTTGGTTTCAACCCAACAGAACCCTAGTGACTGAAGCGTCAAATCTTCTGAACTATACTCCTCCCACTGGGGATGTTAGTCTTGGAAGCAGGAAGGTCACCTTTGTACTTTGCTTGCTAGGAGTAGAAAAGCAGCTATTTTTCACAAGCAGAAAAATCTCTTATCTAAGAGGTATGTGGCCTTGGTCACCAAGGGAAAACCTGAGCGGTTTAGTTTAGGCTTTAGAGGAACCTTTGCCCAGGTAAGTCCTTTATCAGCAGGCTGGAAGGCTTTTGTAAAGTCAGGCCTGCTCACTCGCTAGGGCTCTTTCACCTGGATCCTTTAGCTTAGAGGCTTTATGTGGTTTTCCAGAACACACATTCCTTTTCAGCCTTCCAGACCTACCTGGCTCATTACACTACTCTGGGGACATGAAATCAGTCTCATGGAGCTCAGGGGGCCTGCGAATGTCCTAATAATAATAGTAGTAATAAAAACACAGGATAATGTGGGAACAGGATGAGATACATATCATCGTCATATTAACTTGTCCCAGAGATGTTTGCAGTGAGCCTACAGAAGAAGAGCTTAAATAATAATATTTGAAACATCCATGTAAATAGATGACATCAAGTTACATGGCTTCATCAAAAGGACAACTCCCCCTTCCCCACTAAATGCCTTCCTTCTTCTATGGAAAGTTTCTGTAATAATACCAAGGCCAAATAACATTTCAATAATTATAAAGTTCTTAACTTACACCAAGGCAAAATAGAGATGGAAGACTTTGTTCTGTAACTTAGAGGTCTAATTGAACCAATGGATTAAAACTATACCTAAAAACACCTTGGTCTTCTCTACGCAAAGCATATCACCTGGGGAAAACCAAATTAAGGTCTGAGAACAGAATCAAAAAGGCCTCCAAGGGCCATGTCCACATGACCTCAACCATACTTCAAAAAAGCCACATCAAACTAATGGCTGAGTCATGAGGATTTGTTTACAGAAAAGGGATATGTTTGGTCATTGCCACCAGAAATTACAGATAGGTTAGCCTTAAGGAGCCCGGATTTATGAAACAATGCAGATTATTCAAAGAAATGGGAGAAGCTATATATCACTATAGCTTGCAGACATTTAACATCTTAGTAGATGCTAATATAACCTAGTGGCCAGAGTTACATAAAAGTTTGCTGCCTTTCATTAATTAATAGATGATAAGGCCCTGTAGTACAAATACAGACCCCAAAATATTCTTGAATTCAGTACACAAATTGTTCAGGAACCAGACACAGGCCAAACCTTTGCACAGTCATCCAGGGATGACAGTTATCCATGAACGTTTGAGAATGACATTTTTACTAGATGTCACTGAACTGAATACTCACAATCTCTAAAATATGTAAGATACGAAACTTTCAAAGTATAAAGATGTGTCAGGAGATGTCAAAACCATATGAGAAGGGGCAGCTAGGTAGCACGGTAGAGCGCCGGCCCTGGAGACAGGAGGACCTGAGTTCAAATTTGACCTTAGATACTTACTAGCTGTGTGACCCTGGGCAAGTCACTTAACCCCAATTGCCTCCAAAAACAAAAACAAAACAAAACGAAACACAAGAACAGGATTATACTTCATCCTTGTCATTCTGCAAGCTATTGAAGTTGTTATAAAGTTACCTCCAGTGAACCTACCGAAGACGAGCTTGTAGCCCAATATTTTTATTCAGTTACAAAAAGCAGTTATTTATACACCTGTGCAAAATGCCTCAGAACATTAAATGTAAAAGAATAATAGTGGGTTGGTCACTTTCTCCAGGACTTCTTCTAGCTGAAGAAAGATAAAAAGAATGAGATAACAATATCGATAATATTTATAGCTCATATTTATCTTTATTGTTTGCCAAGAGTTTTATGTGCATAATCAGTCAATTAAAATGTAAACTCAACACCCTAGCCCTGCATTTTTCTGCCCTACCCAGCCCCAAGACAGGCGCGTAAACCCTATGAGCCAGACACCCCTCACAGACTACCATTCTCAAATATGTCTTTAATGCACCATTTGTGGGATTCAAGAACTCTCCTCCAGGGAAAGCAGTGAGCATGACCCTGGGCGAGAGGCTCATCATGCTTGAGGGCTGCTCAGCCCTGGAGAGAGCTCTCCAGTGCCATTCTGGGGCATCCACAGTTTAATTAAAATCTTCCAGTGGAAGTCCCCACATAGGTGCAAAGCAGCAATATTCCCTTAATGATCTGGTGGTCCATACCCAGTGCTTCTGTCTGTTTGCTCTCTTAATTACTTTCTTCCGATTTGAGAGAAAAAATTCAAATTACTTTTTATATACTTCCACCCATCCCTGCTAATAAAAATAGGTTTTCTTTGTTTCTTTTGGACCCAAGAATGGCTTAGAGTTAGAGAAGTTTCCTCTTTGGCCACTGAGGGCTAATCAGGAAACCCATTTGGAATTGAAAAGCAAGGCTTGGTTTCCAGTAACAGGGTGCCTTTGAACCCAGTGATCCTCAAATTGCAAACAGCCTGGAACCACTCTGCTTGTTCCCTCCCTTCCCCTCCCCTTCTAACTCCTTCCCCCACAAAATCCATACTTTTTTTTTGTCCGGGAAACAAGGTCCCTAAGGTCCGAAAGGTCTTTGTGTGAGCTGTTCTCCATGTGACTTTTTTTTTTTGCAAGGCCCTCTCGGGGCCTTAACTCCTGCTCAGAGGGCCAAGGGCTACCTACCCCATTTTAGGTCACTGTTTAGGACCTGAGGCTTTGTAAAGCCTCATATCTCTGGACTTGGTTCTCTCTGGTGCCTCAGTCCACTATAGGACTGCAGACTTATCTCCCACCAGCCTAAGGAACTAAACTAGAAGAAGCCAGAACCTGCTACAGCCACTTTGAGATGGAATATTATTGGCTCATTTTTTTCATTTGTGCTGAAAAGCCAGACATGCTTTTCAATGTCTTATTATTGCTCCCTTAGGCTATGCAAATAATAATATTGTTCTATAATAGGTTACACATGTGTAGCCCTTGAGAGATTAAATGATTTGTCTTTGGTTACATCAATAAGTAACAATGGTGAGATTCAGACTCAGGTCCTCTGCTTCCGAATCCAGGATACCTTCCTCTAAAGCATACTGCATCCTCCCTCTGTTCACAGGGCTGGTACCCTAATGTGGGGGCAGCTACGTGGCACAGTGGCTAGAGGAACAGGCTTAGAATTAGGAAGACTCATTTTCATCAGTTCAGATCTGGCCTCAGACACTTCCTAGCTGTGTGACCTTGGGCAAGTCACTTTACCTTGTTTGCCTCGGTTTCCTCATCTGTAAAATGAGCTGGAGAAGGAGATGGCAAACCAGTCCAGTATCTTTGCCAAGAAAACCCCAAATGGGGTCATGAAGGGTCAGACTGAACAGCAACAAAAGCACCCTAGTTCAGACCCTCATTGGTGGTCCCCCTGCTTCCAATCTTTCCTCTCTTTAATCTGTCTTCCACACATCTGCCAAAGTAGGCATAGTCTGATCATATCACTTCCCTGTCAGATATTTGTTCCCCTTTGCTTATAAAACAGAATAGAAGCTGAAAGGGATTTTAGGGCTCTAGTCCAACACTCCTTCATTTTAGAGATGAAGAAACTGAGGCCTGAAAATATTAAAAGACTTGCTTAATGGCTTCCAGTTGTGTGAGCTGAGTTTTGAACCCAGACTCTCAGACTCCAAGTCTGGTCCACTTTCACTAGGCTATGCTTCTATACACATTATTTAATTTGATTTTTACCAGCATTCTGTGAGGTAGGTATTTATGTATCCGATTTACAGATGAGGCAGCTAAGGTTTCTAAGGCTAAATGACTTGGCCAGAGTCATATAGTTGGCAAAAGGCAGAGCTGAAGCACGAACCCAGGTCTTCTGACTC
The DNA here is from genome assembly GCA_028646595.1 of Phalanger gymnotis. NCBI lineage: Eukaryota > Metazoa > Chordata > Mammalia > Diprotodontia > Phalangeridae > Phalanger > Phalanger gymnotis. The sequence goes on along the minus strand of CM053626.1, from coordinate 278,065,101 downwards.
TGGAGTCTTATGATCTTTGTACTATATAGTTAACATGAAAAAAGTCTTACTCCCTAAACAGAATCCCAGAATTTGTACGACTGGGACCTAAGAAGTCCTGGAACCCAGCCCATATCTCACAGAAATGTCAGTTGGTGACCAGCGGTCATTAGCCTGTTACTGAATCTCTGAATCTCTGATCTCTGAATGAGAGAGAAAGCACTAACCACCACCTGGGGTAGGCCATCCACTTTGAGAGGGCTCCAGTTAGGGGGAAATTTTTCCTCACATTGAACCCAAGTCATCACCTCTACTGGCAGCCCCCATTGCTTCTAGTTTGACCCTCTGGAACCAAGCAGAATAAACATAATTCTTCCTTCAAATACATAAAGAAAGCTATCATTTCCCTCCTGAGTTTTCTAAATCAAACTGCCTAGGCCTCTATCATGTTTCATTTATAAAATTACCATAGTTAACATTTTGTGTGTGTGTGTGTTATCAGCCCCTTTGGGAGTATGGTGAAACCTATGGACCTTTTCTCTGAATAATGTTTTTAAATGAATAAAATGAAATATATGGGATTACCATGGAAACCAATTATATTGAAAGAAAGATGTATTTTTTCCCATGCAAGTTCATGAGCACCCTGAAATCTATCCCTAGGTTAAGAACCCATGTTCTAGACTCCTGTCTCTGTGTCCCTGACCCAGCCAGTGGGCTTGGCTATCTCAAGGAGGAGGGTTCCAGTTTTATCCACTTTGAAGTCAGAGGCCATTATTTTATTTTTTATGTACATATTTTCAAAGCAAATATGGCATAGCAGCTAGAGAGATGAACTTAGAAATAGGAAGAGCGGGGTCCAGGGCCCATCTCTGACACATACTGGCTTTGGGACCCTGGTCAGCTCCCAACTTTCTAAGACTTCTCTATGAGGTACAGGGAAGGTGCTGACCTGCATGAGTAGAAGGTGTTTATTCGTTCAGTAATCCCCTGTCCCACTTTGTCCCTATCCCTATATTTGTGAAATACTTGGTATGGAGGCTAAAGCCATTCCTGTGGAATTCAACAACCATTTATTAGCTCTCTGTTTGTTCCCTGTAAAGCTCCCGCTCCTGTAGGGAATGGGCCAGGGTTCTTGCTGTTTGGTTTTATGGCCAAATGTTCCTAAGGTAGGAAGCACTCCATGTACAGTGCTTACTCATCCATCACAAGGTGCTTTCTGTTCTAATCAGAGTGAGGTGGGAGGTTGGCAGAGTGAGATGAAGAGAGAAGTCGGGGGGGAAAAGAAATTATAGAGACCTAGAGGCTCATGGGGCTTCACCTCCCCAGTACTCAAGTCCCTTTGTGGGAGCAAATTATGCATATTAGGAAAGCCAGTTAACCAGTGGTGGGCTGCAGCCCTGGACACATCGACTCATTCCTTAGGAGTCAGAAAGGGCTAAGCCACTTTATTAAACCACCTAATTTACAAGAAAAGTGGGTCCAGTCCACATAATCCCTGGAACTAGGAGGGACCTCAGTTGATTATCTAATCCAGGGATGGGGAACCTGTGGCCTTGAGGCCACAGGAAGTTTGGATTCAGTCTGCACTTGAGGACCTAGAGGACCATATGTGGCCTTGAGGCCTCAAGTTTGCCAACCCCGGATTCTAATCCATCTCCCTGGCTCTAGGAAAGACCTCACCTCAGCTGTACCAGGGGAGTCATCAACCTACTTCTCTAGAGAAATAATCTTTCTTGGTGGCCATTCAGTAAGCCTAAGAATCAGAAAGGTTCCACATACCTAGCAGTAAGGTGCAACAACAGTTACCTGGGTTCAAATCCTAACTGATGCTGCAAACTGCTCATTTGTGAAATCAGAGAATTGGATTTGATGACTTCTAAGGACCCTTCCAACTCTAAATCTGCAATCCTGTGTCTTCTCCCCTCAAGAAGCCTGGGCTTTGTTTGTTCCTGAGGTAGGGTGGAACTTTCCTATTATGCATAATTTGCTCCCACAAAGGGACTTGAGTACTGGGGAGGTGAAGCCCCATGAGCCTCTAGGTCTCTATAATTTCTTTTCCCCCGACTTCTCTCTTCATCCCACTCTGCCCACCTCACTCTGATTAGAACAGAAGATAGATGAGTAAGAAGAGGAAGCAGAACAAAGGCCTCATTGCCCTGGCATTGGGACTGATGTTTTCTGGCAGCCGACACAACCATGGGTCAGTTTACTCTGATTCTTTGGCTGACTTTCCAAACCAGATGAAATGGGGAAAACCACAGCTATGTGATAGAGGAAGCCAGAAAGTGGGTGGTTGGTTTCCTCCTGTGACATCCACCCCTAACTGAGTTTCTGGGCTCTAGTGGAAAGTGGTGGGAGGGGCCATTGAGAACCTGGTTTCTGTGCGTGTGTGTCTGGTGTCACGTAAGACTTCTTTAAATCCAAAGCCCGAGGGCTATGGATGTCAGTCACCCACAAAAGTAATTGGAAGAATGTGGTGAAGGTGGTAATGATTGCTACTGGATGCTCTGGAGGATTGTCCTAGCCAATAAAAGGCCAGCAGCAGTGACTTGCCCACCATCCTCAGAGTAGGGGCTGGGTTGAGTTACAGTAACAGGACTTTCCTAGTAAGTGCTATTCAGAAATGAGGAAGTCTGAGTGTCCTTAGGAGTATGCGAGTATGTTAAGGGAAGAAGAGGATTGTGTCACGGTGACGGGGGCATGGACACGCAAGCCCTTGGGCACGCCTGCCATCTGTAGCACTATCCCTTTCGGGCTCCTCATCACCTTTAAAAAAACAGCAGGGCTTCCATCTGGCCCAGCCTGTTCAGCAAACACTTGGCTTTTAGGGCGGGCTCCAAGTCTGTGTCAGGCTTACATCAGGCCCAAGGCTGATACACCACGGGAGGTAAACAAAGGGAGCTAAGAAGGGAGGAGCCAGTTTGCCAAGAGATGTGGATGGGACTTATTCAGAGAGCTGGGAACTCTAGCTCTTGATAGGGGTCCCATAGCCAGCTCCCCAAGCTGTGTTGTGGGCCAGTTTTGGGAAGTTCCCAGTCCTCAAAAGAATAAGGGGATGAGAACTTTTTTGGTCTCCAGAATCTAAAAGGATTGCCTAGAAAAGAAATCAGTCAGAAAATTGGAATAATGGAGTAAGGTTTATCAAGAATCCCATGCCTTCACTCCATAAAGAACACCTTTCTATCACCTTTGATCTTTCTATCACCTTCCTTTTGGACTCTCAGGTCCCATGTAGACTTCCCTTTGTCGCGAGCATTTCTGAAACAGCTACCTATGGATCAGTCAGTCAGAAGCTCCTTGAGTAGGAACAGTGTACTTAGTACTGCTCTGGGTGTTATGGGGGAATACAGACAATGAGATATAATCTTTGATCTTAGAGAAGTCTAGTTGGGGCATAAGACATTGGAACATTTCCAAAATGAAAGCCTATCCCTGGCCTCGAGGAGCTTATATTCTACTAAACTAATATTCACATGTGTGCATATGAAAGGACATTTAAGATCCTTTGGTCCGGACTCTTCATTTTACAGATGAGGAAACAGACCCAGAGAGGTTAAGTTACCTGCCCAAGGTCATAGAGGTGATAAGTGACAGAGATAGGTTTCAGATTTAGATCTGGTGACTCCAAATTTAGAGTTTTCCCCAATGTACCTATTTTCCTTCTCAATTAGAGAGGCTGAGGCCTCAGTGATGGCTCAACTTGACCCCTAGTTTATAAGTCCAGGGCTCTAAGCCCTTATCAATCTAACCTTTTTTTCTTTATCTGAGAAAAGGGGCTGTTGTCCAAATTAACAGTGGGGAACTTGCCAGTATTCGGTGATGCAACAACCATTTATTATCTGCCTACCATGGGCACTTCACTGTTCTTGCCATTGACTTGGGGGAGGTACTGGGAAAGTAGCTGGAGACTGGAAAACGTAAATGGTGTCCTTTGTTAGAGGCGAAGAAAGGAAAAGAAAGCATTCCTTTTCTGAGAACAACATTTATTCCTAAAGTCTTAATTACCAGTTTCCAAGAAGGTAAGGTGGCTCCCTCAGGCAGGGCACACCTCCCAGGAATGACAATAAGGAGGTGCTTTAACCTGGGAACAAAAATGCAGCTTGGCTTGACTCTAAAAATATTCCCACTTGGGCTCCTAGGATGATCAAAGGAAATGCTGCTTGATTGGGCAGTTATGGAAATAGTGAAAGGTAGGTAGAAACAAGGAGGGGCAGAAGGATTCTTCTCTCCAACTAAACATGTTACCTTTTTTTTAATTTAATTTTTTTCCATTAACAAGGATTTTTTTTCCTCTTCCCCTCCCTCAATTTAACAAAAAAAAAATTCTTGTAACAAATATGCCTCAAGCAAAGCAAATTCCTACACTGACCATGTCCAAAAATATATGTCTCATTTTGTTGCTGAATTCCATTACTGCTCTGTCAGGAGGTAGGGAGCATGCTTTGTCTTCAGTTCTTTGGAACAGTGGTTTGCCATTGAATTGATCTGGAGGCCTCAAGTCTTTCAAAGATGGTGTTCTTTATGTTATCGTATCAGTTATTCTCCTGGCTCTTCTCATTCTATTTTGCATCAGGTCTTCCAGGTCTTACCACTTTTCTCTGGGACCATCCATTCAATCAGTTCTTATTCCATTGTATTTGTATACCTTGACATGGTTAGCCATTCCCCAATAAATGGTCACTTAGATTACTGTTGTGCACCCTTTTAAGTGTAAGTCACAGAACAGAGGAATACAGAGAAAAGATAAAATCCTTTGGCCTTAAGGACATTATAATCTAGTTGGGGAGAGAGTATACAACTATATAATATGTAACTACAATATGTAGTAATAAAATGGGTTATGATTGAGACTATCAACTATATGGTAAAAATATGTGTATTGTATATATTACATATGCACATATACACGTATGTATATGTATATTATATACATACACATATGTCATAATTGTTTGGGAACTCAGAGAAGGAAGAGATTACACAGATGTGGAAGGAGAGATTACATGATGCGGAGGGATCCCCAGGAGGTGACATTTGAGCTAGACATTGAATGATTTAGGATTTAGAGTGAACAAACAGCTTAAGCAAAGGCAGTAGTGGGGGTGGGGGGGCGGGTCACATATGTGTTCCAAGAATGGTGAGTAATCTAGCTTAGATGGAATGTAGACCATGTGGGAACTAGTAGGCATAGACCTGGAAGGATTGCCTGAGAACAGAGCATAAAGGTCTTTGAATGCCAAGCTAAGGGGGTTCTTTATTTGGTAAGCAATAGGAGACATTTTAAGGTTTTTGGTCAAGGGACTACTGACCCGATCAGATCTGTGTATTAGGGAGATGAATCTGGCACCAGTGGGTGGGATGGTTTAGACAATGGTACAAGGATTGGACTTGGGAAGAGCAGTCAAGATGTTGCTATAGTAGTCTATGAGAGATCATAGTAGCACACTGCTATTATAGTCCAGGGGGATGAGGGCCTGAAGTAGGATTAGAAAACTGTACTGGTTAAGAAGAAATGATATAGCAATGAAAGGATTGGAACCAGGTTGGAGAGATTTGGAGGTTGTTGGTAAGGTAGAAATGACAAGAGGTAGCTGTGTGTGTGTGTGTGTGTGTGTGTGTGTGTGTGTGTGTTGGGGGGGATTTACAAGTTCAGGATGATTCCAAGTTTGAGTACATGGGTGGCTAGAAGGATGGTGGTGCCCTCACTGGGGAAAAAAGTTAGGAAGAGGAGAAAGTTTGGGGACAAATATAATGAGCACCATTCTGGATAGGGTGAATTTAGATTCCTATAGGACATCCAGTTGAAAATGTCCGGTAGGCAGTCGGTGAGTCAGGACCGTAGTTCAAGAAACACATCAGGGCCTCCTAGATCTGGGAGTCTTCAACATAGAGGGAATGGGGATAAGAACCTCTGATGTCATTATTATAGGGATTTCTTGGATGAGGAAACTCCCAATACCAATGTAAGTCAACACCTTCTCTGCAACTTTCAGAGTTGCCTACAGTACTGAGAGTATTCTGAATACTAGAGTACCCAGGGTCATACAACCAGGGTCAGAGGCAGAATTTGAACCCAGCTCATCTTTGTTCTGAGGCCCCTCTGGCTATAAAAAGAAATTCAGAGCAGGAAGACTTTTATGATCTGACACAAAACAATCAGAACCAAGCAGACAGTACACACAATGACTACTATAGTGTAAATGGAAAGAAAACTGTCAGAAATGGAATGCTATGTAACTCTAATGACCAAACCTGACCCTGAAGATGACATGGAATGCACTTTCTTCCCTTCTGTGCAGATGTGGGGGACTATGGGTATGGAACCAAGCAATTACTATCAGACTCAGTTAATAGGTTGGTCAATTTTGCTGAACTGAATTTTTCTCTTTCTTTTTTGTTAACAATTACTCTCTGGGAAGGGAGTGGGATAGAGATAGATTTGGAAATGAAAGGTGTAAAAACAAAAGCTATTAATACTTTTTTAAGACTAGAGGAGGCAGAAGGCAATGGAGTTAAAAGTATAGTCAGAAGGGTGCCTTTCTTTCTGAAAGACAAGAGGAAATGAATGAAGGAAGGTTGAGAACAGAGGTTTTTAGGTGTGGATGT
>CM053626.1:278004230-278058013 GCA_028646595.1 Phalanger gymnotis | reverse complement strand
GGGACATATAGGTACCTATTCTCACCTGAAGGTGAGAGGACAATGGCCCCAGCCCCTGGGTCTTTCTCCATTACCATCCCCTAGCTCCTTGACATGACTGTAGGCAAGACAATGACTACAGGAAATGATTGTAGGGTGGGTAAAAGGGCACTGCCTTTAAAGGATCCCTCCCCACCCAGTTTTCAAGTGGGGAGAAGTGTATGGTAATTGGTCTATGGGTTTCCTGGTTGGTGTTACTCATGGCAGTGGCCATGAAGTGAAAGGTTTGAGAAGACTTTACCCCAGGTTAATTATAGCCAGAGTCTGGTTTGGAGTCAGAGGACCTGAGTTCAAATCATGACACCCATGTGACCAAAGCTCATTCTGGGCCTCAGTTTCCCCTTTTGTAAAATGAGAGGCTTAGACTAGATAGTTTCTGAAGTCCCTTCTTGCTCCAAAACTGCGATTCTGTCATCTGGAGAGCATTGGAACCAAAGACTTACTGTCCCCCAGCTCATTCTGTTCAATGCCTGTCCTTTCAACAGATTCATTGATTTTTGCAGGTGGAGCTGGACATGTCTCAGTATCATGGCATCAAAGTGCGCAGGGTCGTGGATGTACAGGAGGATATAGTAAAGAAATTTGCTGTCACTGCCTTCCCTTCTTGCTACTTACTGACCAGAAATGGCTCCAAGTCCAGGGTCCCTGTGTGAGTACTTCCTCAGCCCACTCCCCCTCCCCCCACCAGCTCTATCTCTGAAGGCATGGACAACCAGTTGTCTCAAGGCCCCTGGTTCCCTCCAGCCCATCACAGCTTTGAAACTTGTCCCCAACCACGGTGCTAGTGGGCAGACACTTCGGCAGACTTGCTAACTTGGCAGGGAACCAAATGTGCCTGACCCTCCCTCTCTTTGGTTTCCTAATTGCAGAAAAGTTCATTAGAAATCAGACAATAGCCAGTTCCAAAAAGCTGGCAGAGAACAATGAGCCCAGCGCTGGGCCCCTCTGGCAGTCCCCACTGCTGAATAGCACGTTAAATACGGGCCAGATGGTGCCTTCCTCCCCTCAGTGGATGATGGATGTCAGGCTAGCAGGGGAAGGAAGAGCGTGCAAGGGCAGGAAGACAAAAGCTCAAGCATCATGTTGCCTCTGGAAGTGATCTGGGGTAGGGTGGGGGGTAAGTGGTGCCATCCCATTCCTCTGCAGGAGGGTAAGCGGTGAGTAAGCTCTTTCCCTGAGACGGTGTTACCCCTGACTGAGTCTGCTTTGCCACCTCCTAGGTTGACCTAGTGGGTGGCATTTGCAGTGAGAAAGGGTGGCATGAGTGGCAGAAAGGGGAAGGAAGGGGGTTTAGCCTTCTGGGCTGGCTCAGATGATGCCAGCTCTGGCAGAGAGCAGTGTTATTGTTTCCTTGCTAAAGAGTTGGTGGAGGGGAAAATTGCTTGTGACGATGCCATCTCCCAGCCATCTGCTCATCGATAAACATCGGGTCGTGAAAGCAGGGTGGAAAGTGATGGCTTCTCGATGCCAGCTCCCCTGCTACTGTTCCTCACTCTCGATTTCTCTCTCGGGTGAGGGAAGCTGTCCTTTTGCCTTCCCCCTGGTTTCCTCTCCCTCCCGAGGTAGGTGAGTAGCCAGAGAATTTATGCCGTCAGTGTCCCTGAAGCCCTAGTCTGAGCCTTAGCATCTGTCTGCTGTGACCAATAGCCACACAAGTAATCTGACACTGTGGTATCAGAGGAGGTGATAGGTTAGTCTACAGGGAGATTAGTCTACAGGTATAAAATGGAGAAAACGATCCTTCCGCAACCTACTTCACAGCATCCAAACCTGCAGGAACAGATCTTTCTTACTTGGGCAGAGGCAGAAATCATTCTGGAGCAGGGGTCTCCGAGGGAATTACCTACGTTTGTGTGTGTTTAGTGTGGTCTGCGAATGTGTCCATTTTGTCTAAAAACACCCACTCGCTCTCACAAATGGAAACAAATATAGTCCTAGAGAACAGAGCAGAAGGGAGGAGGGACAGTCTGCAATTAAGAGGACACACTGTTGCATGTAGTGTTCAGTGTGGTCACTGTATCAAGTGTTTTTGTTTAATTGTTAAAAGAAAGGTTTCACTTTCAAGGGACATGGAGGTAGAGATAATTCCAGAAATGACTGGGTAAAAAAAAAAGGTATCAATAAAACTTTTTTCATGTTAAAAACACCCAGCTCAGTAATAATTCTAATGATAATAGCTTGCGTTTATATAGTGCTTCAAGGTTAGCAAAGCAATTTACAAGTATTATCTCGTTTGATTCTCTTGGCAGCCTGTGAAGTAGGTGCTATAAATATCACTGTTGGTGCTGAAGTCAGAGTGCCCAGGTTTAAATCCTATCTTGGGGGCAGCTAGGTGGGGCAGTGAGTAGAGCACTGGCCCTGGAGTCAGGAGGACCTGAGTTCAAATTCGGCCTCAGACAATACACTTCCTACCTGTGTGACCTTGGGCAAGTCACTTAACCCCAATTGCCCTGCCTTCCCCCCTCCAAAAAAACAAAATCCTATCTTGGATGCTTACTACTTGTGTGACCCTGGACAAGTCATTTAACTTCCCTCAGTGTCCTCAAGAGGGAGTTGGATTTCAAGGGTGGGGAACCAGTGGCCTGAAAGCCATATATGGCCCTCTAGGTCCTCAAGTACAGCCTTTTTACTGAACCCAAACTTCACAGAACAAATCCCCCTAATAGAAGGATTTGTTCTGTAAAACTTGGACTCCATCACTCGAGGCCGCAGGTTCTCCACCCTGGGACTAGATGGTCTCTGAGGTTCCTTCTGGCTCTAGAACTATGATTCCACATGTCCCATATGATCCCTGGATTACTGTCACTCTTTTGGTAACTCAGTCAATGTATGGAATATATAGCTTCCATTCTGAACCTTCTTGCATATGGGGAAGGGTCAAACAAGAGCCAATAACTGCAGCTAGGCATGATAGGCCATGGAAGGAGAGGCTGGCTTTCTTGAGACTGCTCTTATGCATCTTTTCCCTACCCTTCCCCATCCCCTTTCTTTTTTTCCTTCCACCAAGACTCAATAACCTTAGGACTCATTAGGGGCTGGATCAGTTTCCCTGAAGAGGGTCCTGCATGAGTAGATTTTCTAAAATAGCACCTTCTAATCAGATTAGCATATGTCCTTTGCCAGACTGAAAACAGTTTATAGCCCGTCTGGGCACCTAGCTGCTTTTTGAAATGGAACACAGAACACTCCAATCAGGCAGTTTTTCCATAAAAGAATATGGAGTTGAACTCTCCCAGAGCTTAGGCAGATACTTGAAAATCTTACTAAAGTTTCCTAAAGAAAAATCTTCACGTGCTAGATTCTCCCATTCCCCATTCTTTGCGATGAATCTTGGGCCAGAGACTCCCTTTTGCTGTTTCTGCCTGAGGTGCAGGTGGAGATCAGGATTTTAGCAGATTGGTTTGGGTTATCTCCTCCCAACCCCAGCTGACTGCCTTTTCACTCATGTTCCTCTCTCTTTCTCCCTTAACAGGCTTTTGGAATCCAGACCTCTTTATAGCACTTACCTACAGAAGTTACCTGGCGTGGGCAAAATGACCTTAACCCCATCGGTCCACCCAACCCCAGCAGTCAAGCCAACCACAGCAGAAGGGATAGCACCTCCTGTTACTAAACCTGTAAACAGGTAAGGATGCTGTCGGGCCCCCTTCTGTTCTGTGATGATCAGCGACTCCATTTTCTAGTCTTCCATTTGGCCAGAGATCTCTCTTGACTCTTCTGGGTGTGTGGGGAGTAGTAGTAAGGAATGTCAGAAGAATCCTTGAGATGGAAGGGCCTTTAGGGGTCATCTAGTCCAAAGTAGTAGATGTTGTTGAAGGGATTTCTATTGTCAGGTACAAGCCAAACTAATTGTCTCTTCTAATTCTGAACTTCTGTCAGTATCACTAACAAATAGATAAACCATCCAGCTTCAGAACTGAAATGTTATGAGAAGCTTAGCACAGTCCCTGCATTAAAGGATCATGTGTAAATTCACGAAACATTCCGTGATTTTGGCTGCCAAAATGATAATCCTAAAACATCTGTCTCACAGTCATTCCTCTACTCAAAAATCTTCAAGTGGTACCTATTGCCTTTAGGATAAAAGACCAAACATTTTCACCTGGGTGTTTAATGCCCTCCCCAGTTTGGTTCCCACTAACCTTTCCCATCTTACTTTATGTTCTCTCTTCATACACTCTCTGTTCCACTCAGATTAGCCTGTTTTGCTCTTCCCCATGCACAGCATTTCATCTCTCTTCTCCCCCTCCCCACCCCCATTGGCAAATATTGGGAATATGCTTCCTTCTCACCTCTGCCCCTTTGAATCAACGACTTCCTTCAAGAACAGCTGAGCTCTTATGAGGCAGCTAGGTGGTGCCATAGTGCATAGAGCCCTAGATCTGGAGTCAAGAAGACCTGAGTTCAAATCCAGCCTCAGACACTTACTAGCTATGTGACCCTGGGCAAGTCACTTGACCCTGTTTGCCTCAGTTTCCTCATCTGTAAAATGAGCTGGAGAAGGAAATGGCAAACCATTCTAGTTTGCCAAGAAAACCCCAAAAGGAATCATGAAGAGTCAGACACAACTGAAAAGCAACTAAATAACAAATCTGTATTTGTATTTTATCTTCCCAGTAGGATGTTAGCTCTTCAAGGGCAGGGTTGGGTTTTGGGGTTGTTGTTGTTGTTTTAAATTTTATATTTTTAAAAAAATCCCCAGCAAGTACCTTGCCCATAGTAGGCACTTAATACATGCTTATTTACTTTTATTTTTATTATTTTACTTTTTAAAATTAATTTGTTGAATAATACTTTAATTTGTTGAACTCACTGATGGGGACCAGGACTCATTTTTAAAGGTAGCCTGCTTTTTCACTGGGCATCTCCCATGACTAAAATGTCCTTCCTTACTTGGAGGCTGGATAGCTTTTGCTTTTATTCTTGCTCTAAACTACGAAATAGTCTCAGTTGTGTGGATATATTCTGGCAAATGGAACTGTGAACATCTGGACAGCAAGCTCAGTATCCAGTAGACCCCAAATTATATGGCAATTTTCCAAATTTTCAGCATGCAGGATTCAAGTTACTTCCTATGGATATGTTTGAGGAAAGGAAAGAGGTCTCTAGGAGTAGTAGAAGCAAAAGTATAACATTCATTTATTTTATTTAAAATTTCTAAATTATATTTAAGATTTAAATTTTTTTAAAAATAACAATCTTTTGTTTTTATATTACCTTCATTTCCAAATATATTCCTTTCTCCTTCTCTACCCTTTGTCCCAAGCCAATCCTTGCAACAAAGAATAAAAAAAAAATGGGGAAGGCAGAAGGACAGGTAATGAGGACAGGTAACCAGTCCATCACCTGACAGCATATGCAATATTCCATACCCATAGACTGCCCCTCTCACCTCTGCAAAGAAGGGAAGGAGATACATTCTCATATCACTTCTTTCAGCATTTAGTTCCCATTGTTTTCTCTTGTCCTTTCCATTTATACTGTTGTGGTCCTTGTGTATGTTATTTTTTTTTGGAACGTCTTCATTTTGCATCAGTTCATATAAATCTTTCCATGCTTCTCTATAGTCATCGTGTCTTATGACCAGTAATGTTCCGTCATTCACACACCAGTTTGTTTAACCATTCCTCAATCAACAGGTATCTGCTTTGTTTCTAGTTCTTTGCTATTATAAAAAAAAAATGGTGCTAAAGATATTTTGATATACATGGGACCTTTCTTTTCTTTTTTAATCACTGATTGTCCATTGATTTTAGAAGGGATTGAAAGTCCCAGTGATTCAAAATCCAATTTGAAAGTGGAAAGTGAAGATGGAGGTATCATTAACAAAGAGATGGAAGGGTGGGCAGGGTGGAGTCTGTTGCTTGAAGCAAGGTGGAGAAAGTGGCAGTTATGTAAATATAGCTTCCAGTTTAGGAGTAAAGCTGAGCAGATAAGAAACTGCCTTTGGGAAGAAACTTTGCTCTGGGGAGAAAAAAAAATACCTAATAACTGGGTCAGGCTTTATCTTTCATTACCATTATCTCACTGGGCGAGGTAGGAGAGTAGGTAGTATTTATTCCCACTTTATAGGATGATATATTTAGAGCTGGAAGGGACCTTAGAAATGGCATCGAACCCCCTCTTTTCAGAGCTGAGGAAGCTGAGGCTAAATTACTTCCTTAAGGTCTGGATTTGAACACTGGTCTTTTGATTCTTTAATGCTTTTTACATTTTACCCCATTGCCTTGCATTGAGGAAATGGAGGACCAGAGAGGCTAATTTAACCTTAAGCAGCTAAAACCCTGGCACTTCCCTATAGGGTCATGTAGATAGATAGTGAAAGAATTAGGATTAGAACCCAGATCCCAAGGAGAATGGTCACTGTTAGTGATAGTTCAGAAGTTCCTGGACAAAAGGGTTCAACTTTGAGGAAGCCTTGCTGACATTAGAGTAACTCAAAATTCCCTTAATTCAGCCTGGGGCTGATCTAGGCCTCCTAAGTTGACTGTTTAAACATGGCACACTCTCACTTAGGTACACTTAGGTACACAAGAAGTGTTTGAATAAATTCCTGGATGAATTCAGCCCTGGGACATCCCAGAGGTGGGTGGCTACCTAGCAAGAATAACTCATCAGTTGGGAAAGGGTCAGATGCAAGAATGGAGCCAGCCTCCATGTTAAGCTCAGCTTTTTCAGTTCCTGGCAGCTGTGAAAGCACATGAAAAGACCTTAGCCTAAAAGGGCCACGATCTCCCATTGCATCCTGGGTCATCTCCAGTCATCCTGATGAATATCTGGTTACTGGATCCACATGGCTCTGGAGGACAAAGTGAGGCTGGTGACCTTGCATAGCCCTCCCTCACTCAAATCAGTCAACTGCAAGTCATGTCATCACTTCCCTGATGCCACGGTCCCCTTCGAGAATGAAGGACAAACACAACACAAGGCAGCTGTGAACAAAGGCGAGCCCCAAATACTTCTAAAAGGTGTTCAGGTCCCAGAATATGGTTGATGAGGTGACCCAGTAGATGAGGAGTTAGGAAGACTTGAGTACAAATGTGGCCCTACTAGCCATGTGACACTTGGCAAATCACTTGACCTTTATCAGTCTCAGTTTCCTCATCCATAAAATGAGGATAATAATGGCACCAACCTCCAGGGTTGTTATGTTATATTTATAAAGCACTTGATAAATAAAGTAGTGGGTTTCCACGCCAGCTTCCCTAATAACACCTCTAGGTGTCTCTAAGAGAGAGAGTATAGGTCCCTCTTTGCCCTTAGCCCAGCAACAAAATGACTTTTGTTTAGGCAATAGATGGCTTAGTCTGAGTGCTAGACTTGGAGTCAGGAAGACCTGAATTTAAATCCTGCCTTAGACACTGGCAGGATCACTGTGTGATCTTGGCTGGTCAAGTGATTTAATCTCTCTCAGCCTCAGTTTCCTCATCTGTAAAGGGGGGATGCCTCTACCTTATAGATGGTTTTCAAGGATCAAATGATATCTTCGTATCAAATGTTACAAAGCATTGTAAAGTGCTTTGCAAACCTTAAAGCCATCTTTAAATGTTAGTTGTTGTTATTATTATTGTTGTTACATGAAGAACCCTATAGGATCATAGAATTAAGAGCTAAAAGGGACCTTAGAGACCATCTGTGGCCTCAAGGCCACATGTGGCCCTCTAGGTCTTCAAGTGTAGCCCTTTGACTGAGTCCAGACTTCACAGAACAAATCCTAAGGCTGTCCCTAAGGATCTAGAGGGCCACATGTGGCCTCCAGGCCACAGCTTCCCCACCCTCAGTCCAATCTCCTCATTTCACAGATGAGGAACCCCAGAGAGGGGTGGAGTGACTTGCCCAGGGTCACACAGATAGTGTCTGAGGTGAGGATGAAAACTTTTTCTTTGACCATGCATTATTTAAATTAGCACCCTAGTTGGGACCAATCAGAAAATAAAGACATTCCCTTTCTTCTAACTCAGTCCCTTCCCTGATGATCCCAGGTGGCCCCTCCCCATTGTCAATACTACCTTTCTCTCCTTCATGTCCTTGTCCCTAGTTCCAAGGTATATATGACTGATCTGGAATCTGCTCTCCACTACATCCTTCGGATAGAGGTGGGCAAGTTCAAAGTCCTGGAGGGAGAGCGTCTGACAGCTCTGAAAAACTTTGTGTCAGTCTTGGCCAAGGTAAGTTGGGCCTGTAGCCTCCGTCATCCTCCTTAACATTCTCCTTACCTCATTAATTAGGGCCTGCTTCTTCCAGTCACTGCCTGTCACTACCAGCTCAAATAGTCATCCTGAGATCCTTACATGCCTCAGTGGATCTAAGGACCCCTCCCTAAGGGGCAGGGGAAGGTAGGCATTTTCCTGGTGACCTTCAGTCCCTAGAAACTGTGCCTAGTGAGCTGGCCTCCTGTGAACCTGGCCATTATATGTAGAGGCTGTCCAGCTACTTACCTTACAACCTCAACCTAAAAGCTACCATCCTGCCTACCACCCAGGTGCCTCTCTGTTCTTAGATTGGGGTGTATGAGGTGCTACTGAGAGACAGAGGGAAAAAAAGAGATCTCTAGCTTGTCAGAGAACTCTTCTTTCCTTCCAGATCCTGGCTGGAATAGAAACAAAGAATTTTAGAGCTGGAGGAGAACTTTGTACAACATTATAGATAGTGAACCTGAGGCTCGGAAAGGATTCAGTGACTCATTGCCCAAAGCTACACAGGTAGTAGGGAGTAAAGCTGAGATTTGAACCCAGAGACCTTCATTCAAATCCCTGTATTCTCTCCTTTTAAACCATACTGCCTCCACAAACTTCTGCTATGTAAACCACTCAGTAACCAGTAACCATCAGTGCAAAATGTATATCTATATCTACATCTATACATATGTCTATATCTACCTGTCTAGCTGATCTGGAATTTATACTCCGTTACATCCCTTACATAGAAGAGGGAAAGTTCAAAGTCCCTCAATAATGACCACACATCTCACATTTATATAATATTATTATATGTAATATTTATATAAAACTTGCAAAGCATTTTCTTCACAGAAATCTTGTGAAGTAAGGCATTCAGGTATTTTATCCTCACTTTACAGATTAGAAAACTGAGACTCCTTGAGTCAAAATGACTTGTCAGCAGAATTCAGACTTAGCTCCTCTGACTCTGACCATGTTCTTTCTACTACACCATGTTTCCTCTCCATGCAGATTTTTTAAAAAATCAATATAAGTTCCTTGGAATTTCTAGGCAAGAGTATAACCCCAGAATCTTGGTTGTGTCCTTCCCTGGCTCCAAAGGCTGAGTGCTGACTCTGCTTCTCTTACCCTCAGGCTTTTCTCCCTCCCTTCTCCCTGTCTCAAGAACAGCAGCCAAAACCGTACTACTTAAAACCCAAGGCACCTGCCACTAAGTGCTGCTGAGTCAGATATAGGCTTTGGATAAAAGGGATGGCTGAATGCTGAATCAGCTGCTCTGGGCATTCCAACGTGCCAACTATGGAGCATAATCCAGTCCTCTGAACCACCCCACCACCGTCCAGTCAGAACTGCCTGCCTCCCTAAGGCTTACCTTGCCAGTGGGGCCTTTGCTCTACATCCTTAAGGCCACCCCTGCCTCCAGACTTCCCCCCAATCAAAAAGATACATGCATCTGCTTCCTCCCAGGCTCCCAGTCCCCTTGGGCTTATTCACTATTCAGGTTTCATGCCAGCTCCCTGGGGTAGGGGGTGGCCTAGATCCAATCACCAGGTACACACACTTCTAGAGTCTCAGGACGTCACCCCAGGGTGATGCCTGGAGCATTCTGAAGGGAACTCAGGCCTAGTAAGTGACTGGCAGAAGACCGACTGGTTCTAGCCAGAGCAGCCTTTGGCATCTCAGTGAGGTCACATAGCTTCTGAGCCTTGCTCTGAAATGGAATGGGAGAGCTGGCAGCCCCGGAGGCCCAGAGACTTTGTAGAGAGGAGCTTGAGAGGTTATCCGAGCCACTCTTCTGCCTTCTGCAGAGTGGAGTGGAGGGTCTAGACTTCCACGTGAGTCCATGTGGCCATCTCCCCGGCCTAATGCCTTCTGGTTCTCAGAACCCTCAGGAAGGCCATCCGTATAGCTCTCTAAATCCTTTGTGCCATAGTTTGAGTTGATCTCTTGCTCCCCAGGTCGTAAGGTGGACAGGCCACCGGTACGTGTGAGGAAAGGAAGGAGCAATGAAGCGACCTAGGGGGTTCTGTTCATTTCTATGTAAGTCCCCAACCAGGTGTATAGGAGAGATCAGTGAGGATACAACAACCTTCCAACTGTGGTTTAATCAAATCAATGAGTATTTCCCAAGCACTTCCTTGCAATAGGCACTTGTTAAACTGTGGGAATACAAAGAAAATAACAACAAACAAATCAGTCCCTATCTTCATGGCACTAACCATCTACAGGAGACATCAAGTACTCCAAAACATACACACAAACATATATATGCATACGTACATGTGTATAAGAACATATACCGATATACATATGCACACATGCATATTTATGCATATAAATTTATGTATCTGTTTGGGGCTGTCTGTTGTCTAATGCTCAAATGACACACACCTTGGTCAGGAGGCAGGCTTAGCCTTGAGTACCGAAACACAAGATAAACGTGGAGTAGATGTCTATCTCCTTGCTGGTGGGTGGGGCAGAGCTAAGCCTGCCTCCTGCCCAAGGTATGTGTCATTTAGACTAAGCCTTGGAGGAAGCCAAGGGATTTGAAAAAGAGTCAGAGGTTAGGAGGGAGAGTATTCCAGGCATGAGGGGCAGCCTTGCCAATAAGTACCAGTCCTTAGTACAGTGCCTGGCACATAGTTGTAGCTCAAAAAATACCTGTTGATGACTGATTAGAAGTGGCAGCAGGCAAGGAGGAAGAGATTGGTCGGCTAATGGAGAGAGGTAGGATTGTGTTGGCTCATTGGCGATAGGAACCAAATGGTATACCTAACAGTATCCAGTGGAGACACCATGAGGCTCCAGTCCTTCTCTCTGGTTGGGGAGATCTAGGCTCAACTAGTGTGTCGATTTAGTTTTTTAGTAGAATGTACGTCCCTGCCCCCTTAGTCTCTGAGTAGCAGCCCCACTAACCTGGAGAAGAAGGTTTCTGCTGGTTTCCCTTCTGCTTGGCTTCTGAAGCTCCATGTTTCTTCCTATTCTAGCACTGACTTCCTTAGATGAGATGCTTTTAGAATGCCATTCCAGTCCTGGCCACTAGGTTGCATGCTATCACCAGGATTTCACTGTTGCTTTTCTTCCTCCATGATATCTGCTCCTTGAGAGAGGGGTAAAGTTCCAAATCGGTGTTAAGAAAGGGGGAAGGTCACAAAGAATTATGGACCTCTAAGCAATGGTCTACCCATTAATTTAGATTTGTGAGCTCCCTGGGAACTCCAGTGTTGGTTAACAGGGAATGTGTGTCAAAGAAGAATAGTTTCTAGCAGCCCCTGACCCCTGACTCTTGGGCTGCTCTCCAACCTAAGATTTGCTTAAGATATTTACTGGATCTGCCTTGAAGTTTTTTTTTTTTTTAGTGGACTTTTGATTTCCTTGGTGTAGGGAGCTCCTGGTATAGGGACCCCACCTTTACCAATACCTTGTACCTTAGAGAATGTTCTGGATCCCAAAAAGGTTAAATATCTTATATACAGCCAAGTTTGTTTCAGAGGCAGGATTTGAACCCAGGTCTTCCAGACTCTCAGGGCAGCCATATGTACTACTCCAAGCTGGTTCTCCTTGAGGGATTAGATTTGTCTAATAGCTATCCCTGTTTCTGTTTCATTCGCATCTATAGTTCCTACTTCCTTCATAACTTTCTCTTGTGTTTTTTTCCCCCAACCTTCCCTGTGTTACCTTAAATACTTTGATTCCATCTGCTGCCTGTGTCTCTGTCTTTCTTGGCTTCTTGTCCTCCTCAGTCTCTCCTGCATTTTCTTTTCTTGTGGCTGTTTGTAGCGCGAGCACACATGCACACACACGCATACACACTCACACGTGTGTGCTCTCTCTCTCTCTCTCTCTCTCTCCCTCCCTCCTTCCCTCCCTCTCTCTCCCTCTCTACCCCCCCCTCTCCCTCTCCCTCCTTCCCTCTCCCTCTCTCTCTCTCCCCCTCTCCCCCAAGTGCTTGCGGTCTCAGAGCGCTGATGCTAATCAGATTTGAGTTGACTTATTGTCATAGTAGCTTTTCATGTCCCTCAGAGACTCTTTGGAGTTAAGATCAAGATTTAGAGATTGGTTACAGGCCCTTCCAATGGCAACCACTGGAATACAAATGAAAGGGCCCTTTCTCCTAACCAGCCAGTCAACAAGTCAGGTAACTCTGCAGAAAGTCCTTTCTCCTAAGAAGGACACTCTGCCTGTGAATCCCACACAGCCCTATCTAGGACTCAGAAACTTTCAGATTTTCCTTCCAGCAAACTTTGGGCTGGAGGGAAGGAGAAGGACTAGATCTGTGCAAGCTAAGAGTTACCTCACTGGTCCACTATCAGTGAGGCCAAAGCATTCCGCTCTGCAGAGTTCCTCACTGCTTGTTTCCCTCCTTTCCACATCAGACTCCCAACATAAAACAGTTTTTTTCAATGCGGTCATCTTGAGAAGTGAGCTTTGTTCCTCTCTGCCTAATACTGAGGGTTTTGAATTGCTGCAGCTTGGGGGAGATATATCCTTTTGGGTCCTGCTCCTCTCTGTCTACCCTGAGACCTCTGCCCCTCTTCTTGGGCCTCAGGGAACCTAAGGCTCTGTCTGGTTTTCACTTGCTTTTCCTCTCCCCTCCCCCCACCTCTGCTTACTCACTGCAGTACTACCCTGGCCAGCCCCTGGTCCGGAATTTCCTTCATACCATGGATGTGTGGTTCCGGCGGCAGCAGGGGAAGAGCATACCCTACATCTCCTTGGGAATGGCCCTGAAGAGTTGGAAAGAGGTGAATGAATTTCCCTGGCCATATCCATCTTTTTTTCCTGTCTTCTCTATTTTGGTGGGAATGGAAACGATTTACTTCCCCATGCTGGCCTTGTGTCTGTATTCAGGTGGGGCTAGGAGAGCCTGGAAAGGTGTTTCCCTTCCCCTGTCACCATGTACCTGCAAATCTCACCTGGACTTCCCTCTCTTTCGTTAATGGCACATTTCTAGACACTCTCACGTGTGGGATTAAATATGCAGTGGGGTGAAGTAAAGGATCTTGTTGGACCTTCAATCCAGTACCAGTAATTCCATTTGGTGGCTCAGATGTTGAGGTGGGGTAGGAAAATGCTATGTTTCTGGGGTCCAGCAGGGAGGGAAGCTTCTCTCTCTGACTGCGTGTTAAGACTTGCCTTTATTGACCACATCCTTCCTTATTACGGCTTTTTTTCCTTGGTACACCCATGCCACAGGATGTTCTTTTGCCCAGGAAAGCAGTCTGGGTGGGCTGCCAGGGAAGTGAGCCTCATTTCCGAGGATTTCCTTGTTCTCTCTGGATCCTTTTCCACTCGCTGACGGTACAGGCGGCTCAGCGCAATGAGTACCTTCTGAAGAAAGCAGGTGAATGCTCAGCTGGGGCCCCTCCTTAACCTCTTACTTCTCTCCCTAAGAAGAGGAAGAAGGAGCAGAGCTTCAGAGGGTGGGGATGGATCTGAGTGGTTCCCTGGACTTACACGGTATCAGAGGTGAGATTTGCCATGACCCTTCCTACATGCAGGTATCTGGAGTAGGTAGTATGGCTGACTGAATATTCATTGTAGCCGCACTCTGAGAGACGAAGATTCACAGAGATCAGAGACCCCAGCCTTTAGGCAGGTTAAGCCTAATTAATGCCAATGTAATAGTATTTGTCATACTTTTTTTAAAACTTGAAGGCATAGAGATTCCACAGGTCCCTTAGTAACACAAGAAGTTAGCCTAGATCATTGGTGGAATATCTGCGTGGCTGGGGTGGGGGAGGGAGAGCAGGGAGTGGGGGGAACCACTGCTTGGATACCAGGGAGACAACTCTAAGTAACAGACAGGGAAATGGAGTAGGGCTTTGGATTCTGTAGAGGGAAGGGGGGGAAAATTAAAGGAGAAATCGAGGTGCACCCTATTGAGCAGGGACATGTCTTTTCTCCCAAAAGATCCGCAGGAAGTTCTCCAAGCCATCAGAGGCTATGTGAAATTCTTCTTCGGCTGTCGAGAATGCGCCAAACACTTTGAGCAAATGGCGGCTGCTTCCATGGACCGAGTAAAGAGCGCGGATGACGCCATCCTCTGGCTCTGGAACAGGCACAATCGAGTCAATGCTCGCCTAGCAGGTAAAGGCCTGGTCTGAAGAGAGGCTGGATCCCTATGGGAGAAGGGAAGGGATAGGAGAAGCAGCAAATTCCCGGGCAGAGGTTGAGAAAGATGGGTCAGTCCAACACTAGGCCGGAAGCTATGTCCTCTCGACTCTGACCTCCTTAGATAGCATATTGCTTTACTTTTTTTTTTCAGTTTTATTGATGCCTTTTTAAAAATACTAAAGTCCTGTACCTAATATGCCACATCCCACAGATAGAACAATCTTGTAACAAAGAAAAACAGCTGGTCATAATTTACCAGCACAGTGACCAAGTCTGGTAGCATATGCAACACTCTATACCTGTGCCCTACTTTAGAGGAGGGAAGATGGCCTTACTTTAGAGCTGGGCCAGTCATTGCCATCTATGTGCCATTTGTCATCTCTCCTAGGCCAGGTGGGCATAGTAAGAGGTGAAGGCACTTGCAGGCCTGGAGAGCAAAGGCCTTAGGACACTGTCAACTTTTTTATGTCATGGATCAGTTGGGCAGTCTGTGAAGACTGTGAACTCCTTCTCAGGAATATTTTCAAATAAAATATTTTTAATATTTAAATAAGGCGTTTATTTTTAAATAAAATATTTTTAATATTTAAATAAAATATTTTAAATACAAATATTTTAATTCATAATTTAAGGAAATGCTAAATTTCAGTTAGAGGTTAGGGAAAATAAGATTGTAATTGTTTTTTCTAAGTTCACAGACCCCCTAAAATCCAAGGAGGGGGTTAGTGAACCTGGGTTAAGAACTCCTACCACACGACAGATGGAGGGTTACTTCTGGGGCACATGATTAGCAATGGAGAACTAACCTTAAGGCTCTGTGCCTGGGTGGGAGTGAGGGTGGAGAGATACAGACATTGTGTTTTGTGGTCAGGGATCCAGGAGGTTGGAGGCGCTGAACGCTGGGCGGCAGGTGGTGCGGGAGCCAAAGCTTCCATCTAAATCTGGTGGGGCTTGAAAAGCTGACACGTGCCTGGCTCCTCGGTCTGCCCTGCCTTCCTCCTCCCCCTTCCACTTGTCATCAAACGCTCCATTTAACCATCTCCACCCTCTGTGAATTCCATTGACAACCACTGCCCCAGAAAAGCCTGTGGTCCTTCCGTGGGGGGCTGAGCAGCAACAGGCACGAGATGCTTAATCCTGCCACTAGGGGGTGTTAGCTCTAGTGTTCTAAAGAGTGCTCCAGCTTGGGAAAGCAGCAAAGACCAATGTCGCAGAACTCGGGGCCTAGAATCAAGAGACAATTCATTTAGATGTGGCCTCAGACACCAGCTATGTGACCCCAGGCAAATAAAGTCACTTTAGCCTCTGTTTTGTGGTGAGTGAAAGATGAAATGACTGAGCAAAGGAAGGTTTACTTTTCCAAGCCAGATCGATTTATTAAGCAATGCATGCCAATGACCTAACAAAAAGGGACCAGACTTCCTCAGCTTAGGCCTGGACCCCGAATACAGGAGGAAACAGATTTTTATACATTAAAGATAATTAATCAAATAAGACCAATTAATTAAGCCAAAACAATACAACATTAGGTAATCTGATTTCTAGAGACTTTCTAAGTTGAAAGGGGGAGAGCAAACAGGTGCAGTTTCCTGAATTCAGAAAAAGAGGTGTCTGACTCCTCCCTCCAAGTATCTGTAAACGCTCAAAGAAACATGGAAACAATAACTGATTAATATGGGGCCAGTTCTCAGATGACATAATGGGTTGCTTGAGATGTACAATTGTGAGAAAACTCCTTATGTCAGTCTTTGGATCTGACCAATTCCTATGTCTTGTGTGAAAACTTTATTCAATTATAGGAAATGGGAGAAAACCTTATTGCATTGTTTGAACCTAGCCCTGCGTAGCTGCAGAGCTGGCTCACCTCTATCTGCTGCTTAGAGACCCTTGAGTAAGGACCTCAGTGATGCTGACCAGAAACCTGGTCAGATCCAAAGACTGACATAAGGAGTTTTCTCACAATGTGGCAGTCTTATGAGACAGGAGGAAAAGAAGAAATCAATCAACAGCACTGTTACTCCTAATAAATGGCCTGAAACCCAATCCCTGGATCATAGCAGCTAGTGGGGTCCATTCTCAAAGAGAGTAAAGATCCAGATGAGAGAGTCAGGTAAAGGATGTATCTGCTGGCCATAAACAGGTACCCTTCCTCCATACCCACACACAGCCTGAAAGGAGCAGGTGAGACCCTCTAGTCTCTAGTCCTCCTGCTACCCCCACCTCCTTTAAGAGATCACCATCCCCTTTTCCACTTTGAGAATAAAACTTGGTATCTGCTAAGCGAAATGATCATCGTTGGATAATAGCAAGGTGCTTGGAAATGATCAGAGATGGAGCCATTAGAAAGTTCCAGAAGTCATAAGGGCACATCGGTGGAATCCTTAGGTTTTGTCAGAAAGTCAGATGATAGCACTGGGGATCTGGAAGTCACAGAGGGGGGTGGTAAGGCCTGGAGGCCCTTAGGAGGCAGTGACAAGGCAAATGGGAATGGCTTGTGCTTCTTCAGCTCCCTAGAAGGAGGAGTTGGAGCTAGAGCCAGTCCCTAATGATGATCAGATTTACAGTAGTATAGCAGTTTCAGTGTTACAAAACACTTTTCTCACAACACATGAGGAAACACGTTCAGAAGCTTGCTAGGCTGTCTGAATCAGGACTCCCATTCAGGTTTTCAGACTCCCCAAGTCCTCTCTTCCTGGAGGTCAGCGGGTCACAACTCATCCTCCTGTGTACTTCCCTCTCCAGGTACAGCCAGTGAGGACCCTCATTTCCCCAAAATCCAGTGGCCACCAAAGGACCTATGTGACTCATGCCACAGTGAAATTGAAGGAGACCCTGTGTGGAATCTAGGTGCCACTCTTAAATTTTTCAAGTCCCACTTTTCTCTTCGAAACATTGTCATCGACCGTAAATGGTCCGTGGAAGCCTTGCCTGGCCCTGGGAGCTGGCATGGAGAGCTGGAGAATCCTACTTTCTCCCCTCTTGCTGAGCAACCGAGTCCCACAGAGTCAGTGAG
Source organism: Phalanger gymnotis (assembly GCA_028646595.1). NCBI lineage: Eukaryota > Metazoa > Chordata > Mammalia > Diprotodontia > Phalangeridae > Phalanger > Phalanger gymnotis. The sequence continues at coordinate 278,040,664 of CM053626.1, read as the reverse complement.
AGAGGAGCCAATAGACAAATCGGAATATTTGAGAGGAGACCATAATGAGATTTCAGATTATTTGTTGACCTGGCTTCTGGGGAATAAAGTCCCATATATGGCGAAAGAAGTCAGAGCAGGGAGCGATGGCTTGACAACAGAGTTGCCAGAACACCACCGCGTCCAGGTGCTAAATATGGAGATGAAGGAACGTCCAGAGAAGCAGTTGATACAAGACCAGGATACCCATAATGATGGGTCTGATGATGCTAAGTCCTTGATCTCAGACGATGGAGACAGATCTCTGATCCTGGGTGATGGAGCTGAGTCCTTGAACCCAAATAATGAAGCCCAGTCCCTGGTCCTGTATGGGGGAGCTGAGCCCCTGATGCTGGACCATGGAGCCCGTGAGCTGTTCCCAAAACCACAGGTTGCACAGAAACTGATCAAGCGAGACACGTTGACCCTGCGGCTGGAGGAAGGTGCAGACGAAGTCAAGCAGCTATCCAGTTTCAACAAGAGAAAGGTGGGGGCTAGGGCCCAGCCGGGCGGCCAGTGGCTGTGGATGCTTAGAGGGACCTTCTCCTACCTGGATGTTGGTCTGTGCATTGGGCTCTACTCCGTGTCCTTCATTTGCCTTATAGTCATGTGTACCTACTTCCAGGAGAGGATGAAGTCTCGAAAGGGCAGAACCAGCTACTTTTCAGCATGAGCTGCTGAGGTCACGTTAGGGGAAAGGGAGCAGGGTGGGGGACATCTCGTCTCTACCTCCTTCCACAGTTTAAGAGTTCCCAGATGGTAAGGGAATGGGGAGGGGGTGGGGAGTGAGAAAGACCACAACACCAGTGACCCTCTATGAATAAATGGGAGGGATGCCTGCTGGAAGGAAATGTCACTCGAAAGTGACTCTGGGTCAACTTGAATCTGACAGCAATGTTGGGAGGTGAGGTGGAGGAGGGCGCTGATGAAGAAAGCACTCTGCACTCCTCATCCCTATCATAGCTGGGACACAGGCCATAGAGGAGCACTGAATGAAGGGAATTCTATCAGTTACTAACGTTCCTGCCGCAAATTAGTTTTTAGGCTCCCTCAGGCCCCTGCTTCCCCACCTCCGCCTTTCCTAGGAATGTGGGAAAATGGAATCATTGCTTCTGTGATGCTCCTCCCAAACATTTGTCTGAGGTCTGGAACTAGGGGGAGACCTGAGGCTGGATTCCTCTCAAGCTGCCAGTGCATCACCCTAGAAAGGCCAGGTCTTCTTCCGAAGTCCTAGGCGCTAATATTTGAGTACTTCCAACACTGAGGCGAGCTTGTTTCTTCCCTTCCACCGACAGGAGAGCGCTAGAAGATGAGGAACTTCTCAGCAGGATTGCTATGAGCCTTTGTCCCTCCTCTTCAGCCCCAAGGACCCTAGCAAAAAACTTGGAATCTCGATCACTCTTGGATTAATAAAAGAATGAAGAAGAAAATAGCCGTAATTCTGAAGTTCTGGCCCCCGGTGAAGAGGTCTAGTGCTTTGTTTAGTCACCGTGGGGTCTGGTCCGAGATTGGAACCTAGGAATTTCTGAGGTTATGCAGCTTTCTTAGGTGTAGGTTTAGATGTGTGTGTGGGTGTGTGTGTGGGTGTTCGTGGGGGGAGGGGAGGTTAGAATGGAGTAGGATCCTCATCTAGGTGGGTTTGCGTTTCCTGTGAGACCCTATAGACATACTTGCTGCTAGCCTTCTTTCCAAAGCAATCGTCCTTCCCAAAGCAATACCATCAACTTCAGTACAACTGAGAATTCACTGGTGTTTGCTCATGTGGAGGTGGGGGTGGGGATGGGGGTGGAGGGCCAAAGTTGCTCCAGGGCTGGGGGTGGAATTATTTAATTATGTAGCTAGGGGGCATGGTGGGGATTGCTGGGTGTTGGGAGGTGCACTAGAATTTTTTTGTGGTGGTTTCTGGGTGGCTTGGTATATAGCTGTGATCATGGGAGAGGGAAGCTTTACACCAGAGATGAGAGCTCTTAGCAGGAAGGGAAAAGACTTGGGAGAGGCTCAGTTGGCCACTTCTTCCTTCTCTGAGCTAGAGCCTTGTATTTTGAGCTATGTCCTCCTGTATTCATCTTTCTGGTTTTCCTGTGAAAGCGACATGCGGCATTAGTTGACTATACATTGGGATTGGCTAGCAGGGTTTCCTCTCCCTACAGACACCAAGTTCTATATTGGTCAAAGGGAAGGATGGGGGCAGGAAGGAAGGATGCAGCCTGAGTCTATGAAATGCCTATCTCAGCTGGTGATTTGCAGAATAAATTATTTTTTGCTAAGGCAATTGTCTGCGCATTATTTGCCTTTGCTGATGAAAAAAAGAATATAAAACACATCTGGACACAGAAATTAGAAATGATCAACCTCGGTGAAGCTTGCTGCCTCTGGAATATCCGACTGTCATCCTGGGGAATCTACAGGTAAACTTGGGGAAAGGGCATCACTTGGCCTCATCCCAGCCCCTAGAATCTGGTCTTAATGGGAGGGAGTTGGGCCGCTGGGGGGCTATAACACCCTCCCGGCTAAGCTGGCTGCCCCAGAGGATCATGAAATCATAGATTATGAGCCCAAAGTGAGTTTAAAAATCATTGCTGCCCAATCTCTTCATTTTTCAAATTAGGAAACTGGAACCTAGAGAGTCTGCTTTATTCAGTGGCAAAGTCAGGATTTGAACCCATGTCCTCTAACTCCAATGTCAATGTTCTTTCACCCGCATCATAAGAAGCCAAGGTTATGGTTTCGGGTCCACTTCATTCCTGTTAACAAAATGGCCTCTGGATTTCATTGTCTTGCCCATTGCCCCTGCTACTGCTGCCTTTTCTTTTCATTTCTGCTTGAGAACTAGCTGTCCCTACATGCTTTCTACACCTCCCTCTCCACCATCTCTCTCTTTCCTCTCCTCCTTATCTGCCCTCCCCCCATCTCTTTTAGCCTCCTCGCAGATCATTAGGGAAAGGCGGTGTTTTTGAGATCGGTCCTGAGCCATCTGCTGTAGCCCTGGATGAATCAGCCTGGAACAGATTCTTTGGGACTAAGCAGCCTTTCTCTAATCCAGCCCTCCTCCTGCCTGAAGAGGATTTAAAGGGATCAGAGGCTGGCTGATAATAAACTTTATTAAGGGGGGAGGCAGAGGCTGTGAATCCGATTTGGAGCCCTTGACATCTTCACTTGGCTCAGATGGCCCTTGGGGTTGGGGGGAGGTGGTTGGGTCTGGGGGTGGATGGAGCAGTATTAGAGTATAGGGACCAAGGGGAGGGGGTGGAGATGGGGAAGGGCCCTCGCCTCTTACCTCCTAGGGAAAGGAGGAGAGGGTTAGAAGTAGGCAACACTTCACCATCACCACCAAGACTAGCTTCTCTTTCTATGGCATTTTACAATGTACAAGGTACTTTCTTTACAACTACTCAGTGGCAGAAAGTAGGGCAACTCTTCTTATTCTAGATGAAGTTGTGAAGGCTCAGGAAAAAAGATGATTTGCCCACACTTTCGACCCACACTTGCCCACACAAAGCTAGTAAAGGGGCAGCTAGATGGTACAGTGGACAGAGCACTGGCCTTGGAATCAGGAAGACTCATCTTTACGAGTTCGAATCCAGCCTCAGAAACCTACTAGCTGTGTGGCCCTGGGCAAGTCACTTCATCCTGTTTATCTCAGTTCTTCATCTGTAAAATGAGCTGGAGAAGGAAATGGCAAACCACTTCGGTATCTTTGTCATGAAAACTCCAACGGGATCACAGAGAGATGTGAATGACTGAACAGCAGCACAAAGCTAGGAGGAAACGGCAAACCATTGCAGTATCTTTGTCATGAAAACTCCAATGGGGTCACAGAGAGATGTCAATGACTGAACAGCAGCACAAAGCTAGGAAAGGTTCAAAAGAGGGCTGGAGTCTAGAAACTACAGCTCCTGACCTGAAATCCGTATTGCCTCTTAATAAACAAGCAGCGCTGAGGAAGGCCCAGGCACTGTGCTGGGCATATGGGGTAGAGTGAAATAATACCTGCCCTCAAGGAGCTTTCTATCTGGGGAGATAACCATGTATATATTGAATCCCTCCATCACCAAGCTTTTAGTAAGGGCTGATTTTGTGTTAAGCGCTGGGGAGAAAGCAAAAGCTGTCTCTGCCCTCCAAGAGCTTCTATTCTAAAGTAGGGGGTGGGGAGACAGCACATATATATCAAAAGTGAACACAAAATAAAGAGTAATTAGTGAAGTGCACTAGCAGCTCAAGCAATCAGTGATGTTATACTAAAGGGAGCTAGGAATTTTGGACAGGTGGAGGTGAGGAGGGAGTGGAGGACTGATTGTGTGTGGAGGGGAAAAGTTCAGTCTCTGTCTAGTGTGATTTGTTTTCAGTTTGCCCCCACCACTAAGATGTCTCTGCCTCTGCCTCTGCCTCTGCCTCTGCCTCTGCCTCTGCCTCTGCCTCTGCCTCTGCCTCTGCCTCTGCCTCTGCCTCTGCCTCTGCCTCTCTCCTCTTTTCTCTCTGTCTCTGCTTCTCTGTCTCTTTTGTGGATGCTTGTGTGCACTCACTCTCTCTCTCTCTCTCTCTCTTTCTCACACACACACACACACACACACACACACACACACACACACACACACGGTCTTTCCCTGCTCTGAAGGCCTGAAGGGGGCCTGGACGACACCTCCCGTGACCACCTTTGTCATAGAGGCAGAGATGCCCAGACAGAGCCATGGGAACAAAAGTCTGCTGTGGAGTCAGTGGAATGCAATCTGAGGATCGTATTTAGAAGGAAGACAGAGACTAAAAGAGTCTCAAGTGAAAATGACACCTTCTCTGCTAGGAACATGGGCCAGCACCCAGCCAGATGTAGGGACCTTGGGTAACTCACATCCCCAACTGCTCCCCAGCCCTCAGTCCTTTTATCCTGGGGATTCAGGGTACAGGGAACATCAAGAATTCTTGGAAGAAAAAGAAGCTTCCAAAAAGCAAGGTGAGCAAGGGGAAGAGGCATCCTCAATTCATTCGCCTCCTGTGTGTAAGGAATGAGCTGTGATACAAAAACAAGTTCACTGGTCCTGATGGTGTGATTGGGCCTCGAAACAGTCTTGATGGCATATGAATACCAGGTCTTTCATATCTTTAAAATTTGGTCAATGTCTTTTGGTTTTATATCGCAGCCATCTCCAGATTTTCCCTTTTCTTATAATGAGCTTTACCTTGAAAAAATTAATTAGAAAAAATAAAACATGCAAAACCAATAGGTAAGACAATGGGCTTTGAGGGCAACATTTGACACCCATATTCCCCCACCTCTCATGCAAAAGGAGGGAGGTACAGTTCCTCATTTCATCTCCGGGCCAAGATTGATCATCATAATCACACAGGTTCATTTTATTATTCTTTTTATTTATTCTGTAGTTGTATATATAGTTTCCTCTCAAGTCTTTTCAACACATGCTAATGAACCTGCCTTCTCTACTTGGCCCCTCACATCCCAGCGTCACTGCCCAGCATGAGGCTCCTCCAAATCCTGGAACAATTCTCCCTAGGGTGGCTCTGATGATGGCAAATGCAGAAAATTTCATTCACTATAAGGGACTTAGTGATGGTAATTGGCATCATTTGTACCCTATTACTATTGGTAAAGATCTGTACTCCCAAGATGGTGAAAACTAAAAGAGAAAAGAGGAAGAGGCATTTATTATACTCCCAAAGGCATCTGGGTTGGACTTTCTCCATTTAGTTATAGCCTACGGAATTATATCAGCTTTCCATCAGTTAACCTTTGCAAAGGTTATATGATTCCCAGCTAACCCCAAAGTGTTTTCCCCCAGTTCACATTTTTCTAGAGCATTTTGGTTATCTTTTTAAAAAAAACATTTCCACATTAGTCATGTGGTGAATGAAGAATCAGAACAAAAGGGAAAAACCATGAGAAAGAAAAAAACAAATGAAAAAGAGAAAATAGTATGCTTTGATCTACATTCAGACTCCATAGTTCTTTCTCTGCATGTGGATAGCAGTTTCCATAATGAGTCTTTTGGAATTCTCTTACATTGCTGAGAAGAGCTAAGTCTATCAAAGTTGGTCATCAAGCAATGTTGCTGTTACTTTGTAAAATGATCTTCTGGTTCTGCTCACGTCATTCAGCAGCAGTTTATGTAAGTGTTTCCGGGTTTTTCTGAAATCTGCCTGCTTATCACTTCTTATATCACAATAGTATTCCATTACATTTATATACCACAACTTGTTCAGCCATTCTCCAATTGTTGGGCATCTCCTCAATTTCCAGTTCTCTGCCACCACAAAAAGAGCTGCTATAAATATTTTTGTAGACTTAGTAGTGGTATTGCTGGATCAAAGGGTATGCACAAAGGGTATGTAGACCTAGTAGTGGTATTGCTGGATCAAAGGGTATGCACAGTTTCTATAGCCTTTTGGGCATAGTTCCAAATTGCTCTCCAGAATGGTTGGATCAGTTCACAACTCACCAACAATGCATTAGCTTTCCAATTTGGTTCTCTTTTGGGATCCCATCACATCCTGACCTAGGCAGTGGTTTTTAACTTGAAATTCATGAACTTGACATAGATAAATGGATAGAGGGATAGATGATAGGTAGATAAATGAATAGATGATAGAAGGAGGGATAGATAGATAATAGATGAATAGATGGATGGATAGATGATACTTAGATGGATATCTAGCTAGCCAGATGGACGGATAAAATTTATTTCAATATGATTTGTTTCCTTTGTAATCCTACATATTTTATTTTATACATTTAAAGACATTATTCAGAGAAGGGGTCCCTGGGCTTCACCAGGCTGCCCAAGAGGTCTATGACAACAAAAAGTTCAGCTCTTTTGGTGTAGCTTTTATCTCTTACCTGTGCTCCTGCCAGCATCTGCCCCCTCCCTCTCCAAACTCAGTAGAACATAAACTCCAAGAGGACAGGAACTGTGTCATTTGAAAAAAATCTTTGTGATGCTAGGGATGGCATCCCAGATGTGCACACTTATTAGTTAATGAGCTACTGTGTGTAAAGCACTTTACAAACCTTTAATACCTATAAATGTCAGCTCTCGATGCCTTGCAAAGAATAGGGACTTTAATGTCAAATGAATAAGGGAGGGAGTCAGGAGAAAGCCTGCTTGGAAGCTCCGTGTATGAAGGAGAACTCTAAATGGGGCGGGGGTGTGGGACCCTGGAAGCATGCCTGGGTCTCCCCCACACTATTGTCTCTACCCCAGCATCTTTCTTTGCTCCCTTGGCCCTCTGATTGATAAACAGGGGGTGGTTCCTCCTTGTTAGCCGGACTGCTGCCTTTCACCTTGATTTCCCCAGGGCTCTCATGAACAATATCAATAAACACTAGGCTTCACCCCCACCAGCTGTTCCCTTCCCCCACACAGTCTGCCAGTCCAGGGAGCTGGGGGGGCTGTGGTCTTGGCAGTGAAAAAGCTGCTGGTTCTGGTCTGGGAGCAGTTCCCAGGTGGTCGGACAGGCACGCATTCTGATAGCACCCCCTGAGGCTTTGTCTCATTGTTCTTGGGCTGCAGGAGTGCCAGGAACTCTGCCCTCTGGGAGCAGTTGGGTTTGGATTCATCTAGGGGTGGAAGTGGGGAGAGGAGCCCCTCCCTTGGCTTCTGAGCTAGCTTGTCTAATGGGTTAGAATGCAGACAGGAGAACACGAGGAGGGAGAGGGGAGCCTCCCCAGCCATTAAGCTTCAGCGTCAGGAGGACAAGTGGGGCAGGGGGAAGGCAAGGCCATGATGGGCAGGCTTTTAGTTTGCAAGGTCCACCTACCATTTGGTGAGTCTGTGTTTGAGCCAGAGACTAGGAAAAGGTGACTAACAGGACTGGGGCTCTCTCATCAACCTTGTCCTAAAAATAACAGCTGCCATTTCTGTAGTACTTATTATGTGCTAGGTGGTGCAGTGGATAGAGCACTGGCCCTGGAGTCAGGAGGACCCTGAGTTCAAATATGGCCTCAGACACTAACTAGCTGTGTGACCTTGGGAAAGTCACTTAACCCTGATTGCCTCAAAAAATAAATTATTACCATTATTATCTCATTTGATCCTCAGGACAATCCCGGGAGATGGGTGCTATTATTATCTTTATATTACAGTTGAGGAAACTGAGGTAAACAGAGGTTGTGACTCTGCCAGGATCACACAGCTAGTCAGTGTCTGAGGCTGGATTTGTTCTCAGGTCTTCCTGACTCTGAATCTAGCACTCTATCTATGGCACCACCAAACTGCACCTAACACAGCTTAGGCTCCCACATTCAGTGTATCATTTGTTCATTCATTCATTCATTTTTGTAAGCTTAAATTCCATCAGAGGAGAGTGTATGGACTAAAGCCAAAGCTTACAACTGTGCTGAGATTAAAGTTATTTTGAGGGGAAGGCAGCAGCAGCTGAGAAGCATCATATAGAAAGCAGTGCTTGAGCTTAGCTCTCAAGGAAACGAAGTGGAGGTGAGAAAGGAGTGCATTCTAGACATGGGGGACAGATTGTGCAAAGGTGTGAAGGTGGGAGATTGGATGTCATGTGTGAGGAACAGCAAGGCCAGTCTATCATGGATCCATTCAACAAGCATTACAGTACCTCCTATGCATCAGGCATTGTGCTGGGCATTAGGCATAGGAAGGCAAAAAAAAGGGCACATTTCTTGCTTAGGAGAACCTTCCATTCTCATCAGGGTATGTCCCTCAAGATGATAATGGAAGACAGAGAAGGATAGTATTGGGGAGAGAGACTGAAGGGTTGAAAAGAGAAATGAGAGAATTCTTGTTTTTTGGAGGGGCCCAGAAAGTAAGCTATCAGGCAGCTAGGCAGCTAGGGGGCTCCGTGGATAAAGCACTGAGCTTAGAATCGGGAAGACTCATCTTCATGAGTTCAAATCTGGCCTCAGACACTTACTAACTGTGTGACCCTGGGAAAGTCACTTAATCTTGTTTGCCTTAGCTTCCTTTTTCTGCAAAATGAGCTGGAGAAGGAAATGGCAAACCACTCCAGCTATCTTTACCAAGAAAATCCCAAAGGGCAAAGAGTCAGACACAAGTGAAATGACTCAACAACAAAGAAAGTAAGTTAGATTTTGTGAAAATGATCTGGAGGTTCTGGTGGACTATAAACTCAATGAGTCAGCAATGTTATGGGGCAGCCCCAAAACAGTTAATACAATCTTGGGCTGCTGTGCTAACAGGGGCATGGATAATTCCACTGTACTTTGCCCTGGCCAAACCTCATCTGGATCTGATGGTCAGTTCTGGGCCTCACAGTTTAAGAAGGTAAACTGGACTGTGTCCAGAGGAAGATAATGAGGATAATGAAGGATCTTGTGTCCATGAAATCTGAGGATCAATGGAAGGAACTAGGCATGTTTAGCCTAGAGAAAAGAAGACTAAAGGGAGAAGGGATGACTGTCTTTGTATTTGAAGAGCTGTCATGCCCAGAAGGGATTGGATTTGTTCTGTTTAGCCCCACGGCTTATCCGCAGTACTTAACATAGTGCCTGGAACATAGTAAGTGCTTAATAAATGCTTATAACCTAGCTTCCCAGATGGCAGAATGAGGAGAAATGTGTGGAAACTGAAAAGAAGCAAATTTAGGCTTGAGATCAGGAAAAAAATTCCCAATGGTTTGTCCAAAAGTGGAATAAGCTGCCTGCAGAGCTGATGGGTCTCCCCTTCCTGGGCGTTCATTAAGCAAAAATTGAATGGCCACTTCTTGGATGTATTATAGCAGGGATTCCTATGATTCATATTCCATGATTCCAAGATAGTCCAGCCCCCATCTTCCATTCCTTAAACAATGCAGATCAATCCTGTCTTTTAAGATTCCACCATACATACCTTTCCTCTATAACAGGGTAGTGTTTATTAAAAGCCACTTTACATGGGCCCTTTCACTTTCTAAAATTTTGAATTTAGTGAAGTGAAATTGTTAGAGAAAACAGTCATGTAGAGGTTAGGGTGGAGGATCCTCAGCCAAATGTGTTCCAATGAGATTAGAGTCCGAAGTGCATACCATAACTCCAGTAGCCCAGCCAGGAGAAGGTGCTGATCTACCCTAGGAAAGGTAGAGAAATTGTACCCATCTCTCCTTACTCCCAGTTGCTGTCCATGGTAGCCCTTTGGGTCTTCACAGTAATATATTCGACTTGAATGATCACAAAGTAAAAACCCTACTTACCTACCTGCTAGCAGAATTTTCTAGCATTAAACTTATATATTCTATATAAAGTATATATAAATGTATTATATATTATATATAGTATACTATATATTATATATAAATGTATATATTATATATAACTGTATAAAATATAAGTTATATGTAAACATATAAGATATAAATTACATATTACATATTATAAAATAATATTTTAAAGTGTTCTTTTTTCACCTCTCCTTTCTACATGTTGTTCCCTAGGCAGCTCCTTAACTGGCCTATCCTTGGTCCTATCTTTACCTGCTGGGAGATAGAAGAGTCTTTTCTAAGGGAACTATGAAGGATGGGAAATTCTCTAATTGTGAAAGGGTTAAGAAAGGACCCAATCTTCCCTTTATCTCCTTTCTTTTCTTCTCTTGTCAGCGAAAGTAAGAACTATCCCTAAAACAGTCCCCCATCCCTTTTAAATGGGTGAGATCAAGGAGGATTTCAAAGAAGATCTGAGCCTTAGTTTCCAAATCTGTAAAATGGGAATCATATTTGTACTGCCTCTTTCACAAGGCTGCTATAGGGATCAAAATAAATCCCCTCTGTAAAAGTTCTTGGAAACTGGGAAGGCAGAAAAGGGCATTTGCAGTCTCAGGGGTGTGTGTGAAAGAAACCTGGATGATGTAGGTGAAACTTGAAGGCTGATTGTATACATGAATAAGAGCAGAGAGAGAGCAGAGAATAAGAGTAGAGAGATCAATGGCCCAGAGTCAAGACAGACCTGAGTTAAAATCCAACCCCAGACACTGACCAGCTGTGAGATCCTGGGAGAGTCACTTTACCTCTGTCTGCCTCAGTTTCCTCATCTGTAAAATGAGAATCATAACAAAACTTACTTCACAGGGCTCAAAGGAACTAATAATTGTGAAGTCCTTAGCCCAGTGGTGCCTGGAACATAGCAAATCCTATATAAATGTTAGCCATTATTATATATGAGCCTTACACCTTTTTAAAAATCTGAAGGCAGGACCTCACCCCTTTGCTACCTCACTGATTCCCTGAGCCACTTCCTAGAACCTTGTATCCACCTGGTGGTCCCTACTCCCCAATCCAAGCCAAGAACCTGAGCCCTGTACCCAAACACTGTGGATATCATGATCTGTAGAGACAGCTAGGCGGTGCAGTAGATGGAGGGCTGCATGTGGAGTCAGGAAGACTTAAACTCATAATCCTGTCCCAGACCCTTAATTGGCTGTATTACCCTGGGCAGGTCACCTAACCTGCCTTGGTTTCCCTCATCTTTACAACTCCCCATTTTATGACGAAGAATGATAATGATAACAGCACCTACCTCACAGGGTGGCTGTTGGGACCAAATGAGAAAACAGATTAGAGAACTTTGGAAATTTTAAAGCACCATAAAAATAAATGCCAATGTAGATGGTACCTTCCAAACTCCTTTCTTCCTCTCTCTACTTGGACAGAAGCCCTTCTATGGGGCATTATGACTTCTCTTCCCAGGGGGACATTGCAGATCTGCTTTCTAAGTCCTTTGGGGCTGGACCAGAATCAGCCCTGATTGGGCTTTGTACCGATTCCTGCTCCCCACCCCTCTACCCCCAGCCTTAGTAACTGCAGGAGTCAGTCACTTAAGACTTGGACCGAGATCTTGTCAAGCTTGAAAATCTAATTTTCACACATCCCATCCCTTCATTGCCTGAGGAGATGACTCTCAGCCTCTTGTCTTCCCAAAGCTTTCTTCCTTCCCCCCCACCTCCCCCACTCCCTTTTTTCCACCAGGTGCAAGGCACACTGGTTTCTTCCTTTATGCCTGAAATTGTTTTATGTCTGAGATAGAATATCCTCCATCTCAGACACCTGCTCCCTCCCCAGCCTCCCTTCTCCCTGGGGGACATTCCTGTCATCGTCCACACCCACTAAAGCCTAGCTGCCACCTGCCCTTCTTTCCTCTTCAGTCCTGTCCCTTCCAACCTAAGCTTCTTCACCTTTCTCTGCTCCCCTCTCTTCCTTCCTCTCCCCACCCCCAGCTACTCCTTGGAAAGCCAGGGAAGAGAGGCCAATTCCTCTTCATTTCATCCCCAATTCCCCTGAGCCTTAAATCTATTGAATCAGTTATTTGGCCTGAGGAACACATCTCCATTTAAGGCCTTGGGCTCTGCCTTCAGCAAATCTAGAGAAGAGGGACAGGCAGTGCCAAGGTGGCTTAGGGCACTGCAGCCACTGTTTCCAAGGGAAAGGGAAAAAAGCCCCACATCTCCATCTCCCTCTGACCCAGCCTCCAGCTACTGCTCCTCAGCAGGAAGGTAGCGAAGATTAAATATGGGGTCACAGCCAAGGTGGGGACAGAAGAGAGCAATTTTTCTGGCACCTTGGCAAAAATGAGGCAAATAATCCAATTGGATTCAACAAACATTTATTATTTATGAACTATGTTCAAGGGGAGGCAGGACCATGTAGTAGAAAAAGTATTGAACTTGAAGTCATGGGATGTGAGTTCAAATACCAGCTCTGTTCCTTCCTGTGTGGCCTTGGTCAAACCAATTGAACTCTCTGTGACTCAGCTTCCTGTCTGTTAAAATAAATGAGAGGGTTGAACTGGATGACCTCCCTTCCACTTCTATTAAGATCTAGGTAGGTGGGGATAGAAGTGGACCTGTGATTCCACTGGTATGAGAAGTTTATGATCAGATCTCCTCTATCCGGGCAGGTATCTTCCCAGCAATTTATGACCTAGAGGCCACTAAAGGGTTAAGTGATTTGCACAGGGTCACTAAAACAGTAAGTAGCACTTGAATCTAGGTCTTCTTTACTCTAAGACAACTTCTCTGTCCACTAACCTATGCTGCTTCTAGCCACTGGAGAAAAACCCTCCCAGAAAAGCAGAGACCAAATGAGAAGTACTAGAGAGCATTTCTCTTGAAAGATTCTATTCAATAAACATTTAGCAAGTGTTTACTACCACATGTGCAGGACCCCAGTGGAGTGCGAAGGATAAAAAGAGGAAAAATGGACAGTCCTTGCCCTCAAGAAGCTTCTGTTCCATTATGTAGGGTGATGAGCATAGAACCTACTGCACGTACACAGATTACAAGATAGGGTTTGATGAGAACAAAGTATTCTAGGAAAATTGGAGGAGACCGGGAACGTTTTTTAGTTAGGAGGAATCAGGGAAGACTTTCCAGAGAAAAAGACTTTCCATATGATTTGAGCCCTGAGGGAAGGTGAAAGAGTGAATTCCAGGCATGCACAGAGGCAAGAGACGGCATGCTGAGTCAGAGGGAAGAGTTTGTAATCCAGTTTGGCTAGAAGGAATAGGGCTGGAAAGACAGTGATGTGAAATAAGGTTGGAAAGGTAGGTTGTAGGCAGGTTGAAAAGGGCCTTAAACGCCAAGCTGAGGAGAGTGGAGAGGAAAACCTAGAGAAAACCTGAGATCGAGTCTGTCGGGCAGGTTCACTTGAATTAACCTCTTTAGCAAGCAAGGGAAAGATTTGGCAGAGAAAGAGACATACTTCCAAATACATCTTACTTTCTGCTCTTGGTTAGAGTCACTTTACCCCCATTGAAAAGTCTGGTGGCCTGTGACAAGGCCAGACATTTTCTGGGACTAAAAGGGAACCACTATTTGTTGCTACCAACTAATATCCACTTTTAATTTTCCCTCAACCTTCTCTTTCCCTCACTGAATCACCCCCAGGAAGCAGCCTGGTGTGCTGAGCTTAGAGTTAGAATACCTGGTTTTGAATTAATCTGTCTATTGCCCACATGACTTTGGCCGAGTCTATTGACCTCTTAGAGTTAATCTCAGTTTCTTCATCATAAAATAGGTATAACATTTGGGAGAGGCAGCATGATATAATGTACAGAAATCCACAGTTGGAATCAGGAAGAAATGGATAAAAGAATTACCTTCAACAACTACTGCGGGGTGTGTGGGGGGGGCGGTGTGGCGGTGTGGTGGGAAGGCTGGTAATAACACTTGTTGAGTCATTTCAGTCACATCTGACTCTTTGCAATCCCATTTGGGGTTTTCTTGGCAGAGATACTGGAGTGGTTTGCTATTTCCTTCTCCAGCTCATTTTATAGATGAGGAACAGGGTTAAATGACTTGCCCAGGGTCACACAGTCAATATCTAGGGTCAGATTTAAACTCAGGTCCTTCTGACTCCAGGGTCAGCTCTCCATACACTTCACCACTTAGCTGCCTGCTATAATACTAAAAGGAGCTGGTAGTGGGTGCTATGTGACCATGGGCAAAGTCACTCAACTTCTGAAGGCTCTGAGCAACTTTCTAAGTCAGTTGAAGATGACTTACTGTTCTGCATCGGTGGAAAATATTTCCTAAAATTAATAAAATCACAGATCAGAAACAACAAAAGAAACTACCTACATCATAGAGTTGGTGTGCAGGTTAAATAAAATCATACACATCCGGAGGCTCTGTAAGTGGGAACTGCACATAAGCTTGGATCCCTCCCATCACCTGCTGGCTACTCTCCTATTCATGTGATGCTGAACAAAGCTGGAGATCATCACAAAACTGTTCTGAGGCCAGTACAAATTTATGCTATGTAATCTTAACTGGGCCCTCACTGCAGCAAATCAATCCTTTTACATCTCCCCAATCCATTCAGGATCCCACTCAGCGCAGCAGTTTTTCCAAACATCTTCATCCATCCTCAAGCCTCCCTCTCGGGGGGAAAGCTTTGCCTCATATTTCACTGGAAAAAAATGGAGGCCATTCACTGAGAGCTCACCCTTTTCTCCTCTTCATTTCATATCTCTCAGAAGCCTCCTTCCATTGTCTCTTCCTTCACCCCTGTCTCGCATAAAAGTGGCCCTTCTACTTGCCAAGGCCAAGCCTTCTCCACACACAAGCAATCCCATTCTGTTATGTCTTCTTCAGTATATTGCCCCCTCTATCATCTCCACTCTCCCACTAGTCTTCATTCCTTCCCTGTCTACTGGCTGCTTCCCTGCTTGCCCATATCTCTTCTATCCTCAATACCCTCTCCTTTGAACCAACCACAATTGCTAGCTCTCTCCCTATATTTCTCCTCTCTTTTGTGGCTAATCTCTTGGAGAAGGTCATCTCCAATCAACACCTCCTCCTCCTTTTTTCTCACTCTGTTCTTATCTCTCTTCAGCCTGACTTCTGACTTCATATTTCAATCGAAATGTCTCTCTCCAAAGTTACTAATCATATCTTAATTGGTAAATCCAATGGTCTTTTCTCACTTTTCATTCTCCTTGACCTCTCTGTAGCCTTTGAGATACCTCATAACCCTATTTTCCCTAATACCCTCCTCTCTCTAGGTTTTTCTGCCCCTACTATTCTGGTTGTCCTCCTACATGCCTCATTTTCCTCTGCTGGATCTGCATCCTGGGCATGCCTGTTATCCTTGGGTGTCTTCAGAGCCTCTGTCCTCAGCCTTCTTCTCTTCTCCCTTTATGCTATTTCACTTGGGGATCACATCAGCTTCCATAGTTTCAATCATTATTTCTATGCAGATGATTCTCAGATTGACTTGTCTAGCCCTAATCTCTCTTTCCGACCTCCAGTCTTGCATCTCCAACTGTCTATTAGACACCTCAAACATTTTAAACTCAACATGTCCCAGACTGAATTCATTATCTTTCTCCATAAGCCCTCCCCTCTTCCTAACTTCCCTGTTATTGTTGAGGATATCACACTCCTCCCAGTCACCCAGGCTACCAACCCAGCTGTCATACTCAACTCAAAAGGAACGGGATAGCCATATTCAAGCATTTTAAATGCTCCCACATGTAAGAGAGCTTAGACTGTGTCTGCAGTGCCCCAGAGGGCAAGGCAAGGATCAGTGAATGAATGCTGAAAATAGGAATTTAGGCTGATGTAAGGAAAGACTTTCTAACAATTAGAACTATTTATAAATGCAGTGGAATAGCCTTGGGAGCTAGTGGGTTAGCCCTCATTAGAAATCTTTCTTTTAGCAAAGATTAGATGACCATTGGTTGAGTATTTTGTAGCCTGGATTCTTATTGGAGTATATATATGTTGGGCTAGGTGATTTTGGGGGGGTCCTCTAAAATTTAGTGACTTTGACAAGATAGGATGTGTCTCGCCAGGACAATAGAAAAGAGCTCCTAAAGCGGTCACACTCATGAGCTGACCCCTTCTTCCTGTCCCTGACCATTCCGTTGTCAGCTGTATCTGGAAGGCCAGATTTCAGCTTTCAGACCCGAGTATTTCTATTGTTGATTCAGACAGCTCCTTCCCCTAAAGCTCACGACAGCTTTTACTTTGTATATCTTTACAACAGACCCAGCCATTGAAATAGGAATAGACTGGCTAACAGAAGGGATTTTCCCAGCAACTCTATTTGTTAATAATGACGATATTAGCAGTAACAGCTACTTAAGCCTCTTAATAAATATTCATGCTTGCAGGGGACAGCTTGGCAGTCCGGGATGGCTTTCCCCCAAATCTGTACTTAGAGCGAGAGACCCTGCTGGATACCCGGGTACCTGCTGCCTTCGGCCAAAGCAGTCCTTTGGAAGGAAATGGCCTTGGGCTCTCAGCTTAGAGGCTAGTGATGAGATGCCCTAGGCTGAGTATTGAGGAAAAGAGGAGGGTTAAGGGTTAAAATGGTCACGCCCTTTTAAATTTGTAAATATTGTAAACAAACAAACGAAAGCCCCACGAAACACTTAATCTTTGGAATCTTCTGTCCAAGGGGCAGGACCCAAACATAAGTCAATAAGTCATCATTTTGAGGTAGGTAGAACCAATAGGTGAGAGAGATGTCTCGTGTTCCTGGTTCTTGGCTGTGCCTGTCAGCTCAGCTCTGAAGTGGGCCTAATGGAGGGCACAGGTTCAGGATGCAAAGGAAGTCTGATCTTGGAGGAGGGGCTGTACTGGAAGCCACATGGAGCCCAGAGAAAGGCAAGAGCCTTATGCCAAGAAAGTCAATTTCAATACCAGTGAAAAAGCAAACCTGGATTGCTTCAGGCACAGCAGCCAGTATTACCAGGACTGGAGAAACAGACAGAGAAACAAAGACAGAGACAAGGGGACAGAGAGAAATGGAAAAGGCCTCACCCTCAAGGGGTTTACACTCTGTATCCTTGAAGCATAGATGTAAGAAGAGGGAAACAACAGAATTTGACAGCCAGTTGGATATGGGGAGTAAGTGCAAATGAGAAATCAAGAGGGCCTTGAAGATTGTTAACCCGAGTGACTAGGAGAATTGCGTAGAGAGGGTTTGGGAGCGTAGTGGTAATGAGTTCAGTTTTGGACATGTAGAGTTTAGGATATCTACGGGATATCTAATTCAAACTATCCAATGGACAGTTAGAGATGCAAGACTGGAGGTCAGGAGAGTGGGTTCAGGCTGGATAAATAGATTTAAGAATTATCAGCATAGGGCATAGAAATTTATCCTGCCCTACGAAAAGGAAGGGAAAGATGGATGAGGGGAGAGTGGGGTGACAGAAGGGAGGGCTGACTGGGGAATGCGGCAACCAGAATATATGCCATGTTGGAGTGGGGGGGAGGGTGGAAATGGGGAGAAAATTTGTAATTCAAACTCGTGTGAAAATTAGTGCTGAAAACTAAAAATATTAAATAAATTAAATAAAGAAAAAGAATTATCAGCATAGTCATTGAATTTGTGAGTAGTGATGATATTGCCCAGAGAAATTGTATAAAGGGAGAAGAAGAGAAGGCTCAGGACAGAGCCTTGAGGAATACCCACAATTTGTGGGTGCAACCTGGATGAAGACCCAACTAAGGTGACTGAGAAGGAACAGTCAGAGAGATAGGAGGAGAAGCAGAGGAGAACAGTGAGAGAAGTTAGGGCTGCGTAATAGTAGACCTGAGAATCATCTGCAGAGAAATGATCTTTGAATCCAGAAGAGCTGATGATTTTACCAGAGAAATGTTGTTGTTTGTCCTTTTTTTTTTTGAAGAGTATCGGTGACATCAGTAGATGATGTCTTGATTAGAGCATGAACTGGATTTAAGTGGATTTAAGTTGCACGAAGTTGTCAGCCTCACTCTCTTTTCCAGTCATCAAAGTCCAGTGGCAGGACAAAATAACTGGCAATGGCCTGGGATACAATGGATGACCTTGGCATCTTCGATGCCTGACCAAACTCCATAGTACCTGCTTCAGTCCCCTTCATTATTGTTGGAATTGTACTCATCTGCTCATTGCTCTGGGGGAAGTCTCCACATACTTGGGGCAGGCAACCCCTTAACTCACTATACCCTCACCTGGTTTAGCCTGTCTGCTGAGATGATTTTGCTGGGGTGTGACTGCTGTGCTTGCGGCAGCTTCTTGGAGCCACAAGCAAGAGCTGGGTGAAGGTGAACCCCAAAGGTGGAAGAGAAACCCTAAAAAGGCACTAGACCTTCCTGAACACTCAATATATTTGTAAAATAGTATGGTTTTGGAGCATGAAATGGAGGAGGGAAAAGTCTGGAAAGCCACTGAAGTGAATAGAATAGTGGACTCATTTGTTGTTCGTTCAGGTATGTTCGACTGTATGTGGCCCCATGGACTTTTGTTTGTTGGGTTTTCTTGGACAAGGCACTTTGGTTTGCCATTTCCTTGTCCAGCTCATTTTATAGATGAGGAAATGAAGCAAATAGGGATTAAGCGACTTGCCCAGGGTCACACAGCTAGTGTCTGAGCCAGATTTGAATTAGGGAGGCGTAAAAGGATTTCCTTACATCAGAGGGTTGAGCATAAATTTATAGTGGACTCACATCAGCAGTTTTGTGATGTTCTCCAGCCTTGTTCAGAAAACAGCAGCATGTGAATAAGAGTGAAGGCAGTATGTGATGGAGGCAATCCAAGGTTAGGGCTTGGTAACACATGACCTACAAGACAATAGATAAGAAGACAAGAGGCTCAAGTGGAGAGGAAAGTATGGAGTCAAAGTGGTTTGCCTGTTCAAGGGGTCAAGTTAGAGAAGGGAGGAGAGTGTAACAAGGGAGATAGCCTAGGAAAGAACCAAGGAATTGGAGGTGCTGAAGAAGACAAAGAACAGGTCTAGGGAGTCATAAGGTAGAGAGGAATAGAGAATGGTAAATGATTATGATTCAGAAGCAGGGGCAGGGAAGTAGAACACTGGTGAGTGATGGCAAGATCAAGGGCATAACCATCTCTGTGTGTAGCTAAGGTGGAGAAGAGATGTCGGTCACGAGAGAAAGTAGTTTAGATGACTTCTGAAATCCCTTTTAATTCTGAGATTCTGTAGTAGAAACAGTAGCTGGAATAGTGGTAATACCACCACTGAATATATGTTTAATGTTGTTGGCTTTACAGAGGGCATTCACATTCATTCTCCCATGTGATATTCACAACACCCCTGTGCTACAGACAGGACTGTTGTTACTGTTGAATTATCTCAATTGTACAAACAGGGGGAAAGTATAAAGAGATTAAATGACTTGCCCAAAGTCACAAAGCAAGTGAATGTCAGAGCCAGAATTAGCACCAAGTCTCTAGAAGTCTCATGCTTTTTTTTTTTCTGCCAAAAGGCTATGTTGTCCAGGATAAGGAAATGATGACTTGATACCTGCTCCCTCCCCTCATCTCCCTAGCCATGACAGGTTTCTGAGACCTGGCTAGAAGCCTCATCTTTGGCCCTGTCTTGGGGATGGAAAAGCCGCCAATTACCCTGAAGCGTTCCAATTTTCACGCCCTGGAAGCTACAGCTGAAGAGTGTGAAATGCATTCTCTATGGTAGATTAACAGTTCCCTGGAAGCTTTCAATGCAGGGCCTAGGGGTGGTACTCTAAGGCTAATCCTACAGCTTCTATTTTTCTCTGGAGGAATTCCTTTCTGTGTCCAGAATGCAGCCTAAGCAACAGCATCCTGGGAGTATTGTTCAGTTTTTGAGGTTTCCTAGTCTCTTTAGTTCCTGGGCTGAGGGCAGCAACATTAAATGGCTGTGGACGCAGGGGGTCCTGCCTTGCAGTCACTTTCTGTGGGGGGGCGGGGGTAAGAGTGATAGAGGGTACCAAGAAGGACAGGTTGAGGGTTCTCTAAGTGATTTTAGGAGGGAGGGGCTGACTGAACAAAGGGATGAGGACTTTGTGGTTGTATTTTTTCCTAGTGTAGGATAAGCCCTCAACCCTCAAATTCCCCATCCAAGAATGATCAAGAAAAACGTATCATCCCATACATCGATCGATCAACGTACATTTATTAAGGCCATGGTCTGGCACACGGAGCCGTGTGCCGGACACTAGGCTGACATCATGAGAGTGATGAGTCAAACTATATAATTCGTTATCCTCTTTTCTAAAAAAAGGCAAACCAAGTCAACAAATATTTATTAAGAGCTGCAACTGGACTAGAGGTAGGCAAGATAGGCAACTAGCTGCCTAGGCCCCCATATTAAAGGGATATGACAAAGAATAATTTTTAATGTTGCTTTTTACAGAAACACTCATTTTTAGTCGGGGGAATCTTTGCTCTCCACGACACAAGTATTTATTTGTACTAAGTCAAGAGGTAGAACTTCCTTTGAAGAGTATCATCACCATTAATAATAATTATTGTCATTCCCAAATTTCCATTCCTTACGCGCATCAGACTCTGCCCTGGGAACCTTCTTGGAATCTGCCATTAGGAACTCCCTTTGATGATGCTATCCTCTCAAGTTATTGTCAGAAATAGGAAAGGCACTGACTGAACTCAGGAATTAGAAAAAACAGGTTCAAAAGCCATCTGTGAACTTGATTCCTATCAGACCTTAGGCAATTCGCTTGACTCATCTGAGCTTCCATTTCTGCATCTGCAAAACGGGGATAGTCATCCTTATCTACCTTTCAGGGTTGCTGTGACAGAAGCTTAAAATACTATGAAGATATGAGCTGTTGCTTTGTTCTTTCATTGCCAAAATTCTAGAAAGAGGGGTCCTATGCCTCATTTTTACTTCTTTGCCATCTTGCCCCTATCTCTCAGGGTTGTTGTGAGAATCGAATGAGATAGCATTTGCAAAGCACTTAGCACAGTGACTGGCACACAGTAGGCATCATATGAATGTTAACTGTTACGACTGCTATTACTTCCCTAGCAGACAGTTAGCTCAAGAGCAGGGATTGCTCCATTTATCTCTGGTACCAAGCACAATGTCTTTTTTTCCTATTTAATAGGCAACTTAACCTCACATATATCTTCACTGGTTACCCTTATCTAAACCAGAGATTTGGGTATCCTTGATTTATCGTCCCCTTGATGACAGAACAGCCAAGATTGGATTTGGAATCAGGAGACCTGGTATGAGTCCCCACTGTCATTTACTAGATATAAGCACAATGTCTTACACTCAAGAATGCTTAATAAGTTTTTGTTGAATAAACAGCAGCACATTGGGTGGTAGCGAAAGGCTGGAAACAAAGCGGATGCCCATCGTGACCACACGGTTCCCAGGAAAGGCATCGGTCCTTGGCCTTTGCATTTGTTCTTTTCCTTTCTAGGGTGACAAGGATTGGGTTTCATTACTGAGTGAATTTGAAAGGTCATCAGGAGGGTGCTCCTGCAGTTTCAGAGCCAGCTTCACATTGATGCCGCGAAGAGCAAGGAACAAGCTTTTGGAGCGACTTTTAGGACTCTAGCCTCTTGGTCTCAGATGATGACTTTGGACACAACTTGGTGGGATTGATGCTATGTTGGAAATGAGCTAAGTTTGAGCCAACCCCATAAAGACTGAAGTAAAGTAAGAGACAGTATGCCCAGAGGCACTGGGCAAAATGCTTATACATTTGTTTTTACATATCTTTGAAGTAAAGGGCAGGTAGGTGGTACAGCGGATAGAGTGCAGGGCCTGGAGTCAGGAAGACTCTTCTTTCTGAGTTCAAATCTGGACTCAGACACTTACTAGCTGTGTGACGCTGGACAAAACGCTTAACCCTGTTTGCCTCAGTTTCCTCATCTGCAAAATGAGTTGGAGAACCATTCCAGTTTGCCTAGAAAACCACAAACAGGCCACAAAGAATCCAGACATGACTGAAAATGACTAAACAACAACAACAAATCTTTGAGGTAAATATCCCTTTGTGTAAACTACTCAATATTAAGTGCTTAAATGCAACTGGAGGCTAATTGCAGGCCCCTAACAATAAGGGGAAGACTCCTAGTTGAGGGCTTGAGATGACAGAAATAGAGAAGAGAACCACTCTCCTTTACAAGCTTTCAAAGTGACCCTCTAGAACCCTGGGAGGTGATGTAATAGGTCTGGCCTTGACAGAGTGAGGCCAGAACATGCACGTATTAAAACAGAGATGTAGGGAGATTTCTCTGAACTGATGCAAAATAAAATAAGCAGAATTAGAACAGCCTAAATAATTACTGTAGCATTTTAAAAGGAAAGATCTCTAAAAGAAGATCTAATGCTGAATGACTGAAAAAGCAGTAATAAAACTAATTTTAGTTAGCTATTAGGACTGCTATTATGTTCCCTAGCAGAAAGTTAGCTTATAATAAAACACACCTCATTCTGGGTATCATTTTGTTGACCTTCTCACTGAATTTGGGGAAGGGCTGGAGGTAGGGAGACAATTTGGAACTCCAAATTTTAAAAATGGATATTGAAAATAAATAAATAACTAGATGAATGAATGAATGAATAAGTAGATGGATAGGTAAATGAATAAATAAATGAATATACAAATAAATAAAGGAATAAATGATAAATAAATAAGGAAAAAGAAACACATCTTATTCTGACAGAGGCCTCCCTATGGTGGAACACTAAATTGATGTACCAGTTTTTTTTCTCTTATTGTTTTCTCTATTCCTCCCTAGAGTTGGGAAGGTCCAATTCTAGGGTGGTGGTAAGAAGTGGATATATCTAGAAGGGACTGTAAAAATAAAGAGAATTTTAAAAACTAATTTTCAAAAGACAGGAACAGAAGATGGAAGAATTTACCAGTTACATAGCATCAATAAATTGGGCCCTACTGTCAGCAAGCAGTTATTAGCTGCCTACTGACTTCTTACGTGCTGTGCATACAAAGACGAAAATGAAACAATTCCTGCCCTCAAGGAACTTATATTCTATGGAGTGAATGCAAAAGTATGTGGAGTCCTGTGAGAATAATCTCAGGCGTGCTGATGCTGGAAATGAGATGGGGCTGGTTGTTGTTCAGTTGTCTTCATTTCTGTCTGACTCTTCACAACCCCATTTGGGGTTTTCTTGGCAAAGATATTGGAGAAATTTTGCCATTTCCTTCTCCAACTCATTTTACAGATGAGGAACTCAGGCAAACAGGGTTAACTTACACAGAGTCACACAGCTAGTAAATGTCTGAGGCCAGATTTGACCTCAAGAAGATGAGTCCTCCTGACTCCAGGGTGGGTACTCTAACCACTGGGCTACCTAGCTGCCCATGAGGCTAGTAAGGAAAACTAAAGGACAACAGCATTTGTGAGGGTTTGATTTACTGTTAACTTTGTTGGGGAAAAGAGGGAGATGAAAGGAGAAATAAGAAGGCTATTTGGTTTGTATGAAACAATGGGAACTGACAACAGAAGGAAGTTAGAGCTGATTGATTTTAATCTTCTTGTTTGTTTCTTTGTACTGGAAATGGCAGAAGAAAATTGCTAAGAAGGAATCGATGCCCCAAAAGAGTAAGGAGACACATAGTAAGAAAGCACCATTGTCCTTAACGATATAAAGTCACAGGGCCCAAACAAACACATTCTCAGGTTCCAATGTGGTGCTGAAATCACTGGCAGATAGATTTATTGTAATAGCTGGTGGATGCTCCCACTGAGTCATGGTCAGTGACCTCTAAAAAACTACAGAGAAGAAAAAAGGTGAATCAGAACTGGAGAAAAGCATATATCCCAATTATTATAAAAGGGAGGAGAATGGAGTCTGCCAACTTTGGGCTGATTTAATTCCTAAAAAAGTTCTAAAATGTATCATTAGAGTGATGGTTAATGAATATTTAAAAAAGAAAGCAGTGATCATGGAGAACCATCATGGATTCACCAATAATAGGTGCTGCCAGACTAACCTTATTTCTTTTGTTAACAGGGTTAATGATCATAGATGTTGTGGTTACATATTTTGGACTAGACCTATAATTTCTAGATCTGTAATGTACATATATATTTTGGACTAGACTTATAATTTCCTTGGCATGCAGGAACCTTAGTGAGGAACCTCCCAGCTCTACCAATGCAGAGTGTTTCCTGACCTGTAACTTAGAGTTGCCTGTGGACATCGAACAGTTACATGGCTTGCCCAGAGTTACAGTCAGTACGAATTTAGGGTTAGAGTTAGATGATTGGGAACTGGAGCTCATGTCTTCCTGACTCCCAAGTCACCTGTCTATCACTTTGCCATGCCCCTTGTATAGTGTCTGGAACATAGCAGGTGCTTAATAAATGTTGGTTTATTGATTGATTATGAATACCAACAATTAAATGAATGTACTAAGGACTTTGTGATACTTAGTATGTTTTTGGCCACTGTTACTGAGGGAGTAGGAGGGAGCCCCATGAGGATTGTTGTTCATTCTTAATTCTCAAAGAGGACCAATGACATCACCCTCGTAGATTGGATTTAAGTGAGGCAGAGCTTTGAAAAATCATCAGCTCTTCACCAGTGGCAAGACACAGTCAAGATGACTAGCAATGGCCCAACCCCATGAGGCTGAGGACAGTTTGGCATGCTTATCTGTTTTATAGGTCATCATGGATAAAAACTTCATCACCTAGTGGCCAATATTTTATTAACATGCCTCTCTGTCCTTATCCAGTCTGATCTTCCAAGCTTGAGACAGAGTTATCAGGATCATTGTTGGAGTGCAAGGCCTTTCCATCATGACAACACTCTCCAAAGCATATACTCTATGGGTATATTATATATTAATATAGTATATATTTAAGAATCAGGTTGTGTCCATGTCAAGATATGGTACCCAAATAGGGCTTTTGTGAAGGAAGCTATGGGCCATGACATCTGAAAATATTTCCTGACATGACTATCTGCTATCTCCTAGCCATCCCAGATTGCTTTGCTGCCAATCATCTCCATGAATTGGAAGCTCAAACCAGACTATGTACCTCCAATGACCATAGGCATACATACCATAAATGTAGCACCAAGAAGATGTAACACATATAATATGGATGTTGTGATGAGTAATTGACATTTCTTTGGCCTGTGATCATCTGTCTCTTTCTATCTCTCAAAGTTTTGTGACATGTCCGTCTTTATTGTAATGCTTACTGAATTGATTCATTCAGTTACTATTTGCTGAAATATTGGCGTTTCCGGGACATTTCAATAGTTTGTGGCAGGGGTTGGCAACTAGCCCTTGGGAGCTGTGAGCAGCTCTTAAAGTCTACCCAGGATGTTCTTTTAGCTCAAATAAAAGAATGAGTCTGTACCTGTATGATGACTCATCTCATTAACAGGCAAGCATGAGTCCCTGGCCTCAGAAAAATGTTGGAGAATTGTTGATTGTCTTTCATAAAAAAGTAGTTCAAGAAGTCTATGGAAGGATGAAAGTCTTGAGTCATGCCTGAGAACGAAAACTACAATGCACTCACTTAACTTTGAGAAACTTGTCAGAAATACAAGGATGGAAGCTGCTCTATTTGGAGCCACACTGAAGGATACTTGAATGGGTCAGTGATCTCACCTAAGACAGCACTCTCATGGCACCATGGTAAAATGGAGAGCAAGCCAGTTTGGGAGTCAGAGGACCTGGGTTCAAATCCTGTCTCCGTCACTTATCACTTGCATGACTTTGAGTAAATTACTCCATGTCTCTAGTTTCTTCATTTGTGAAATAATGGGGTTGGACTATGTCCCTGTGATCCCATGACTCTTCCAGTGATGCAAATAGTGACCCATCTATGACCTCTCTGCCTAGAGGCAACTAGGTGAAATAACGGCTAGATTACTGGGCCTGAAGTCAGGAAGATCTGAGTTCAAATCCAGTTTCCGATACTTACTAGCTGTGTGACCCTGGGCAAGTCACTTAACTTCTGCTTTTATCAGTTACCTCCATCTCTAAAATGGGAATGGTAATAACACCTACCTTATAGCATAGTAGTGAGGATAAAATGGGGTGATATTTGTGAAGTGCTTAGCACAGTGCCTAGCACATAGTAGGTCTCTTATAAATGCTTGTTTCCTTCCTTCCTTCTCAAAGTAATCAATCAACAAGCATCTATCAAGGACCTGCTATATGCCAGGCACTGTGAAAGATATTCGGGACATAGAGACAACAATAATAATATTTTTAAAGTTTAAAGTTTCTAAAACTCTTTACACATCAATCCTCACAACAACTCTAGTGGAGGGGAGGTGCTGTTATTATCTCCATTTTAGAGATGAGGAAATTGAGACTGAGTTTAAGTGACTGGCCCAGGGTCATACAGCTAGGAAATGTCTGAGGTTCCAGTGCAAGTCTTCCTGATTCCATGTCTAGCACTCTATGTTCTGGGCCATCTAGTTGCTTAGAATGAAATTTTAAACAGATGAAATGGTGTCTGCCCTTAAAAAACTTACATCCTATAGGGGATATCAACATTTCAGATGTTCTATTTAATATCTGTGTAACCTTGGGTGAGACTCTGAACATCTGTGGGACTCAGTTTCCTCATTTGTAAAATGAGAGGTTAAATTAAATGATTTCTCAGGTCTTCTCTAGTTCTAAATTCTATGATCCTGTAATTTGGAATCAATGAGTGTTTCCTGTCTTGAAACCTGGAAACCAATGAGCATTAGGCAATTTCTAACAATAGTGCTCCTAATGAGACCACTTGTGTCACTTTCATGAAGCAAGCTGCTGCTGAAATATGTGGTGGGTTTTTCAATTTGTCTTCCTGTCTTCTTACATTGTATTCCCCTCTACTCACCTTTCTGTCCATCCATGCTGCTCTTTTTGCTTTAAAGTTTTCAAGGTACTTTCCATAAATTATCCACTCTGATCTTCACAACAAACCTATGTTGTATGTATGTAAACCCTACCAGCCTTATTATCCCCCTTTTACAGATATAATGAGGATGAGAGGGGTCAAGTGACCCCAGGGAAACTGAGGCATAAGCCTTACCCTGGTTCCTCAGACACTCCCTTACTTGGTCTCAGACTTGTGATTTCCTTGGTGAGCTGTTGTTGTTCAAGTCTGACTCTTTGTGACCCCATTTAGGGTTTTCTTGGCAAAGATACTGGAATGGTTTGCCGTTTCCTTCTCCAGCCCATTTTACAGATGAGGAAACTGAGGCAGACAGGCTTTATGTGACTGCATAGGGTCACATGGCTAGTAAATGTCTGAGGCCAAATTCGATCTCAGGTATTCCTGACTCCAAACCAAGAGCTCTATCCACTGCGCCACCTAGGAAATTCCCAAGGAGGGAACTCCTTCTACCAGCATAGATCAGTAACTGCTCTATAGTTCATATATTAGAGAGTTGCCTAGGTAGAACAGACCACCCTCTCTGCAGTAGGGGCTGGGCATGGTTCCATTGCCCCATTTCTCTTAATTACTTTCTCAAGCTTGCCTTAAACCTCCTTAGCTCACAGAGAGCTCTCCGGCAGGCTCATACAATAATGTTTGTAAAGGGCTTTGAGCTACCAAGAAAAGAGACACTACATTAAAAGCTTGGGATTATTATAGATATAAAATCAGCAGGGACACTGACAGACTTCATTATTATTAGAATCTAACCAGCTGACCACACCAATAACATGTCAAGTAAGGTAACTAGGCCTGACATAACGATGTTTGGCAGCATCACCGTCTCTGGGGAGCAGATGCTCACACAGTAAAACTGCTTCCTCTCTCTCCATTGGCAAGTGGTGAAATTTGCTTCCTTTCCTCTTTCCTCTTTATTTATTTATTTTTGACCCTGGGTCTTCCTATTTTGCCCAGGCTAGAAATTCTGTGGTCACTCAATGGTTCAATTAGCAATTCTGATCATCAGGCGCAGAAGTTTTAACTTGCTCCATTTCTGACCTGTGGTGGTTTACCCCCTTCTTAGGCAACTTGGTGCCTCCTGTTCTCAGGACTTACAATACTGGTGCCCAGGAATTAATTTGGACACTCAATCATCTTTAGTCCTGCTGCATCTCAGGACTCAACTGAAGCAGCCCACTGGCCTCAGTCTCCCCTAGCAGCAAGGTTCATAGGCCTTGTCCTTTTCTTTTTTTTAATGGGAAGCAATGGACATTATCCTAGATCACACCCTGCCACACTTCCCTCCAAAGAATGCCCCAGGATCTGCACTTCCAGTGTGAGGGAATAATGAATGAACTTGGCCTTTAAGCAACTAGGATAGAGCTGGAATTTGTACTTGGGCTCGGCTTGACATAGAGGATGAGAGGGCATTTATTTGCCAAGAATCTGGGTATCGTGGTGGCCAATGAGCTCTGAAGAGGATTCACATCCGTTACAGATACAGGATCTCAGGATATCAGAGGCAGGAGGGGTGTGCCCAGGAGTCAGGTTTTGATGGGATGTCCTGTCCATCAGAGATCCTGAATCTTTAGGTACTGGGACCAGTACCTACAGTAAAGGAGATTCTCTCCTACAAAGTCTCAGGAAATCCAAGTTACTAGGAAGCCAAAGAGTGGTGAACAGTGTCACTATAGCTCAAGGGATGTCTTCCAAAGGGGCTCAAGCTCAAGATAAGGTTTAATCCTAAAGGAGCTTGGCCTTAATCAAAGGGGAGTCAGACTTATCTCCCATTTTCTGGTCAATTATGCTCTCATGCCTTTGGGAAAAATCTCTAAAATAAAGCTTAGGTTTCGCTTAAGTCTAGTGTCCTCAAAGGGGTCCCTGCTAGAAAAATTACTCAATATACAAAAGAATAGATACTAGGAAAGGACAGCTAATTTCCTCCCCCTCAAAAGAACTACTGAAAACATAAGACTCATAAATACACATGGTCATATATGTAAAACATAAATTATCTATCACATCTACTATGCTCTCTCAAGAGGTAGGATTGACTCCATGAGACTTGTGCCTCTCTTGATGAGGCATTTCACCTTCAACAAGGCTCTGTACTGTCCATGAACTAGATCAAAAAACGAAGTTTAAATATTGGGGCCAGCCAGAGCATGACTCATCCTCTGGTGATGGTCATTTCCTCTAAGAAGGCTATATGTGGATGCAAGAGACACCTCCCACTAGGCATCCAACCCCTAATTCAAGGACACTAGACTTCTCAACTCGTGAGATTGGAGAGCACCTTTAACGCTGCTTACCCCAGATACCAAAATTACTAGTTATAACTCTGAAAGGGATGGGGGTGGGGGAGGACTGGGCTTTCAGATATCAAATATTTGTACCATGCAGTAAAGTACCTTCTGGGTATACCTCATCTCATATTACCTTGGAGTGAAGCTATAGGACTGGTACTAAATACATGACTTTAGGACACACTGAAAGACTAGAACCCAGATACTTACACAACTCCCTGGTGCTTCCACATGTCACTAAAACCCCGGGTTCCCTAATATTTTTTGCCCAGGCACAGAAAGGGTTATTGCCACCCTGAAGCGATGGTAGGTTCACTCATCAGGACCCTTGAGGATGGAGGTTCCAATCGTTAGGCTCTTTTCCCAAGTAATAGTGGACAAACTCCAAGTTCATTATTGAAGTCGTTGAATATGTTGTTTTCCTGGTTCTGCTTATTTCACTGCGCATCAATTCATATTAGTCTTCTTACACTTTGTTGAATTGGTTACATTTATTGTTTGTTATGACATAGTAATATTGTTACTCTCATGTAGCACAAGTTGCTTCCCTAAATCAACAAGCAATCTGCTTTGCTTCTAAAACTTAGTTTTGCTCCAACAAAAGTGCTGTGATGAAAATTTTAGTATATATGGGACCTTTCTTTCTGTCTCTGATCTCTTTGGGATACATGCCCAGAAGTGAGGCATTTAGGCAAAAGAATATGGATATTTTCTCATTCCCCCCTCTGTCTCCTTTTAAAAGCATAATCCCAAGTTGTTTTCCAGCATGATTGGACCAATTCTCAGCTCCATTAACAGTGTATCAGTTCACCTATTTTCCCCCAGCTTCTCCAATATTTTCATCTTGAGGGCTTTCATGAAAAGCAAATGAGATCATGTGTAGAGAATATTTTATAAACTCTAAAGTGCTAAATAAATGTAAGTTGTTATAGTTTTTAGCCTCATATTCTAGTTCTTTTTCTTCCTACCTCAACAAGCTCATGAATTTCATTATAGCAACATATAAAAACCCTATAAAACAAAGACATTTCAAGACTCCAAATGTGTATTGCAGTGGAGAGCAAGCTGGACGTGGAGTCAGGAAAAACTAAGTTCAAATCCTGCCTCTGGGACTTGCTAGCTGCTCTCTGAGCTTATTTCTCCACCTATAAAACAGATCTAGGAATTTGTAATTGGGATGTGTAGTACTTAGCCCACAAAGCTGTGAAGACCAAATGACCTAATGAATGTAAAGGGCTTAGCAAATCTTAAAGCATTATATACAGATGAGTTGTTATTATTATAAGGTCACTATCTTATGGGCCCAAATTTCATTACAAACCAAGAGTTTGGCAAGTCCCATGGACACTATTCATATTAGTAAGGGAATATGTTCTCCATCAAAGCATCACTCACAGAGCTGTGGTTGCTAAGAAACTTAGAGGTAAGATAGGAAAGCCACAGGAAGCCACAGCTTGAAACATTAATTTCAATGAAGAACAAATACAAAAATCTTCCCGGAACCAAGCCCTTTAGCTGGATGCAGTGTGGAGAATTAGGAGGAGCCCAGAGCTATGGGGTAGGCATGAGACGCAATTAGGATAACACTCTAGTCATTGCCTATGAAAGGCTGCTGAATCCTCACCCCCCTCCCCTCTACTTTATTGCTTCATGATCCAAATGAACCTTTAGGGTCTATTGCAGGGGGAGTTTCTGGGACCCATATACCGACATGCTATCTTGTTCTGTGTGCCTACCTTGTCCTGAGCCCTGGGCACAGAACAAAGACCCCTTGTCCTCTGTACCAATTGAAACTTAAGATCATTACACTAATCCAATTTGTTTGTTTTTAAGGTAAAAATTCTGGCCTCGGCAAAGAGATGAGAAAATGTACCTTTTTCCCTTCTTTTGCAGAGGTAGAAGATTGTGGAGGTAGCATGTTGTATATATTGTCAGATTTGTTGATTAGTTGATTAGTTTTGCCCAACTGCTTTCTTCCCTTCCCCACCTTTCTCTTTTGTTCTGTGTTAACAACAGATGGTTCATGGGATAGAGAAGAGGGAGGGGATCATAGCATCATAGATTTAGATTGGACAGGACCTTAGAGGTAAGCTAGTCCAATCTCCTTATTTTTTTATTTTTTTCAGTTTTCAACATTCACTTTTATAAGATTCTGAGTTCCAAATTTTTTTCTCCCTCCCTCCATTTCCTCCTCCCTCCCCCAAATGGCAAGCAATCTGATAATAGGTTATACATGTACAATCACATTAAACATATTTCCACCTTGGTCATCCAACCTCCTCATTTTACAGATGAGAAAAGGAGGGCCCAGAAAAGGACTACAGGACTTTCCCAAGGCCATCCATGAAGTAAGAGGCAGAACAAGGATCTGAATTGTCTTGAGATCCAGTACTCTTCTGTTTAGAAATAAAGGCAATATAAACATAAACTACATTAGTTAAAAACTAAAGAGGCCAGCCTGTGATCTCTAAGGGGCTCTCCAACTGTACGTCTATAATTCTATTATCCTATTATGCTATTATTATGCTCATCTTACAGATGGGGAAACTGAGGCAAACAGAAGTTCAGTGACTTCCCCGAGGGTCACGCTACTAGTATATAACGAAGGTTGAATTTGAACTCAAGTCTTCCTGACTCCAGGCCCAGGGCTCTATTTATTGTACTACCTAGCTGCCCATGGTATAAAAACAAAAGACAATAATGAAACTTTTAAAAAAGAATCAAAACTGCGGGTGATTTAAAAGTTAAGGAAAAGATAAATAAGTTTCACTGGACTACAGTGTATTATCTATGGTGACTTGCCCATGAAGACAATTTTTATAAAAGACATAAGCAGGGGCCTATATGATCAGAAAAGGAGGTGGGCACAGCCTGTAGTGACAGAAAAGAATAGCAGATGGACAGCTGTCCTGAGTGCTTTCTGGAGATCCACAAGTACAGGGTATTCCAAAAGTCTTAGTGAAAATTTAATAATAATATTGAATAATAATGATAATGATAAACTCTAATAGATTAAAACTAAGACTTAGGGGAAAGTATCCAGCACATTGAAGGACACTTTAAGTAGGATTTATGGAAGGACGTGCATAAGATTTGTCAAAGATCAAGGGGCTTGGATAGAAGGACATACCCATTATAGATCAAAGATGACCTCTCCAATGAAACGTTCAAGTAATTGAGTCTTGGGGTGAAGAATAGCTTTTTTGGAGGGCAGGAGAGCATCGAATACCACAGTAGTCTTCTCCCCTAGACTCAATTACTTGAACTTCCACTTGCCTCTATAGGTATGTCATAGCTCCTCAACTAGAGGAGAAACTCCTGAATTCAAATCACAAGCTGTGTGAGTTTGGGCAAGTGCTTAACCTCTCTGGGCTTCAGATTCCTGATCTGTCAGATGAAGTGTTCAGACTACATGTAGCTTCTGAGGTCTCTTGCAGTTCTTTTCTTTCGAGGCAATCTGGATTAAGTGATTTGCCAGGGTCACACAGATAGTAAGTGTTAAGTGCCTGAAGCTGGATTTGAACTCAGGTCCTAACTCTAGGGCCAGTGCTCTATCCACCTGGCCACCTAGCTGCCTCTGGTATCTTGCAGTTCTAAGTCTATGATGATGAGATTCTTGGGGGGAGGGGCTGGGTGTCCTACTTTATGCCCCATCCCTTCTCCCCTTACTCTGCCTCCCCCTAACACAATGCGTAGCATAGGCAGTGCTCAATAAATATTTATTCCCATGATTTGCCTTTCACTGGGCCAGAAGAGAACAGAGAAGAGCCCAATAAGAAAGAAGGAGACAAGCCAAAGTCAGTCCTGTTCAGAGCTAAGAGTGGGATGGGAAGGAGGCAGAGTTGGCATCCAGGACCACAAAGGTCAGCTCAGCCTCTGACTTCCCTGCTCCAGGACCCTGCTTAGGCCTCATTCAGCTCCAGGATGGAGATTCCTGTCCTGTAACTAATTACCTAAATGGACACAGGCTGTTGAGAGACAGTCACTATTCCCTAATAGAATTTGCCCTCAAGTGCAATTTAATTTTCTCCGAGGTTGTTTTCCAGCCCCTACCCCCTTCCCTCCCCCTAGACACCAGTGTTTCCCCAGCCTCAGAGTGGGATCAAAGCACTTTCTCTTCAGGGAAACCTGCCACCCTCCTCTCCCCTTTCCCCTGATCTCCTTCCTGCCTTTGTCCTTCCCCTGAGCGACCCCTTCTCTCCATGGCCCAAGCCCCTGCCCCTGCCTCCCTTTCTCTTTTAGGTAACTCTCTGGCGTTCTTCCTTGGAGGGGACTCAGTGTGCCCTGGATACAGTGTGCCCTTATGAACACTTTGGCTTTGTAACTAAAGCTGGGCTCAATTTAAAGTAAACCCTCCCAAGCTCCGAATCTTCAAAATGAAGGGTAATTTGTCCTCCTGACCTCTGGTAAGTACAGCTCCTTCTGCATTCTTCATTCTGCATGTACAGGGCATGGCGGTGGGGGTGGGGTGGGAAATGGAAAGGGGGAGCTGAGAAACTCCACAGTAGATCTTGGAGGGGGTGGTGGTGGAGGAATGTCTTCTCCGACTCTTGTTAGGGGATCTCCACAATGTCTTTCATGCTATGTGAGCACAACTAGGGTCAGGACAAAGCTCTGAGATTTTTAAGGTATAGTCAGCCTTCTTAGCAGCTCTGGCTCCCTTCTTCATCAGAGGCCTTCAGGCTCTGCTGATTCCTCCCTCCAAAAGTGTGGATTGTAAAGCTCTTGAACTTGACTCTGGTGGATGGGAAGGTCAGAAGGACAAACTGGGGGCTTTGTCCTCTTCTGGTAGTGGGCTGAGAATGGCATTGCTGGGTATGCTGGCGTTTTGAATCATCTTTCTTTCTTTCTCCTCCTTGGACTCCCAGATGGGGATCTCCTTCTGTGGAAGATGCTTTTCATTCCTTTCTCTGAGAATCCCCTCAGGCTGTCTGCTAGCAGCCTTCTAGCCCTAATTACTGAGTTCTGGGCGACTTGGGCCAAGGGAGTTCTGGGTAGGATCAAGTCTGGGTCTTGTGGTATTTGCTTCACAGTTTAAAAGCATGGAAGAGAGTGTTAGAACTGGAGGACAGACAGAGAAGGGGAGGGAGAAACAGAGACAGAGAGGGAGACAGAGAGTGACTGGGAGGGAGGGAGAGAGAAACAGAGAGAGAGGAAGGGAAGAAGAGAGAGAGAGAAAGACAGAGAGAGAGAGAGAGACAGAGAGACGGAGACAGAGACAGAGACACAGAGAGACAGAGACACAGAGAGACAGAGACAGAGACACACAGAGAGAGAGAGAGAGAGAGAGAGAGAGAAGAAGAGAGAAAGAGAATTGTATCCAAAGGAAACAGGAGGAAAAGGGGAGTAAGACTTGAAACCAGCAAGATTATAAAAGATATAATTGAGATGAGGGGAAAGCAGGGAAACTGATGTGGCTTGGAGGGCTAGAGGAAAATTCCACCATGTATGGAGTTAGACAGGGATAAAAAAATGGCCTGGCTCTCATACATCTGGAGGCCCTCTTCTTTGGTGGGCACAGTGAAAGGGATTCTGGAAAGTATCTTTTTCTTTGCTATCAAAGTCTTGAGATGAGAGGAAGAGAGGGCTGGAGAGAAAGATGACAGAGGATGGATTGGTGTCAGGTTGGGGTCAAATTCAAGAAGATAAGAATGTCCATTCCAGGCACCATAGACACTTTCTAGCCCTGGGGCTTGCTCATTGGGTATGTGCATTTGTACAGATTCATGCTTAGCTTATCTAGGTCTCTCTGTCAAGGCAGAGCAGTAGAATGGAAGGAAGGCTGGATTTGGAGTCAAGAGAGGGGCTTTGGGTTCAGATCTTGTCTCTTGACACTTCTAGGCTCTGTGAATATAGGCAGGTCATGTAACTGATCCTCGGTTTCCGTCTGTAAAATGGGAATAAAAATAACTACTCACAAAGTTATTAGGGATAAGGTTTGGACCTGGGATTTTCCTGGTATAGGGAATTCCCAGGATGAGGAAAGCCAGGTCACCACCTTCTCAGCAGATTATATGTCTTGTCCAGAGTCACCCAGCCACTTTGTGTCACAGGAGAAGCTTGAACCCAGACTTTCCTGGCTCTGAGACCAGCTCTCTAACTATTGCGCAAAGCTACCACTCTCCCAGGATTAGGATCCCATTGTTAGGGACCCTGAAAGCACCATATGAATACCAGCTACTGTTATTATTGCTGCACATTCATTCACTTGTGACATCATGGATCTTGGGCTGGAAGGGACCTCAAAGCCTCTTAGTCCAACCTCCCTCATTTTACAGCTGAGGCCCCAGGAGTTTAAGTGACTGGTCACACAGGTAGCAAGCATCAGAATGGGATTGGAACCTATCAACAATTCTCTATTTTTTTTAACATTTATTTTATTTTTAGTTTATGGAATAAAACATTTCTATATTTCTATAACTTCTATTTCTATATTTCTATAATTTCTATTTCAAGCATGTCTATAACATAGTATAATAAAAAGATGATTGCACATGAAACTACAAATCTATTATGTACATCTCACTATTCCTTTTAAATAAACAAAGTTATTGGGGTGGGGAGCCAAGATGGCGGCTGGAAAGCAGGGACTAGTATGAGCTCCCTGCCGAGGCCCTCCAAAAACCTATAAAATATGGCTCTGAACCAATTCTAGAACTGCAGAACCCCCAAACAGCAGAAGGAAGCAGGGCTCTAGCCCAGGACAGCCTGGATGGTCTCTGGGTAAGGTCTGTCCCACACGGAGCTAGGAGCAGAGTGGAGTGGAGCAGAGTGGAGCAGAGTCCAGCATGGGCGGCACAGACCAACCAGACCAGGAGCCAGGCAGAGCATGCCCTAGCCCCCTGAATCAGTGAGCTATGGCAGTTAGCAGACTTTTCAACCCACAAACACCAAAGACAACAGAGAAGGTTAGTGGGAAAAGCTGCGGGAGTGGAAAGAGTTTGTGGTTTGGCCACCATCCCGGGGGCAGTGGAGGTGGGGCAGCTTCAAAACTATAGCTGCAGTTGCTTCTGGTCCCAGGCCCACCTGGTGGGAGGAATT
>CM053626.1:277962331-278003730 GCA_028646595.1 Phalanger gymnotis | reverse complement strand
AGAGGGGAGAGAATTTGGAACTCAAAGTCTTAAAAACAGATGTTCAAAAAAAAAGTTTTTGCATGAAACTAGAAAATAAGATACATAGGCAATGGGGTGTAGAAATTTATCTTGCCCTATAAGAAAGGAAGGGAAAAAAGGGATGAGAGAGGAGTGGGGTGACAGAAGGAAGGGCTGACTAGGGAACAGGGCAACCAGAATATACTCCATCTTGGAGTGGGGGAGGGTAGAAATGGGGAGAAAATTTGTAATTCAAACTCTCATGAAAATCAATGCTGAAAACTAAATATATTAAATAAATAAAGACAAAAAATAAACAAAATTATCATTTAAGTTTTTTTCTTCTTCCCTTTCCCCCCCCCCTCGCCCCCCCCGGAGGTGGATACCATTAGACACAAAGAGGTACATATATATGTATATTTATATACATATATATGTAGATATATATACGTGTGTGTGTGTGTAAAATTATTCTACACATACTTCTATTTACAAACCTTTATTGAGCATTGTTATGTGCAAGGCACTGTATAAGATACAGAAATTAATAAGGTTCTGCCCTCAAGTGGTTTATAATCTGTATGCCTATGCTTGGTTGTATGGGTGTATACTTAAGTGTATTCAGATGCCTATGACTCAAGGGAACTACCTCTTAAGAATATCTGGTAGCTGAGATAAAGGCACAGGCAGGGTAAAACTTGGAAAAGTCTTTGCCCTAAAGGATTTCCTTTGTGATGACTAGGATAGCTTCAGTCCTGGTGGTCAGAATTCTTCTCTATGGATCAGTATCTTGAACAGAAGACCTTCTATGCTCAAGTACAAATACTCCTATAGTGACCCAAGATTGGGATGTAGAGGAAGAAATCTGGAAAGAAAAATATTTACGGTGTACCAGCAACAGAGGAATTTTACGCTAATGCGCTCTCTGGTCCCCTTAGCCTAGCTGTTCAAAACCTTCCCACTTTCTACTTTTTAAATTTTGTATAA
Source organism: Phalanger gymnotis (assembly GCA_028646595.1). Taxonomy (NCBI): domain Eukaryota; kingdom Metazoa; phylum Chordata; class Mammalia; order Diprotodontia; family Phalangeridae; genus Phalanger; species Phalanger gymnotis. The sequence continues at coordinate 278,002,743 of CM053626.1, read as the reverse complement.
GAAATAAGAGAAATATAAATTTAGGTTAAATAAATAAAAGAAATAAAAGAAAGAATGGAAGAAAGAAAATAGAAAAGATCATGCTTCCATCTCTATTCAGATTAATATCAGTTCTTTCTCTAGAGATAAAGTTTGTTTCATCATCAGTCCTTTGGGATTGTCTTGGATCGTTGTATTGCTGAGAATAGCTGATTTATTTGTAGTTCTTCATCGTACAGTATTGCTGTTACTGTGTACAGTGTTCTCCTGGTTCTGTTCGCTTCACTATGCATCAGTTTGTGTCAGTCTTTCTGGGTTCTTCTGAAATCATCCTGCTTGTCATTTCTTATTGCACGACAACATTCCGTTACAATCATATACACAGCTTGTTTAGCTATTCCCCAGTTGATGGCATCCCCTTGATTTCTAATTCTTGGCCACCACAAAAAGAGCTGCTATCAATATTTTTGTACATGTGGGTCCTTTTCCCATTTTCATGATCTCTTTGGGATACAGACCTAGCAGTGGTACTGCTGGATCAAAGGGTATGCACAGTTTTATAGCCCTTTGGGTGTCCACTCTCCACTTTTCATCTCTATTTTTCCAAAATTTAACTTTCACAATTTTTTATTCCAAGTGTCTGATATGAGTTCCTATGAATACATTTAGCTTACCTCACTTAATACTCCAAAAGCTTTGAGATTTCATTAGAGGAGTTCTCTCTACCTTCCCCTCTCTACCTGTGCCCAGTAGCTCACAACTCTCCACTAAGAGAGTCCTGGTCCTAATCCTAAGATAGTAAACCCCTCTATAGTGGGTCCATGCTGGGGGACCGACTAGAGTTTGCATTCCATTGATGTCATCTTCAAAAACTCTGGGACATCAAAGCAGGACTTTAGAGGAGGATCTAATTTAAGCTCTGTTCAAAGGAACTTGGCAAGAGGGTGAGTGAATTGTGTTCTATATTCAATTTGCCAAGTATTTATTAATCTCTCGTGACATAATAGCAACAACATTTTAAATAGAAGTTTAAGATTTGCTAAGCACTTTTACTTATTTGATCACTACAACAACCCTAAAAGTTAAGATATTGGACATATTACCTATTTTAAAAAACAGGAGAATCTGGCCTCAGACGTTAGCTGTGTGACCCTGGCCAAGTCACTTACCCCTGATTGCCTCAAAAAAAAAAAAAACCAGGAAGGGAGCAGCTAGGTGGCCAGTGGATAGAGTATTGTTGCTGGAGTCGGGATGACCTCAATTAAAATCCAGTTGCACGTACTTACTAGCTGTGTGACCCTGGACAAGTCACTTAACCCCAATTGCCTCAAAAAAAAAAAACTCCCAAAGAATCAAGAGACTGAGACTCAGAGGAGTTAAGTGACTTGCCCAGGGTCACAAAACAAAGAAGTTTCAGAGGCAGGATTTGAGCATGGGCCTCACCTGACTCCAAGTCGAACATTCCTTCTACTATACCCTCCTGTCTAGATGTCCCAGACCTAGAGAAATACAAAGATAGAATAAATAAGACATAATCTCTATAAAGAGGCAAAGAGTGTTTGACCTGAAATCAAGAAGACTTGAGCTCGTGTCCAGCCTCAGACACTTACTAGCTCTGTGTCCCTGGGCAAGTAATTGCGCCTCAATTTTATCATCTGGAAAATGGGGATAATGAAAGCACCTACCTCCCAGGGTTGTTATGAGGATCAAATAAGTTAACATGTATAAAGCACTTTGCAAACCTTAAAGTGCCCTGCAAATGTTAGTGATGACGATGATGATGATGATGCTTAAAACCTAGTGGGTCACATACACACAGATAATTATTATCGATCGATCTTTAATCTAGTAACTATTTTTATTCATTCAGATCTCCTGGTTTTCATTCTTCCCTTTGTTTTCGTATGCCCGATTTAATCCTGGGATGTTAACATGTCAACAGAATAGCCTCTAAACATCTCCCCACAATCCTGGGTTTCTCTAGTCTACAATTACCCACAACACCTCTGGGAAAAGTGGGCACGAGCCCATATCAGGGATAATGAGGCACAAATGTACAGAATGCAAGATTGACAAGGCAGTTTACAACTCTGTAACTGCAGGAGTAGGAGCAGGGGCCAGGTGTGGAAAATGAAGACGTGTGGCAGCAGACATGTGATTGGGCTCATAGAGTGTTAAGGCTGGAAAGGACCTTAGAGATTGTGGAATAGAAGCTGGAGGAGTGGGTGGGTGGGAAGGAGGGGGAACAAGATGTCAAAATCTTATTTGGCCATAAATGTTCCTGGGCATTTAAAAAAAAAGAATGGGCATTTGAAAGGTAGTTTCTCTCAGAACCCGGGTTTTGTCCCCCCGCCCCCGTTCCCAAAGAAGAAAAAACAATGTCCTCCATGATGCTTCAAAAAGCAGACTCCATTTCTTGCCTTAAGGCATTCACACTTAGTTGCAGTGGAACATCCAGGGATCAAACATTCTCAAGTTCAAGTTCCAGATTTGAAAGGAAAAAAAGAGATCCTTTCTCCATGACCTGAATGAGTTTCTTAACTTCTCTTTCACTTTATTATTAAAAACAAAGAAATAATACAGTATGACAAAAGGAATATAACATAATAAATATAATAAAGGGCTAAGGCATTCCTGTCCAACCCAAGTACTTCTTTGCTGAGTAAGAGGACAAATTAAGTATTTGCTGTAATACCTGCTGGTCTTCAACTGTGGGTAGCTACTCCTAAAACAGTCATTCACAAACTACTATCTATTGTACTTCCCCTAACCAACCAGACAATAGACAAGGCTGGCTTTTAGCAAAGGCATTTACTAAAATGGCATTAGAGCAGTAAAGGCAGCTAGGTGGCGCCATAGTGCACAGAGCACTGGACCTCCAGTCAGGAAGACTCATCTTCCTGAGTTCAAATCTGACCTCAGACACTTCCTAGCTGTGTGACCCTGGGCAAGTCACTTAAACCTGTTTGTCTCCGTTTCCTCATGTGTAAAATGGGCTAGAGAAGGAAATGGCAAACCACAGTAGTATCTTTGCCAAGAAAACCCCAAATGGGGTCACGAAGAGTCAGATATAACTGAAGAACAACACAAGAGTTTTAGCTACAGAACATCCCCCATAATCCTGGGGTACTCTAGTCTACAATTACACACAACACCTCTGGGAAAAGTGGGCACGAGCCCATTTCAATGGTAATGAGGCACAAACGTACAGAATGCAAGAGTGCTAAGGAAGTTTACGACTCTGCAATTGTAGGACCTGGGAGTCCTTTCTCTCCTCATATAGTCCTCTCGCAGTTTTGCTTTGGGTACACCAGTAGATTGCTAAGTTGGGGTCCCAGAGTCTGCTCCTCTCTTGAGTCCATAGCTGGCTCTCTTTTCTACTGCCAGGGGTGATTTCTCTTTGTATCCATGTGTTCTTGCAATGTATGTCTTGTGATCCCTGGTGAATGTAGTATATCCTTATTGACTAAGTAGCTCCAAATCAACGCCACGTGACTGATTTGGGGGTACGGAAGGTGAGGAGAGAACATCCCCTCCCCATTGGTGCCTTGTGGAATGAGGAGTCTCCTCCACTCCACCCAGGGGTGTCCACAATTCCTTCCAATTTTTGGACTCTCTGCAGAGCTAGAACTCAACCTTTTAATGGCTCTCAAACCGTGGCTGGCTTTCTGCTCAACCATGTTGTCCTACTAATAATTATACCTTAAAAAGGGATCACAGAAAGTTAACATATCAAAACCTCGTCAACATTGAGGACGTTCTGTGACTACATCAACTAATTGGAGAAAATGAATTACATCTCCCTTCCCTTCTGTTGTCATCTGCCCTTTGGACACTGGCTCAGTAACAGGTAGAATTCGCCTAGTCCTTATTGACTATAATCCACCCCAAAATTCAGCTCCTATCAAACCCATGGGATATGGAGTAAGCTTTGGAAAAATTGTGCTGTTTTAGAATGTAAAGTTCCTAGAAATCAGGGACCTTTCCAGCTTAATATTATCTGTGGGAGACCTACCACATGGCTAGGGACAGATGGGCTCCTAATAAGTGCTATTCAAGGATAAAGATGACAATGGTGTTTTCAAAGCAACAGCTTTAGGAAAAATTCGATGTTTTTGTTTTCTCATAAGGAACTCCATTCGCTAAAACAAACAACACCCCCCTCCCCACCGGAAGCCATCAGTAATGCTCTTATCTCTTATTCCAGTTATCCAATGAGTCTATGCTGTCCTGAGAATCTGATGCCCACCTCCATCACCATCTCTTCTCCATGCCTTCTCCCAGTCCCTATGCTAAGACGGGAAACTCCACTGGTTGCCACATGCCCCTGGGACCCAGGCTGTAAATATCCCTGGAACTGGGCCCCTGCAATAATAGTTCCCAGCACTTGACAAATTGCTTTCCTCCCAACAACCCTGGGAGGGAGGGAGGAAGGGAGGGCAAGTACCATTATTACCCCTGCTTTATAGATGAGGGAAAAGTCTCCAAGGGGTTAGGGGATGTGCCTGTGGTCATATGGCTAGTAGTGTCAGAGTCAAGAACTCCAGCCCAGGCCTTCTGACTCTAAGTTTGGCATGCTTTCCATGATGGAAGTCCCAGTGGCCACCCCCTGATAAGCAGCCTAGGGAGAAGATTTCTCCTAGGAGGCTGGAGGAAGGAATGGAGACAAAAGACAGAGCGGGAGGAGAGAGGAGGCTATGACAGATTACTGGAAAGGCCTGGGTGGACAGATGGAAAAGAGCAAAGGATACTGTTCTTTTATTGGAAAACTCCTTGTAGCTCCCTGAAGCAAGACAGTGGCTCCCTAGGGGCTTTGCTGGGGATTGGTCTCCTTGGTTCTCTTTGCTGGGATGAGTAATATGGACCGGGGCAGAGGGTCTATATCAATCTAGCCCAGCAGAAAAATGAATGAAAATTGAATTCCCCAAGGAGAGTGGGGGGAGCTGTTATCCAGACAGAGATAAATCAAAGGATGCCTCAGAGGCAGGGGAAGAGCAGGCTTCCAATAGCAGCAGAATAATTAAGGAAACAGTTTCAAAATGCAAATGCTAGAATGGGATGGGGGGTGGGGGTGAGGTTGATGGGTCGGGATGGAAGGATGATTAAAGCTGGGAAGGAGAGGGGATGAAAAAAGCAGTGAAGGTGATACATCCCCTGGTTCAGTGATGCTGTGTGGTTTAGCTCTCCCTAGGAACTATGAGCTCTTCTACTCCAGGAAGCCAATAGCTCCTAGAATTTATAGATCTGAACACACAAGTCCTTCCTAGATTGGGTTTCTGGAGATCTGCCCTCAGAATTCGATTTCGAGCCCTCTGGGTGCCCTGGTTGGATTCCCAGGTGTATGATTATTTATTGAAGTCTCCAGAGAGTGTTCGGCAGGGTGCCTGGTATATAAAAGATGTGATTACTGCCCTCGGTGAACTTTCTGGAGTATACGACCAGTTCACAATGGAGGCCAGACATCAGGAAGATTTAAGTAAGAAATTTACACACATATACACCCCAATTAAGGCAACATACAGCCAGAAAGAGGAACCGGCCATCTCTCTTTTTTCCTTCTACACACAAAATGCACCACAACAAAGCATAGCTCAAAGAAACATTGGCTTGGCAGGAGCTGTGCCTCAGTTTCCCTTGACTGCTGTGCATCCCTCTGATGTGTAGCTTTACATGCAATTCCTCTTGTCTCAAAATAATATCTAGGCAGCCTGGAGAGTGGAATTTTCCAGGATTCAACATACAGGCGCTTATTAATATTTTAAAATTTTACTTCTGAAAAACAAAAAAAAAAATTTTAAGGTCCTGGAAACTTGTGTGATTATAATGCTTAGTCCAAGAGAAGAATTGGGAAGATGCACTTCCCTCCCTTCTTTGCAAAGGTGGAGGACTATGTGTGTGGAATATTGCATATTCAAGCAAATGCTGTTGATGTGTTTAATTGGTTTTGCTAAACTTCTCTTTCTCCCACCCAGCCCTTTAAGTCTTCATGAGGGAAGGTTCTTTAAATAGGGCAGAGAGAAGGAGGTAGTATGGAAATAAAGCTGATATGAAAGTAAAATTCTTAATTAAAACAAGATTAAAAATAAAATAAATACATTTTACTTTGGGGACCCTTTGTCTGAGACCTACCTTTAGCATCTCCTTTGATAGAAAGTCACTCACTAGGTGCCGCACCTTACACATCTCAGTTCAATTCAACATGGATTAATAATTGCTTGCTACCTTTGTGTTGTGCCCAGGCAGTGGGGATACAAAGACAAAGAAAAGAAAGGAAAGAAAAGAAAAGAGAGGAGAGGAAAGGAAAGGAAAGGAAAAAGAAACAGTCCCTGTCTTCAAAGGATTTACGTTTTATTGAAGGAAAACAACTTGAACACAGACAAATAAATTCAAAATGTACAAAGTAAATACAGGTATAACCTGGGGCCTTGGGGCCTCACATTCTGTGTTTATTTGAACCTCCTTCAAACTTGGGGATGACCCTAAAATATTACTTTTTTCTTGACTCTTGCCCTATAGAGGGGTTACTCCAGGAAATTACTGAATAAATCTTACTTCTAGGATTCTACAAATGTGGATAATGGGGATTTCTAACATTAGTACAAGCACTGAGGTAACAATTGCACTTATTGCCTACCAAATAGTCTTTATTTAACCCCACAGAACATAAGCAAATGTAGAAAATAAGGCATTCACATTAGCCTATAAAAAATCATTGCAATTCTCCTCCCTTGTAAGTGGGTCCCACTTTGCCATAGGGTTCTAAATCCTCCATACATAGCACAGCCTCATGCTTTGTTCTTCCCTCTGAAAAGAATTAAAACTTTGGGGCCCACTAGATCCCAACATTCCATTTTTGTTCATTTCCCACTCTCCAGATATTCTGTGAGGCTTTGGATTCCCCAAGAAGGGAAGTATACTTGGGGCAGGCTTATACCTTCCTTCTCTTCCAAGGTATACCCTCTGAAGAACTCACTGCTTATGGTAGAATGGAAAGTCCAGGTTCCTTGTTTCCCTACATGTTGGCTTTTGGTTCCTTACTCTGCGCATCATTGGGAGCCACATGCATAATCAGATTGTCTTAAAGAATTATATTATTAAGGACATTTTCTTTTTCTTGAGAGAAAAGATCCTGGAATTCTTGCACATGAGGTTTACTCATGAGACAATTCCCAAGACAAGAGCTGTCCAAGAAATCTTCCTTCTCTGGCTAGTAGGCAAGATTTGGGGATCCTGCCATTAACAGGTTTTTGGGCAGAGGAGGTGGTGGGGGATCAGCCTTCCTCCTCCCTTCCCTGATCATTCCAGTACCACATGGAAGTGGCCTTGTAAAGAAACTGCACCTGGTTGCTCCAGGGTCCTTCATAACAATCATGGTCCAGGGGGAAAAGTATTGATTCTATTGTTAGAGGGATGGTGCTCAAATCTCACATTGGATGGTTACTGTAACCACAGACAAATGCCAGTTCTCACTTTTCTCACCCATAAAATGTAAAAGACTCACCACATATCTCTAAGAGTCCTTCTAGCTCTGAGTATTATATTAGGCAGCCAGTACTCAACCCCCTACCTCCCACCCTGAGCCCTGCTATTTTCAGAGTAAGTCAAGACATCTCTATAGGCTTTGCTATGCTTGGAATGCTCTCACTCCCCACCCTTGCCTGCTGTATATATGTTATTGTAAAACAGGTAGGTGGCCCAATAGATAAAGGCACTGAACCTGATGTCAGGAAGACCTGAGTTCAAATCCTTAGCTGTGTAACTGAGCAAGTCTTTTAACCTTTTTTTTGGCCTCAATTTCCTCCCAGTAAAATGGGGATAGTAACAGCACCTGTCTCCAAGGACTGTTGTGAAGATAAAATGAGATGATGTTTTTAAAGCACTTTGCAAAGTTTAGATCACTCTATAAAGGCTGGAGGACAATTATGCCTTCTAAGTTTACTGGGGATTGTTGACTATTGCTGTAGGTCATGGTCACTGACTTGGGACCTCAGAGATCATTCTGATCCAACTTGCCCCCTCCCTTAATTTATCATTTGAGGAAACTGAGGCCCAAAGTAGTTAAATGATTTGCCTAAGGTCACAGAAGTAATAGAAATCTCATATAAACTCACATTCTCTAGCTTCAGATCCAACTTCCTCAGCTTTGTGATTTCATAATAGGGAATTCCTGGTGAGGATCCTCCCTCTACCCAGCCACATTGACAATAGCCAGGCAATGTGTAGGCTTATTGCCTGGGGTCCTGAGAAGTTAAGTCAGGGCTAAATAGCCAGGATGTGATGGCAGTTGGATTGGAATTTAAGTTTTCCTCAGGTGGAGGCTGGGCCACTATCATCTGTAAACCAGGAAGTTCTTAACTCTCTTTGGCAGTCAGGGGACACTTAAAGACCCCTTCTCAGAATCATATCTTTAAATGAGTAGAATAAAATACATAGGACTACAAAGGGGACTAATTATATTGAAACCTTTATCAAAATATTAAAAAGAAAAAACATCCTGCAGTAAACCATGGTGAGTCTTAAGAAGCTTAAGATCAAATGGGGAGGGAATAAGTGTTTATTCATTACTTACTATGCCAATCACCATGCTAAGTACTTTTTACAAATATTGGCTTATTTGGTCCTCACAGCAACCTTGAGACATAGGTGCTATTATAACCTCCATTTTACAGTTGAAGACACTGAGGCAAGAAGAGGTTAAGTGACTTGCCTAGGGTCACACAGTAAGGGTCTGAGCTCAGATCTAAACTGAGATTTTCCTGGCTTCCAGCCCAGGGTTCTATCTATTGCACCACCAGTTGCCTCTGGGAGATTACATTAGCATTGTCTCAAGCTATTTCTTTCAATTATCTCATCCTTTCTTTCCCTCCCCTGCCACTGACAACCTTTAAGAAAATCTGTTTCCAGAAAGGATTACAGTAATAACTTTTGGGGGATAAACTTGAAAATTTTACATAATTGGGTGTTGATATTTACAATCATCCCCTGTCTTCCCTCTTCTGCCCCCACTGTTCCAAGGTGCCATTGCCTTATAGTGCATTGGGAAGGAAGGAGCCTTGAATTTGGAGTCATAAGTGTGACTACAACAAAGAGACTCAGACTCTGCCTGCCTTAGGCATGTCATTGAACCTCTGTAAAGTGGGAATAATCATACCTGTACTACTACTTCACAAAGTTGTTGTGAGGCTCAAAAGAAATAATATATGGGAGCCATATAAATGAGTTTGTAAAGAAATTAATTTCTATGACTATCTATGGAGGCTGGATGTTAATAATGGTCTTCTTACATTGTTCTCTAGCCCTGGAGGGGTGTGGATAAATTGGGAGATCAAAGTTAATAACCTAGTCCAATTGCTCAGAGAAAGGGTCAGTGTGAAAGAAGATAGGCTTTCAATCTTTTGAGTTGTCAAGCTGCCTGCAAAGCTATTGGTTCAGTCATTATCCAACTCTTCATGACCCCATTTGGGGTTTTCTTGGCAAAGATACTGGAGTGATTTGCCATTTTCTTCTCCAGCCCATTTTACAGATGAGGAAACTGAGGCAAACAAGGTGAAGTGAGGTACCCAGGGTCACACAGCCAGTAGGTGTCTGAGGCCAAATAGTAACTCACAAAGATGAATTTTCCTGACTCCAGGTCTGTCTCTCTATCCACTGAGCCACCTAGTTGCACACTTCTCACTGCATCATCAAAAGATGGGGATAGCTGGTGAAGAGTTAAAAAAGAAACACTTTCATGTAGTAGATAGGGCACTGGACTTGGAGTCTGGTAAACCTGGGTTTGAATTCTCTCCTTAGACAATAGCTGTGTAACACTAGCCAGCTTCAGGACCCTCATTTGACAAACAAGGGAGTTGGACTCAGGGGCCTCTGAAGTCGCTCCCAAGTTTAAATCTATGGAAATCCCAACCAGAGCAAAGACTGTAGAAATTATTGTGATAAAAAGTGAAAACACAACTAATAATCTCTTTCTTAATGCTAATGATACTAGCCAACCATCAGATGCTTGAGGCCATGACTCGGGCAAAGGTCGAAGAAGGGATTCTGGCCACACTAGCACAGTTCAAGTTGGTCCAGGTAAATGTTTGGTGTCTCCCTCAGACTAGTTTGAAAATGATGAAAGAACTAGTCTGTAGGAGGTGCTGTGGCTCGCTACGGGAGGTCTGCGTAAAGGGAGGTGTGAGGAGGCATTCTTTGGTGTTGGGGTAGGGCAAAGCAGAAGAGACAAGATTTGGGTTTAAGTGCGTGTGTTTGCTTACTCAGGTGAAATGCCAGGTGAGGGGGCTGCCCCAGGCAAACCTCAGGCAAAATCCGAGGGTGTGGCCGGCAGCGTTGAGTTCCTTCCAGGGCAGGTGATGGTTTCGCTTAGAGAGAAGGAAATTTACCTTGGATTCAAAAGATGTTTAACTCCCTACATCACTGCTACATCAAGCCTGGAGAGAGGCAAGGGCAGAAGTTCTTAACCTCAGATCCAGGGACTTGGTTTTTCTTTCTTAAAAAATTTCCATGTAATTTCTTTCCTTTATGAACCTTTTATTTTCTGCATTTAACAAATTATTATGAGTAGGAGTCCGTAGCTTCACCAGATTGCCCAGAAGGTTAAGATTCCCTGCTCTAGGGGGTGAGAATTTGGGGGTTTGGATAGAAAACGAAGCGAGAGGTCTCGCCTCCCTTTTGGAGTCGGTAGTGGGCAGCCGCGTGTGGGTGGGGCAGTGGCAAAGAGGATTGGGTCTCCATGGGCTTTAAGAAAGAACACCCCAGCTTGGACCCTTTGGCCAAATGGGGTTGAAGTTCACTTGTACGCAGGATATGGAAGAATCCGGACCCCAGCTCCCAGAGCCCTCGGTGAAACGGTCGTCACCCTCCAACTAGGATCCCAGCCTTCTAGGGACCGATCACTGACCAGAAAGAAAGAGGGCTTTGGGGAGTGTTGTGTTAGGATCAGCCCTCGCCGACTTATAGCGCATTTTACATCGATTGCAGGGCGCTAGATGAAGTATCTTCGATTGTCTCATAATGATATTAGAGTAGAATTAATTATGTCGTGTCGCATTCTATCTTATTTACTTTCCGAATCCGCCTTACGAAGAATTTGTTTTTAATGTGTTAGTATATATAATGTAAACGAAAATAGAAATCCATGTGCTTATCAATATGGTCGTTTTTCCTTTACAATTTTTTGGCTGTACATATATACGTAGATTCGTGTTATGCCCAGAGGCAGAAACACACATGAAAGAACACTCATTTTTAAATCATTGTTCGATTTCCAGTTTACAAAGTAAGCAGCTGCAATTCTCAGATGCAAAAGGAACAGAAAAAGATAGACATGTCCCGTCCGACGGAAGGAGGGGAACCCAAGCTGGGATAGGAGAGCGGAGAGGGGAAAGGGGAGAGCGGGCGGGGGCGGCGCAGCCCAAAGAGAGTCTGGTGGCCGGCAGAAAGGAAGGCGCACGGTCCGGTGCTGCTGGTGGGAGGCAGACAGCGGCAGGCCCAAGACGATTTACCTCCTTTTAAATCGTGTGAGGGGCGTATAGGAGGAAAGCCCACCTACCTCGTCCCACCCTGTCCCCAAGGACATAGTCTCGAGCTGCGATTCTCCAAGACCCTGCTGCCACCAGCCAGCCCGGCAGCCTTAGGCGCGACTACAGCGTTCTTAGCCTAGCACCCTCCGCTGAGTCCCTGGCCAGCAGCAGCCAGATCCCAGACAGGAAGGAAGAAACGGCAAGACGCCTGGATAGAGCTTGGTCTGGGGATGAGGAACCACTGGGAAATGAATGGACCAAGAAGAGGAGGGGGAAGAAGCGAAGGATGGACAGTATAAACCTCCTACAGCAGGCTCCCTCAGGGAGAAGCGGATGAAAGAAAGACCATCGTCGGGATACTGGGCCAAACTGTTCACTTTATAGAAAGGGCTTCCCAGTCTTCCCAGAGAAATGGAGGGGACGGTGGATTCATTACCATAGATCGGTCTACCTTGGGCACATAAAACTGGGGGTCCCTTACAACCCTTCCCTTCTGGCGTCCTCCAGCCGCCACGACCAAAAAACCCTCCCAATCCAATAAAATAAAAACTGTCTTCCATTTCTGAAACACCTGATGCCGCAGCAGCGTGGGCTGCAATATTTATAGAACAAGGCTTGAGCAGGGGACCCAGGCCGGACCCAGGGGGCGGGGTTCCCAGGGAGCATTCCAGAGAAGCCCTCCGAGGCCCCACCCCTCCAAGCCCCAGAGGCCCCGCCCTAGCCCAAGCCCCAGCCTCGGCCTGGTTTACCTGGGTCCCTTCGGACTTTCCTTCTCGGCCTCAGGTTGCCCACATGATGTAAGGGGATTGGCTGAAGGGCGGGGCCTCCCTGCGGAAATCTACGTCACGCCGGCTCCTGCAGTGTGAATGAATCAAAACTGCCTCTAGGGACCAGCAGCTGAGCTGGGAAAAAGAGGGGAGGGGGGGCGGGAGATGGAGGGAGTGGAGAAGAAGGAGGAGGGGGGAGGGAGAGAGGAAGGGGGAAGAAGGAGGAGGGGGGAAAGAAGAAGGAGGGGGAGGGAAAAAAAGAGCCAGAGCTGCAGCAACAGCGTCGCCTTAACCCGGGATACACACTAACCCGGGAGCGCAGGATCAAAGGGATTTGAAACAGTCTAAAGGGTTGAAGGGGGGGTAGGGGGGGAGTGCCAGCCTACAAGTCCTCCTGGAGGGGTGAAGAGACCGGCTTTTGATTGTGACTTTGCTTATTTCGTTTGGGGTTTATCTTTTCTTTTTTTTTTTTAATTTTGAAATTTCTGAATCTAGTCAGAGAGAAAGAGTGAGAGAGGGGAGGGAGATTTCCTTAGGCAGCTATTTCCCATCTCTGCCCAGGATGATGCAGAGCTCGACCGTCACCACGGAAGGGTCTGTCAAGGGGCTCCCGGACATCCTCGGTGTACCGATGCAACGTAAGACAACCTCCCCCCCTTTTCTCCCCTCATTGATTTAATAATAAAGAAAGCTGGCAGCCTCGGAGGCTGCATGGTGCAGGGATGGTAACGAGCAGCCGTGGCTGAGAGGAGCTTGGGATGGAGGGATCCGGGTGGGAGCTAAGGGTTGAGGAAGGTTGAGGCAGAATGGAGAGAGGGAGGAGTCTGGGGCTGATATTATAGAGGGGAAGTAGCAGATGGGGGAAAGTGGGGTGAGAGGTCCTTCCCTCGGGCTTTGGGAGCTAGAGGCCAAACAAGAAAGCTCTGTCCTTGGTCTGAGCTAGGGACAGGCGGTGGAATCCCAGCCAGCTCAAAGCTTTTCAGAGGCCAGTGGAGTGGGTGCTATTTGGGAAGACCTGGGGAGGGAGAGCCAAACAAGGCCAAGGGTCGGGGAGGGGAGAAGAATGCCTTCGCCTTCTATCTCCCCCAAAGAGGCGAGATGTGGAGCTCCCGGTACCCAGTTTGTGCAACTTCACCCCGACTGGCGAGAAGTTGGAAGACTTCCTTCCTCCCCTCTTCCCAGCGCAACTCCCAAGAGGTTCCCGCAGCCCTCTGGGGAGGCTGGGGGCTGGCCCCGGGATGGGTCCCAGGAAGGGTCTCGGGAACCGAAGGCGATCTCTCTCGGACTCTTCTGCTGCGATGCCTGCAGCCTGAGTCGCTGGAGACTCCTCAGCGTTAGGGAATCTGTCAGTCACATTCCTAGCCGCCAAGGAATGCGGCGGAGGGAGAGTCTGAAGCATGAAGTTGCGAGTTAGGGCTTCTGCCTGTGAGCACAGGAACGTTAGATCTAGTTAGACCTCGTAAGATCTAGGTCTGGAAGGGACCTTAGAGACTATCTAGTCCAACCTACTCATTTTACAGATGAAGAAACTGAGGCCCAGAGGCGGTGTGTTTTGCCCAAGGTCACACAAGTATTAAGTAGCCGATCCAAAATTCTAATCTAGGTCTCCTGACTCTGTCCAGCTCTTTTCCTACTGGACCAAGCTTTGAGAGACAGGTTGCATAGAGATATATACATTTGTTTGTTTGGAGGTCTAACCTGATGTAGTCTATGTTTCTTATGAGCTTATTCTTGTCTCTGGAGCTCTATATTTATTTGTCTCTGCCTGTACTCAAAAGTGTATGCATAATGAGGTTCCCGGGGGCTGACACTCCAACACCGAAAGTGCCTGGACGGATAATTGGGGGTCTGTAACCGCGCGCCAGGGCGAAGCTGACTTCCCTCTCCAACGTTTTGTTGATGCAGTATAAACGTTCTCTAGGTGAGGTTCACACACAGGTCGCTTACACGTCTGTGCAGAGAGACAAATGGCTTCTCTCGCTACAGAACTGTGCTTATGCCCGCGAAATATACATCAATGTCGTCTACTCTCTCGCGGTTTATTTCAGCTACCCACCAGCCAGCCAACCGACCTATCTTCTTTACCTGCTACTCAGGACTTGCACCTGCCACGTGTAACCTCTTTGGGTCTATATTTGGGTCTGGTTTGGGTTTCGCCACGGAGGACAGTTAGCTTGCGGACACACTTTGCCAATGAGGGAGTCTGCTTTCGCCCCTTTCCCCGGAGTTTTTGAAGAGTAGGGGGTAGAGGATCTTGGTGTTGAATCGAAGGAAGGAAGGAAGAAAGAAAGAAAGGGAAAGAAAGAAAGAAAGAGAGAGAGAAAGAAAGGAAGGAAGGAAGGAAGAGAGAGAAAGAGAGAGAGAGAGAGAAAGAAAGAAAGAAAGAAAGAAAGAAAGAAATAAAGAAAGAAAGAAAGAAAGAAATGGAAAGAAGAAATTGCTATTCCTTTACTGCTAATAGCAGTTATTATTGTTCTGTCTCACCTTTGGGAGTTTGCTTTTGGCCAGAAGTGTATATGCTGCAATTGCCAGCTTGCTTTCTTTCACTCTCCACTCTCATTCCTCTGCTTCTTCTTCAGCCTCCCCGCCCCCCCCCCCCATCTCCCAGCCCCTTCACTCTCCCTTCAAGTGTTTGGAGTTCGGATCTTCACGATTTCTCGGCATGTGGGTGTTTGGGGAGGTGATCGTTTGTCCTTGCCGACTGTGTTTTAGTGAGTGTGTTATCCGCTGGTGTGTGTGTGCGTGCGTGTGTGTGTATGTGGTGGTGGAGGTGGCGGTGGTGCGGGTGGCTGCGGTGTTGTGTCCACAAGTTGTGTGTGCTTGAATGTGTCTGGATTTCGTGTATTTTTAGACATTCAGTAGGTTTCCTCTCTCAGTTCAATGTCCGGGAATCCCAGTTGTGGCGGGATTCTGGTTACCTAAAGCTCCGGGAACGCACTGTGAGATACTAACTTCGATTCCCATGCTATTTGAAAGGTGGGAAGTCAGGATGGGTGGGTGGAGGCGTTTAGAGCCAGAGAGAAAGAAACTTCTGTCTTCACACCTTCGAGCCTCAATTGCCCGGGGGCTACTGGGCCAAAGAAGTGTGATCCATTTGATATCTGTCGGTCAGCTCTCTGTGCCGCTTTTACTGCTTGTCCTTAGTGTTACGGAAGGAGTCCTGCTTGTTATCTTTCCTCCAGTTTTCAGCCCCCTCCCCCACCCCCCCACTCCCCGCGCGCCCCATAGATAAAGCTATCGCGTTTTCATCCAGTCTTTCGTCCCAGCTTTGCAGACTTCAGGCAGAAGGGGGGTGGGCGTGGAAGGGGCAAGGGGAAGGCCAGGTCGTGCCGAAATGGATCATTTAGGACCTCAAATGTCAGGCTTTTTTCTTCCCTCTGCACCCCTATCCGCACATCTCCTTGCCCCTTGGTGACACCGCTAACTCATTACGTGGTGTCGGGGGGTGGGAGGGCGGAGCGGGAGAATTCTGTTCTATTATTTCTGACAGTTTCCACCTAGCTTTAAAACAACTCCCTAATATTTGAGGATTTCGGAGGTTAGGCGAGAAGGGGGTGGGGGAAGATGAGGAGTGTTCAATCCCGGGACCCAAGGGAGACAGCTCCGTTTGCCAGGTGCAAGGATTGGGAAATGGGGGAGCGGTTTGAGGGTTGGGAACCAAACTGGTCCTGAACCGCTGGGGCTATTTCTTGGTGGAGAGGGTTGATTACACCAGGTTGTTTCGGCGGGAGTCGGAACTTCACTTGTTTCTTCTTTTGGAAAAGTTTTTTGAGTTCAAGGAATAACAATTTATCTTTGTCCGTCTTTTTTCCACTTTATATGTTCCTATCTCCCCTTTTTCTCCTGCCCGGACTGCAGAGACCCGACCAGTTCTTCAGCGAAGAAAGTCTTTCACAAAAGGCCAGTTTCTACGTGCAAAGCTCGGCGTCTTCACAGCCCCCTCGCAGGTTTTGCTTAGTAAAGTGATTGCAGCTTCCCCATTTCCCTACTGTCTGTCTTCCAGTTCCTCTAGTACTCTTTGCCACCCTTTAGGTCTCCCGCTACCCTCAGCCACAGGCTCCAGTCTGTGCTCCCGCCGCCGATGGCAGAGCGCAATGAGGGAAAGCTGCGCTTTACGTACTCAGGTCGCTGGATCCCTCCGGTTCCTGGTCTTAAGTCTGGGAGCGTCTTTTCTGGGGAGTGGGCTGGCTGGCTAGACCTCATGATCGAAACCGCGGGCTGGTAACTGGTAGTCATTTGGGAAAGGTGGCGCCAAGGGCTGCTTTCTCTCTGTTCTCACTATCCCTTAGCTTCCCTAGAGCCCCTTTTTGCGCAATTCCATAGGCAAGCGCGCTTGAATTCATTTCAGAGAAAAACAAAGGTCCCTGTGACTCCCTTGGTCCCTGACCTGCCCTACAGCCAAAGAGTCCTGGCTCGGGGGTTTTATAGAGGGTGTGAAAAGTTCAGTCGCTGGACAAGCGGGTCGTTGTGGTGAGCAAGACTTTCGGTGGGGCGGGGATGAATTCCCCTTTCTCTTATAAATTCCACCTGCCTTTATGCCCATCTAACTCCAGGGCTAGGCTCCCTCGAGGTCCCAGTTCAACTACTTTTAACCTTTTAAATGGTGTTTTTGTAAGCACTAATGTAAGCAGCAAGTTACTTCCGAAGTTAACGTCTAACATCCCTTTCAGCTCTAAATCTATTATCCTATGGTTTGGGGAACCCATTCTCTCCTTTACTTAGGGTTATTTGGCGTACTCCTTTTGTAGGATTGAAGGTCTGTCTTTTAGAGAAAGAGGCTGATCCGACCTTCCCTAGAATGGTCGGACCCGACGTTACTGCTGCTTCGAGTAACAGGATGATTGAGGTTTTGACTCTCTCTTATCAGTGTGTTGGGACATTGCAGGTTACTGTCTTTGTGTCTAATTGTTACCCCTGTCCGTCCTCCCCTTCAATCCTTATTCCCAACGAATTCTTCGCTGCTTGCTAAGACGACTGTTTGGCTGTCCACTTTGGCTCTGAAATAAGTTGTTTTAGCTCACACACCAGGTGCCTCTGCGGCTCTGACGAAAGTCTAGTCAGTGCAGGGGATCCTTCTTTTGGGGACAGAGATGATCGGGATGTGGTACTGGCAAGCCGATCATCCTTTTCTTTCCTCACACTTGGGAAGCAGACAAGCAGAGCCTTTTCCGTATTCTTACCTCACTGACTTCCCAGTACCTCACTAGATTACTAAGCTCTCTGGTCCCCGCCAACACATCCACAGATACCACACATGTGTATTTGATTCCTGTTTAATTCCTCCCACTTGGCCCGAAAGGTCTAGGGAGAATGGAAGACTGTGGGAAAAGGGAGGGGTATGATTTATTGACTCCCCCCCCCCAGTAATACTCTGGAGTGGGGAAATTTGGATCCCTTTTCCCCTCTTCCGGTTACAACTGGAAATAAAGAGACATAAGAAAGTATATCTTCTCAAGGGGGCCTCTTCTTAAGGAGTTTCATTTCCACCATCTGATGTTTCTGTGTGTTAGGAATGGAAGGGGGACAGACAGGTTGGGGATCTGAGTAGGGGTGAAAGACGAGGACTGAACGTTTGCTCCTTCTTCCATATCTCATTTCACCTTTTTCTCTTTTGAACCCCCTCCCCGCCTCCCAATCTCCTGAAGAACCGAAGCCGTTCCAAAAATTATCATCATGTGGAAAGCATAAGTTTGATTTTTAATCGGATCTGGGTCAGGGGAGGAGAGGGAAAAGGGCGCATGGCCTCCTCCTCCGGGAAACGATTCTCTGCCCCAGGTCTTTGCGACTTGGCCCCATCTAAGGCAACCCCCCTTCTGTCCCTCAAAGGCATTGTCGCTATAAATCTTTGTCTCTTCTCCACCCCCACCCCCTTCCCTGAACTGTTGATGAATGGACATCATTTACAATCTCTCCTGAATCATTTCTTATGTGTTTAGAGGAAAATAGTCTCTAGGGTCTGTCTCTTCTCTTTTCCTTCTTCTGGAGGTTCGAGGTGGAGGACAGAAACAGATGTCTGAATTTCTTTACAGTGAAAATCAAACCAAATCCTAACACCAAGTCAAAGAAATCTACGGTCAGCGACCCTGCTTGCCAACCAGTCAACAGTCATGTATGAAGTTCTTACTAAAGCAAACCTACCCCTCCCCCTGGCCAATATAAAAATAGCCTGAACCACTACCTGTGTCTGTCTGACCTGGAAAATCTAGCTGCGTTCGCGCCATCCGGGGTCAGGACTTGGATCCTAACTTTTCTGAAGCGCAGGCGTGTGGTCTCTGGGGAGGAAGCTTTTCTAGAGCTTGAGCCTCGCTGGCTGGTTCTGGACCCTAGGTCGCCGTGGCGTAGACAGAGGGGAGCTCAAGGTTGAGGAGGGAGACTGAGAGGCACCCCGGGCGCACATTGGAGGACCTGAGGGCTCTGGCCTCTGAAAATCCTTGTATGACGATTTAGCGCGGTGCTTAACCTTTACGATTAGCTCGAGAGCTGGAAATCCTATCCTAGTAGGTTACTGGATGGGCTTAGTTGCGTTAGTGGTGTTTCCTGAGGACTCAGGGTTTAGGGGGACTTTCACCAATAGGTATTTGAAGGCACAGGTGAAGAGTTAGTCCCTACCTTGCAAGCAGTCTGAGCCCCGACATTAGCCCTCGGGGCTTTGGGGGGGGGTGGGGTGGGAGTCTGCTTAGGAGAAACCCGGCGCTTCCCTGCAACTACTGGCCAAGAAGGAGTAGTGCCCTATGGCCTCGGAGGCCAAGCCCCCTGTGACCTCCCGGTGACCCCAGGGACTACTGCCGAGGTCTAGGCGGAGACTAGGGGGGGTGGGGAAGAAGGCGGAGCAAGGCAACCTTCGCAGCTGACTGGGTGACTGGACAGTGCGGGGTGAACAGAAAGAGGTGCCACCTTTAGAGCGCTGGGCGCTCTCCTCGGTGGAGCGCTTGGTCTGATCCTGAGTGGATCTGCCTTTGTGCTTTTTTCGATGAAGGGGGAGAGTTGTGGCGTGCAGAAAACGACCGTCTCCTTCTTGAGACATTCTATAGATCTGTACCCTTGTTTCCAAATTCCGCCGCAGAGCTAGGGCCGGCCCCCAGGGTGGTGGAGTGCGTCGACAAAATCTCAGATTTTGTAGTTGCCCAAAAGGAACCACCGCCCTATTGTCTCGCCCCCTTCCCCCTCAAAAGAGCCGAAAAAAAGACTGCCCTTTGGAGAAATTACTTTAGTGCTGTGAAGTGGGTACCGCCGGCAAAGGCACAGGTTGCAGGTCGCAAGATAAGGAAAGTGTCTGTCCCGCGCCCGCGGCAACCTTGTCTTTCAGAGCCCACCCCTCACCCCTCACCCCCCAGGCGGTGAGGATCTTTACCCCCGATCATCAATTATGGTAGTCTCCAACCCCGCCACGTACCCCCCAACTGCCCTGATGCTCCCTAGATTTTAGGTCAAGCCTTACTCAAGGACAAAACAGGACCGGGACATTAGTGGCTCCGGCATTCCTAGACTTTTAAGCGTTTACAAGTGGGTTCTCTCCCTCCACCCCCGTCCACCTTTGTATCCCCAAGTCTCTTCCCCAGAAGACCTGAAAAGCAACTTAGTCTGTTTCTCTAGAGCCAACTGCACTCTATACTATCATCATCGTATTGACTAACCGCTCCATTAAACGGTGGTTATGCGATTATCGTAGTTATTATTCAGACCTTACCGAGAGTGCTAATAATGTGGCAGGTTTAGGACAGAATTAGACAAGGTCCCTACCCAAGGTGCTGATCATGTAAATTAGACAGGCAAGACATAAATGTGGGCAAGGGAAAGAAACCACACAATGCAGGTCGTTTTGTGCACGGAATACGACTGTAGTAACGATATTAAGCCTAATATGTGAACTTTATTCTGACGCAATGATCTATTGACTCTCTCCAGGACGCGAGAATTTTAAAGAGGCTGGGATAGCTGTCTTAAAGGGTCTAAACAGTGAGTCTCTCCAGGAAGGAGAGGAATTCTTTAGCAGAGCTCAGCAGGATACACTTAGAAGCAATAAATCTATAAAAAAAAAGTACATTGGAGATGATGAGGGCTACTCTTTGTAGACTCAAAAATGAAGGAAGACGGAATGGAAACACCAGGAAATGTAGGACTAGAGCAGTACACCAGTCCTAAAAGACCTTTGAATACTTAAAGTCTGTACACACCACTGCAAAAACATCCGATCAATCCAGTGCCCGCCACCACCCCCCCCCCCCCCCGCCAAGAATCCAGTCAATACTGGGGATAAAAAAAAAATCAGCCCAAGCAGTTATTTTTGCCATCACAAAGACAAAGCAAGGATGATCGAGCGCATTTTTTTTTTCTTATTTTGAACCAACCTTATTTGGAGCCATTGTTGTCAAACCTTATTTGACCCACAGGATACAAATACAAATACAAATACAGGATGCAAAGTATTAAAATGCCTCTGCTGCTTTAGCTATTTGTCTTAGACTCTAACACAGAGCAGCGCCCCAGCTCTATGCTAACCATTGTCTGATGATCATTTAGCACCCATGATAGCTAGCTCGGTGAAAGCAGACCTGACCTAGGAAAACCACCGTCAGGAGAGTTCTCGCCTTACCTACTTTCTTGCAAGAATAGATATAGGAGGAGTGAGAATTCAGAGTTAAATAGTTTTATTGTTGTTGGTTGTTTTTTAAGTATTTTAAAAATTTTCTGGAACAGTGCTTCTGGTGGAGAATGGACAAGTGAGCCATTAAAATGTATCTATCACCTTGTGGAAACTGTAGCATGCTTTCTGGCGGGTGGGCTGGAGCGGAGCGAGGACAAGCTGTTATCTATCTCCTTCCATTGCTGGGATATTTGTCAGTATTCAGGCTGGCCGCTGACTAGGTATCAGTCTAGCTGAGAAAGATGACCTCGTTTTTGGACATTCTCTATATTCAAGATTCGAAAGCCCTCCCTTTCCCCTCCCCTGTCCAGGTTCAAGGTGCTTTGAGGATTCCACCACCTGAGAATGTTTTATGCTGACTGAAGTGGATTAGGAGACTGTGCTTTGGGCGTTCAGAGAATTCTAGAATTTATTTGTATTAGTATGAGTTACTGTTCTCATTACCATAGAAGTCCCACTCTCTTCCTGCCTTCTTTGGGGGATAAACACAACCAAAAACGTGCATACCAACTATCCCCTTGACTGGCTAAAACTTCTGGATTTAGCAAATGGAGATATAGGCAGATTCCAATTTATGTAGCATGAATGTCTTCAAAAAGGTCTGGTTCAGTGTATTAAAATTTGCACTTTGTCATTCTCAGTCTAGTGAAAACTCAGCTGGGAAGGAAAATTGGTTTTTCCACAAGATTCTTTTTCGTTGTAATGGGATTTCATTATGGATGACCATGTGTGTTAGGGTGCTTTATGGTCTTCCTAGACTATATCACATACTCTTTGGAATGTGCTTTTAGGAGCCCTGAGAATGAGGCACAGGTGGTCAGTACCATCAGTAGCCTTCTGGAGAGAGAAACTCCTTGGAGTTTATTGTTTCTAACACTAGAGACTAGCTAAAAAGACACTCAAATGTAAAGTTGTGTTTTTCACTTCAGCTCATTTATGGGTGTCCTAATCCAGATCTGGAATGCAAAATGATATTTTATGAAATGTTCTTTTAAGAGGAGGAGGAGATGGAGATGGATTGAGTGGTCAATAGTGAAATTGCTTGCAGATTGCCTATTGAAATTGAAAAATGTTCCTTGATCTAACTACACTAGAGATTGGGCTCATGAAATGGTTCTATCTCTCTAGTTATTTTGGTATATCTTTGTTCAAATCTCTTTCTCTTGTTGTCTAGTCAGTATGGGTCCATAAAGCCCAATTCACTTTAATTGTAATGCAAGGGAATTTTAAAGGAATTGGTTCTGAAGATAACCTAATAGAGACAAACCCTGCAGCCATCTTAACCAAAAGTTTTATCTGTGTGAAGTATAGATTGACAAACATGTGGAGTATTACTTTAAAATGGAGGGAGGAAAAATATACTGGCATCCAAGGTTGGCACTAGGGAAAAACAGACAAAATTTAAAATCCTTCTTTTACTAAAGAGGTGGGAGATTCTGGGTGGAATGGTGCTTGTTCATATATTGGTTAGTTTGGTCAAACTACTATTTCCTCTTCATTTTTAAATCTTTGTTATAAGGGATGGTTTGAAGGGTGAGAAAAAGAGGAAAACAAATGTAATATAAAAAACAAAAAAATGAAAATAAAATAGAAATTAACTGGAATAATCCATTATTATATATTCTTAGTAAAGTAGAAATTGAGAATTGGCCCAAAGCATTTGAAGAGCTACATTATGGGTGCATTTAATGTGATTTTCAGTTGTTTTTTTTTAACTGAGAATATAAAAAATTGGACCTTGGAGAGATGCTCACACAGTGAATTTTTATGGCCAGGGAAACCCTTCGAAGCCACAACCCACTATCATATTAAAGAAAGTCCTTTGAGGTATGCTTCTGAATTTGATATTTTCAAAAGTGTTTTTTGTATGTGTACGCTTTCCAAAGCAGTTCAAACCCTCTTCATGATCACACAGAGATCAGCATCAGAAGGAGTGATGGCAGTAAAGAGGATATGCTGCAGGGAGTCCAGGGGATTGTGTCAGATGGTAGTTGACCATGGTAAGAGAAGGTTTTATACATGTCACCCCACCGTCCCGTAGGGCAGTCATTTTTTTTAAAGAAAAAAAAGCACAGAAATTTAGCAATACATTGTGTATATAAGTATTTTACATGTATTTATGCATACAATATTCTGTTCTTAAAAACAAATGTATACCAATTTGGGGTTGGGATAATTTTTTTCTTCACTATTATTCCAGGAAATGGTGTCTTATCCTTTCTGAAATCAAACAATCAGCTTATTATGAGCATCTTGAGAGGCTGCGTTACTGCTTCTTCAAGATAAACCAACTTGAAATGGGGGGGGGAGAGGAAGGAAGAGTGGGGAAGAGAAAAAACCAAATCCTAGATGTTTCAGAATAAATAATGTAATGTCTCTGATAAGGAAATGGATGTATAAACTCCTTTTAAACTTGGTTCTTATTGTGAAGTGAAATGGACCTTAAAAAGAGTACAGAAACTTTAGGGACTTATGGCCATTTTTTATCCTAGATATGCAGAAAATCTTAATTAAAGGCAAGGAAGGAAGTTTGGTAGTATTAAGACTTTTTAAGTCTAATTTCTTATTGGTGATGAGGGGCTGCAACTCTGAATTTGAAAATGGAATTTTTGAAATTCCTGTTCCTTAATGGAAATGAAAATATATGATTTGGGACAATGGAATGGCCAAGTTTTGTTTTGTTTTTCCCCAATTTTAAGTCATCTTATGGCCAGATGCATCCTGGTCACTTTTCATCTAGGATTATAATTCTTCAGTGTGAATGTTGCAGAATATCTTCATTCATAGAATGATACACTACCCAGAAATATCCTCTGGGAGGTCATAGATACATTTTAGAATTCATTCCCTTCCCTATCCCCATCCCAGCACGAATCTATGTATTTACCACCAAGAGTACTTTCCTAACCTGCTTCTTGATATCACAAATTTTATTTTCTCTATTCTTCAGCGACCCAAGACACTGATTTATTTCTTTCTCTGTGAGAAATAACCACTGAAATTTAAGAAAAAATTAAAATTTAAGATTTTCCTTATGTGCATTAAGAAAGAGTAAGAGGGAGGAAATGAGGATTTTATTCCAATGTGTACATTTCCAAGTACACTTCAAAAGGGCCTGTGAGGTTTCTCCTTTAATTTAGCAGCAAGGTAAGAGGATCAGTCTAAGCATTGTCTAGGCACATACCGTGTAGATTTAACACTAGGTCGCTTGGACAGAGGAGCGCTTAACAAGCATCTGGAGAACTGAATTGAAGTGAAGTGAATTAACTGGACAAACCTCTAGCTTCCTGGAAGGGATGTATCTCCAGCACAGGTAGAGAACAATGTATCTAAGATACTTTTACAAGAAAAGTTGGTAGGAGGGTGCTTCTCAGGTATGTGTTCATTAGGTGGTAAGAAAGAACATAGAACAATTGAAAGGTACTTTAAGTTCTGGTTGTTCCACTAACTACCCGGATGATCCTTAGGCAAGTCACTCAGCTCTGGTGACTCAGTCTTTTAATTTGTCAAACAGGAATACTATCTGCCTCACAGGGTTGTCAAAAGGATCAAATGAGATCGAGGAAGGGAAAACCATGTTGAAAGAGTTAAAAACTCTAAACAGAGAGAAAGGATTATGGAACATAGTATTATTTTTTTTTCTCCAGCAGAAAACAGAAAATTCAATTAAGCTCCTAGGTTTCAATGGAGGGAGAATTTTGAGGTATCCAGCTGCATTGTGATGAGTGTTGATCTGAGTTTGACAGATAGAGGGGGAGAGTTTGTCCACTTGTTCAGGGATTAGACACTTATGGCAAATGGTTGGTGTAATGTTAAGATTAATCGACACTGCTAAGATATATTTCTCTTAAATGAGAGTCACATGACAAGAGACTACTTTGCCCCCCTCAATACAGGGAATTCTCCCTCAATTTAATTTAATTTAATTCATCAAATATTTGCTGAATGCCTAATATGTGAAGAGCATTGTGCTAAGTATCAGACAGCCAAAATTTAGATAAAACAAGGTCCCTGCCTTCATGGAGCTTATAGTCTAGTAGGATATATCACACTCACAAATAATTATTACACATAATAATATGTATGAAGGCATAAGAAAAAATCAAACAAAGTTCTATTTGAGATCCAGGCAGGAAAGGTCCCTTTCATTGAGGGTTTCATTGAGGATATAGCATTTGATTTGGGCTTCCAAGCAATGGTGATGCTGAGATGCTGAGAATTGATGAGAGCATGCAGGACACTTCTGGGGATGGTGAAGAGTCCAGGTTGGCTGCAAGATCTTAGCATTGGATAAGATTAGGAAAGTATCACAGTGCCAGATTGTATTGGGCTTTGAATGCCAGGCAAAAGAATTTGAGCTTTATTTCATAGGCAATAGAGAGCCATTAAAGAATTTTGAGCAGAAGAGTGATAAGACCATGTCTACGTAAAGGGAAGCAGTCTGGCACTGGTATGCAAGGAGTGCTGGAGAGGGGAGAGTGCGGAGATGTGACCATCTAGGAGGAAGCTATTACAATAGTTCAGGCTGGTGATAATAAGAGTTTCTCCAGGGCGCTGGGAGCAGGGATAGAGAAGAAGGATGTATCTGAGATGCACTGCAGATGTGGGAGGTGAGGAGAGTTAAAGAGAACCCCAAATTTCCAAAGGGGGAGATTAGGTGAATAGGAAAGAAGGAAAGAAGCATTTATTGAGTATCTCTTATGTGCCAAGCCACAGTACTATTTTGGGTTCCCCTTTACAGATCTAAAGTCATTTTAGGAGCTCAAAATGTATTGTATACAACATGGTTTGCTCATAAAATCAGGTATATTTAGGGATGTAAAAGTTTGGAATAAACTGGAAAATTCAGGGGGAAAATAATAAAATATAGATAGATACATACATATATGTGGGCTGCTAGGTGGCACAGTGGATAGAGCACTAGGCCTGGAGTCAGGAAGACCTGAGTTTATATCCAGCCTCAGATATTTACTAGCTGTGTGATCCTGGGCAAGTCACTTAACCCTGTTTGCCTTAGTTTCCTCATCTGTAAAATAAGGAAAAGGAAATGGCAAACCACTCCAGTAGCTTTGTCAAGAAAACCCCAAATGGGGACATGAAGAGTCAGAAACAACTCAACAACATATGTGCACATATGTTATTATGCATATCAAATAAAATATGTAGTATTATATATGTGTATATGTGAATATATGTATATAAGTATGTGTAATATTGCTAATAATAAACCCTGAAAAAGTCCTCTGGACTTTCTCACAATCTTTCCCCAATTTTCCCCAAAGTCTTCATGTTCTTTCTCCCAATTTTCTTATTTCCTCTCTTGCTCCACTCCCAACTTCACCTTTCTAGGATTCCATTATATTTTCCTCTTAAACTGACTTTAATGGGCTGATTGGGTCCTTGCTTCATGCTGAGCACTGTACTAGGCACTTTGGAGGGTACATCCTAATTAAAAGGAGGGACCTTCTTGAATAACTCACAAAGCCAGTTCAGACTGGAGAAAGCTGCTGGCTAGGTCCTTTTTTGACATCGTGTTCTGTATAATATGGAATCTTACATTCTATGCCTGGAGAGTACAATCCATAGAATCTTCAAAGGGTTTTCATCACTGCCCAGCTTTTAAAAGTCACTATTAATTTAAGTAAAATGATCAGCGTCCCCACTTCCTAAAAACTAAACAGGCCATCCAAGTTCTTCACAGAGTCCCAACAGGGCTGCCTATGCTATCCAACCTACTCTAATCCAATCCAATCCAATCTAATCCAACAAGCATTTATGAAGAGCCTACTATGTGCAAGGTATTATGGCCTAACAGAGAGCCAGTCAGGAAGACTAGGTTCAAGCTCACACTTATACTGGCTCTGTGATCCTGGGCAAGGCGCTCAATTTCTCAGTATCCCCAGGAATCTGTCTAAGGTCCTAAATCGTAGAGCCAGTGCCAAAATGTATTGGTAAGAGGGAATTTTCTCTCTGGAGCTTCCTACCACCAATGAAATTGTAGCTCCAACAAAAAGCAATGGGTAAAGCACCAGAGGATGCTAAGTGGCATTGTAGCCTGGGCACCATAGCTAGGAAGACCCTGTGTGACCCTGAACAAGTCACTTAATCATTGTAGTTCTTTGACTATAAAATGAGGATAATAATAGCACCTACTTCCTAGGGTGGTTGTAGGGATTAAACAAGATAATATTTGTTAAAAAAAAAAAGGCTTAGCACAGTGCTTGGCACATAGCAGGTGCTTAATAAATATGTACATCTTCCCACAATATTAGGAGCTGCAGATATAAAAACAAAATAGAAAACAGCTCTTGCCCTTACTAAGGATGAGATAATATTCGTTAGAAAAAGTATTTAGCACAATGCCTGGCACATAGTAGGTGCTTAATAAATGTGTTACCTTCCCTTCTCACCATACTGGGAGCTTTGGGTATAAAGACAAAATGGAAAACACTTCCCGTCCTGAAGGAATATACATATCTATTCTCCTAGGGGAATAAAACGTGGAAAAGGTTAAGAAAGGATAGGCTTTCCATAGGAGGTGACCCCCACCCTGAGACTTGAAGGATGCTAAGGATTCTGACCGGCAGGTGGGAGTGCAGAAACCATTCCAGGTCCTGGGGAACAGTCCCATAAAAACTCTACTGTCATTGTGAGGTACCAAAGACCAAGTGGGCCAAGGAAGGGTAGTGAGAAGCCATCACCGCTCAGTGTCTCACTAGAGCCACTCTCTAGGAGTATACGTTGCAGAGTGGAGGATGTTTCTAATCAGGCATCCCCTATACCAATGAAATAACAGGTTTGGTAAAAAAAAATTAAATAAAAAAAATATGTGAGTTACTAGCTGGGGTTTGGCAATATTCTTGTCATATAGAAATTGTATAATATTTATGGTGATGGGCCTTCATTGAGCCCTGTCCAGATCAAGGCTGCACCCATTAAAAAATAAGAAATTCATTATAGGTCTACAATCAAGGTTTGTGTTGTCTGCATTGAGAATTTAACAGATTGTATAATCCAATAAATGACCACATATCCAGGGCTTTGCATCCTGAAGTATATAGTGGCTTGAAGAGTCATGTCAGTTGCCTACACAGATATACACAGAAGAGGCAGGCTGGGGGAGTGGTTAGTGTACTGGTCTTGGAGTCATTCAGAGCCGGTTCCAGGGCAAGACCTATGCCACCTGACTGGCCATGTGACCCTGGGCAAGTCATAACCTCTCTTTGTTTCACCTAGAAAGTGAGAAGCTTGGTCCAATCCCCTGTAGGGTGGCTTCTGGTCCTAAAGCTGATGTGAAATATTTCCCCCTGACCCTTAACCTTTGGATGGAGGAGAATGAGCAGGTGAGGCTCGATTTGCTGAGCTTTTCCAAGGCAGCTTGAGTCTTTGCTCTTGTACCTAGAGAATTCTCTGCTTCAAAGCCTAGCCCTGGGAGTTTTTAGAAGCCCGTATATGGAGAGTAACATAACATTAAGGAGAGACACAAAAGCAGACAAGCTACACCTCTGTCCAGGTGGAGAAGGGTGGGTGGTCCCTCCCAGGCTGGGCTGCTGGAATCAATGGCTAGCCCTGAGGTGTTGTCCCATGGGCACTATGACATTGCCTCACATGCTTTGCCAAGGAGAAGAGATTCAGCATGGGGTCCTCCATCTTTTTAGTCTGCAGATCACTTCAGGGAGGATAAAAGGTCCTTCGGATCACTTAAACCAGAGATGTCCAACACAGGGCCACATATGATCTGCCACACTCCTGAGTAGCATGGGAACCAGATCAAAATATAATTGGGAAATATTTAACAAAAGAAATTAAAGGCAATAAAACATAGATAATATTGCCTTTTAAAACTAAGTCAATATGCAGCCTGAAAGGATTCTCATGAATGGTTTCACAGCCCCTGTTTCTATTTGAATTTGATACCCCTGACAAACCATCTCACCAGTTTCTTGCTGTGATGGAGATATACATCATACAGGGAGTCCCCAAAAATCTTAGTGCAGAAAGTTTAAGACTTCGGGAACATCTTGTGTATAGGCTTTAAAGTGTTTTATTTGTTCAGATTTGTCATGTCATTGGTGTTGGTCAGAAGACTCCCTCCCACTGATGCAGGTTGGCACCTGCTCAGCAGCTTATTGTCTCAGGGAGCTGCCTGGGGAACAGAAGAGTTAAGTGAGTTGCTAAGGATCCCACAGCTAGTCCATGTGTATATGTGGGGGGATGATGGCTGGAACCCATGTCTCCTCCATGGCCGGCTCTCTATCTGAGACCCCAGACTGCCTCTCAGCAGGTTTACAGAGCCGTCTTTCTGCAACAACATTGTGATGTCAATAATGCAATAATCAGTATTGCCCTGATCCACTGCTATTCAACAAATATTTAAGCTGTGCTGTGTGCCAGGCAGAGTGCTGGGGACTGAGAATAAACAATCAAAAACATTTCTTGCTCTCAAGGGTTTACATTCTTTATGGGGTTGGCGGTAGGGAGGTGGATAGATTGACAGACTCATCTTCTGGGAGGGACCAAGCCCTCTTCTCCACCTGGATAGAGCCACAGCTTGTCTGCTTTTGTGTCTCCCCCTTAATGTTATGTTGCTCTCCCTATACAGGCTTCTAAAATCTGGCCTCAGACACTTCCTAGCTATGCGATCCTGGGCAAGTCACTTAACACTGTTTGCCTCAGTTTCCTCATCTGCAAAATGAACTGGAGAAGGAAATGGCAAACCACTCCAGTGGCTTTGCCAAGAAAACCTCACATGGGGTCATGAAGAGTCAAACATGACTGAAAAACGACTGAACAACAAGGGACGGGCACAACATCTAGATAGAAGGATAGATATATACAGATGTAGATATGTAACATATATATACATATATGTATATATGTATATATATATATGTATATGTCATCATTTAAGGAGACAGGAGAGAGCACCAGCATCTAAGGAGATTAGGAAAAGCTTCCCATAGGAAATTCATGACTTCCCCTTACATAACGCTATTTTAAAATTCCATTTCAAATCTTTAGTGGGAAATATAAGCTCCTTCCAACTAGGGATTGTTTCAGCCATTATCTTTGTATCCTCATAACCTAGCACAGTGCCCAGCACATAGCAGGTGTTTAATAAAAGCTTGTTGATGGATAGATAGATAGATCGATTAAAATGTACTTTAAAAAAGCCCTCACCCAAACACACATTTGGTTTTAACTTGCATTTTGGACCATTCTAAGGACCACTTGAAGGGCTGAGGGTGAGGTCTAAAGGCCCCATTTTGAGAGCCATAGATTCCGAAAGCCCAGCCTGGGAGGAACCATCCCCCTTCTCCATCTGGATAGGGCTGCAGCTTGTCTGCTTTTGTGTCTCTCCCTTAATGTTATGTTGCTCTCCATGTACAGGCCTCTAAAAACTCCCCAGACGGGGACATTCTCTGCATACATTAGCACTAATGTATTCTCTCTTGAATACTCATCATATTAAGACTCCTAGTAGATACCTTCCTTGAAATAAATTTTATGTGCATACATCCTAGGTACTTACCCCCATGCATTTGTATATGTGAAGAGGAATATCACTAAATCTCTCCCTTGGAGGAGAGGCAAAATAGCAACAATTATATATGTATATATGCTGGATTCTAGTATTCCCTTGTCAGAAAGTTATGTTGGGAGAGTGGCCCTGTTCCCCTGGTGAACCAGGGTGAGTAATTAACTCTTCCAGGGCACCGAGGGGCCAGTTAGTAAATTACCCTTCCCAGGGCACTCAGAGATGCCCCCAAAGAGTTAATTCATCCATCTGGGGGAGGGCTGTGCTTGTAGGGAGAATTTTAGTTACCCCTGTCTCATCTAGAGGCTCAAGCTTACTAAGGATATCAAGTCAGCATTTGTACTTATACTGCTCCAGCAGATTCTAATGTCTCTAGTGTAAGCCCCTGGCTGTGGGGTGGGATGGTGATTGTGGGAGAAAGCTTGAGGAGCCATGGGAGTATATACTTCTTACTGCATTTGAGTGCTCCCAGTAGGAAAGGTGAGGAAACATATTTCCCTTCCATCTTTGTAGAGATGGGAGACTATGGATTTGGTCTTTTGCATATACTGTTTGGGCACAGGAAATGCATTGATCAGTTTTGCTGAGTTACTTCACTTCTTTCTTTTTTATTCTTTGTTATAATGAATAGTTTGCAAGTCAGGGGGAAATGGAGGAGATGCCTGGAAATGAGGGTGATGTGAATGCAAGAGATACTTTATTAAAAATGAATTCTCAGGAAAAAATACACACATATATAGGAATATATATATACACTACATGAATATATGTGTATATATTCACATATATGTATACATACATACATACACTTACATATACAGATGTTGTGTGCGTGTGTGTACATGTGTAATTTTGTTTATGGAGGGACTTCATTCTCTGCTGTAGATTTCAGTAGCAGAGATACTACTGGTGGATACTGAAAGCAAAATCTCTAAGAGGTCATCAGATAACAGAAGGTTAAAGCTAGAAGGAATCAGAGATCATTTAGACCAGCCCTATCATTTTGGTTTTACCTTTGGCCCCTATTGGACCCCTTCAACTTTTTCTCTTCAAACCTTGTTCCCCACTTCCCCTCAAAACATAGTTCCACAACTGGTCATCTTCTCATTGTGACCTTGCCCCGTCATGAACCTGTTGCCCGTACCACCCATTTCTGCTGCTCTTCCCACCCCAAATACCCCTGCCACCACTCTCTGTCTGTCTGTCTCTCTTCTCTCTCTCTGTCTCTTTGTTTGTCTGTCTGTCTGTCTCTCTCTCTCTTCTCTTTCTCTCTGCATCTCTCTCTCTCTTTCTCTCTCTCTCTCTGTTTTCTCTCTCTCTCTCTGTTTTCTCATCTCACTAGTTCCTGTTATTGGCATCTTGCTTCCACTACTCATGTTGAGCTGGGCTCCTTGTCACTCTTTACCTGATCCCTGAAATCAGCCCCTTAACCATATTTGGGTTTTAATCAACACAAGGATTTAAGAGAACAAAGGGAGGGTTTACAAAATGACAGGCTAACTT
The DNA here is from genome assembly GCA_028646595.1 of Phalanger gymnotis. Classification (NCBI taxonomy): domain Eukaryota; kingdom Metazoa; phylum Chordata; class Mammalia; order Diprotodontia; family Phalangeridae; genus Phalanger; species Phalanger gymnotis. The sequence goes on along the minus strand of CM053626.1, from coordinate 277,970,793 downwards.
TGTTCCTTCCAGGCAAACGTATGGGCAACAAGGCCTTCTCCTTTCTCGGCTGTCCCTCATTTGGCTGACCAAACACCTTTTTTATGTCTTATCTCCATAGTTAACTAATTTAATTCTGTCTGACCTGGATCCGGGAGGTAGATTTTGTTTGGCAAAATTACTAAGTCATAGAGTCAGAGGGTTTAGAGGTGTGTTCTTTTAGAATTTTTTTTCTAGACCATCTTCTAGAACGTTCTTCCTGACCATGTGTGGGAGTCCCAGTCTTGTGGGAAGCACATCTCTCTGAGTCTTCCTCTGAGTTTTAAGATATAAGGACATTGAAATCATCTCTTTTATCTTTTATCTTAAGGGCTCTGGGCTCATTGAGGTTCTCCTTTCCTTTGCCCACATTCCCAAATTTACATCCCCCAAGGACTAGCTCAAGTACTACATCCTCCATTAAACCTTCACTTACCACTTTAGACCACAGTACATTCAGCTATAACTAGGGCTAAGTGATCAGGGCTTTGTATCAGGATATCGACATTTAGACTGTACTGATAGCACCTGCAGTCCTTTAGCAGTACAGAAACAACTGAGCTTAGAGCTTAATAAGAACAATGAATTAAAATAGAAAGCAGTTTTCTCTCCCAGTAGCCACAACCTAGGTGAACTCCTCTCCAGCCACATTTGTGTCCTGCTCTTTCCTTGTGTGACCTCTCCAACAGTGTCCTTGAGGTATCCCAGCATCTATGTCACCACCTTCCCATTTTAACTGAATTGAGGATGCATTTTAGCCTGTTTATTGTTCCTCACACTCAATATTCCATTTCCCACCCCGACACCTTTGCATTGATTGTGCTTCAAACCTAGAGTGCCCTCCAATCTTTACTGCCTTGTCTTGGTTTCCCTGGCTTCCTTCAAGGTTCAAGTCAAGTATCATCTTCGACAAGCCTTTCCTGGTCTCCCCAGGTACTAGTACCTTCTTATCTAAGGTTACCTTCCATCTGCAATGCATGTATCATGTACATAACTCCCTCACCAGAATGTAAGAAGGCAGGGGCTATTTCTGCTTTGTCTTTGTATCCCCAGCAGGATATAGTGCTTGGTAGACAGCAAGTACTTACTAAATGCTTGCTGAGTGACTGTCCCAGCGACAAAAATGACCAGTTATGGCTTTGAGCAGAATGTAAAGAATAGTGGATGGTTAGTCTTGGCTTGGCCTTGTGACCTGAATCCAGCCTCTGTTTCACAGAATTCTAGAGCTGGAAGGAACTTCAGAGGCCATGGAGTTAAGCCTCCACCAAAACAAGAACTCCTCTGACACCATGTTGGGGTAGTGGTCTTCAGTCCCTTTGCTTGAAAGGCCTTGTACTGAGGCTGGTTCTCAGATGACGGGTCATTGTCAAGGCTTGCCAGAGTGGCAGAGCCTGAAAGAGTTTGAGTGCCACTTGAGCATAATGTCCCCGAGACCCCAGAACTATTGCCGAGGCAGAATAAGACAACAGACTAACACTGCAGGACTGTTCTATTGATTAACGTAGTGGGGACAATGAGGACGTGTTTCATATGTGGGTTAAGGTGAATGTTATGGCTTTCGCTGGTATGATAAAGTTATGTGACACAGGCAGTCAAAATAAGTAAGGCTTTAAAATGAATTCATAGAGGGGAGTCAAAGGCCCAAAGAAGTAATCAGTTCCAACTAAACCTAGTACTCAGTAGGTACTTAATACACACTTAGTGAATTGAATAAGGTCCTGGCTATGTCGGGTGGGGGGGATGTTGTCAGTTGGCAAATCTTTTACCTTTGTTGTGTAGACTCTCAGGCCTGATGACTTTCTTTTGGGAGCACAGAAACAAGAGAGAGGAAAGCAGCAGTGAGTTTTCTTCTTTTTCCTCACAACCATTGAAAACTGTTTATTTTGTATGCTTCCAGCCAAATTCAGTGATTGATTGTTCTTGAATCAGAAAGACATCTAGACAGGCTTGCAAAAAGACAGACCTTGGATAAGGGGGAGGGGCAGAGAGAACCATGTTGTTGCTGTCTCCCCCCAAGAGCTCCAGAGATGCCATAGCCTTCTCCCAGATCTCTATCCCATAGCAAATGTCCCTTGTGTTTATTGTTCATGTGACTTGTGAGGCTGTGGCCCTAATCTGGCTTCTGTCGTTTTAGGACAGGGAATAATTGCAGGGGATAATTCTGGCTAATGATAGAATTATAGAAAAGTAAGGTGGGGATATATATTGTCTTGAGACTTCTTGAACCCACTGCCAAATATTAACTAGGAACTGTGGAACACAGGGCAAATTCAGTTCAGCATTGTGGGTGGATGATGACAGTCTATCTCGTAAGGAACAGTTGTGCAGGCAGAGAGACAGTGTACACCCTAGCAAGTCCAGCTTGAGACCACATGACCCAACACATGATCCTTAGTCCCCAACCATGGGGAGGAGTCAACGGTTGGAGGGGAGAGGCGAGGAAAGCCCTGCGGAAGGGGTACAATGCTTATAGAACCGTGGCAGGGGAGGCGGGGATTGGGAAGTGGTTTGGACCTGGACAAGGGACCTAGTATGATTATCCTATATCATGCAGAACCAGTGGAGGATCCTGAGATTCGTAGATGGTAGACCAGAGGAACATTGCTAGAGAAAAAACCATGTGCCCGCCTCACTCCTGTCGGTTACTCTCAGCACCATGTCATAGTTATGGCTCTAGTCTACGAGAATGGAAATGGACAAACAGCATATAAATGATTTCCCTGTAACACAATATGAGTCGTGTGCATTGCTACTTTAGTTCTCTCTCTAGAAGAGCAGAGTAGAATGGTATCCAAAGTCGAAAAAGTGTTTCTATTTGCCTGCTGAGTGGTCAATGCAAATGGTGCCATGCACAAGGCTGACACGGCTCTTTCTTCTCTCTCTCCTCTCCTCCCATCCTCTCTGCCACCTCCTGCCTCCTCAGAGATCCCTCAGTGTGCCGGCTGCAATCAGCACATCTTGGATAAGTTCATCCTCAAAGTATTAGACAGGCATTGGCACGGCTCCTGTCTTAAGTGTGCAGACTGCCAGATGCAGCTGGCTGACAGGTGCTTCTCCAGAGCAGGGAGTGTCTACTGCAAGGAAGACTTCTTCAAGTAAGTTAAAAATGAAATTAAAAAAATCAATGTCTCTCTTTGCTTGATACTGAGAACTACTCACCCAATGGCTCTAGGGCAATTTGTTCAATAGTAATACATCTGCGAGAGAAACCCCTGGTGGTTGTGATAACAAAATCACTAAAACCAGGGCTCAGTCACTGAGCCTCACCATCACCATCACCATCACCATCACCATCACCATCACCATGCTCCATCCTCTTCCCATTTTTCTTTTCTCTCTTCTCATCTATGTCCCCTTTCTCTGTTTTTTCCTTTTTCCAGTATTCTCTTAGATGCTGCTAATTGACCCTCTTTACTTCATACTTTTGCCCACATCCTTTCCCCTAACCCCAAGCCAGCAGACCCTGCTCCATGCCAGCTCTCATGGGCTTCTTGAATGAGGCAAATCCCTTTGCTGACTTTAGGCCAAGGGGACAGAGGCTTAGGGAAGACAAAGTCACGTGTGTGTGTGTGTGTGCGTGTGTGTGTATTTGTATATATGAGAGAGATAGAGAGAGGGAGAGGTAGAAACACAGAAAAATAGAGACACAGAGAGATGGAGAGATATAGAGACAAAGAGTGAGAGGGAGAAAGAGGAGGGAAAAAGAGAGGGAGAGAGAAGGAGAGGGAGGGGAGGAGAAAGGAAGAGGAGTGAGGTCAGAAGAGGGAAAGAAAGAGATGGAGAGAGACAGAGAGGGAGGGAGGAAGTAAGAAAGAGATAGAAGGAGAGAGAGAGGAGGATGGAGAGACACAGAGAGAAAGATAGAAGAAGGAAAGAGATGGAGAGAGGCAGAGAGAGAGAAGGAAGAAGGAACGAGATGGAAAGAGACAGAGTGAAGGAAGGAGAGGAGGGAGGAAGGGAGAAAGAAAGGGAGAGAGGAAAAGAAAAAGGAGGAAGAGGAGGAGGAGGAGGACAGGAGAGAAGAGAAGAGAAGAGATAGAGATAGAGATAGAGAGAGAGACAGAGAGAGAGAGAGAGAGAGAGAGAGAGAGAGAGAGAGAGAGAGAGAGAGAGAGAGAGAGAGAGAGAAAAGGCGTTGGGGGAAACATGGTAGCATACTGAAGTTGCTTTTTAAAAAAAGGTCAAGGTGATTTGTTCCTGGAGCGGGGCACCCCACTCCTCAATTTGTAATTTCTCTGTTAAATGGCTTCCAAGAGTTGGAGTGAGAAAAAAAGAAAGAGCAGCCAGAACCTTACTGAAACCAGTCTTTGTCTAGAATCTGAGATGCCACCCACTGTATACTCCACAGTTGAACTGGACTTCTTCTCACCCCCAACACATACCCTTTACCTGCCTGCCTGTCTGTAACTGTCTCATCTCATCCTTTTTTCCTGTCAATTGCCTGTCTAGCCTTTAAAGTCCACCCAAATATTGCCTTCTCCAGTAATACTATGGATTTCTTCCCTTCGACTGCTCATCATACTTTATTTTGTGATTCTTCAATGTATGTATTAATATTGCCCTTTATTGGTAGTCTATGTTTTTATCTTATGCCTCTATTCAAACCAAAGCCTTTTGAGGGCTGAGATCTATGTTTTATCTAAACATTATCCCTCTTAGCTCCTAATGCAGGGCTATGACAATAAACATTTTTTCTGAATGAATGACTCACTCAACAAACTAGGGATCCTAAAAGGAGGAGGTGAGAAGAGACTATATGCTGGGCATGGGGATGAATGAATTCACGGGAGTATTAGAGATCATATAGCAACCTCACTGAATTAGGTGGGGGTGAGGATGGGTGGGTGGGAAGTACAATGCATATAAAGGGGAAACTAGGAAGTCACAAAAGGGCAAAGGAAGCCCAAAAAATAGCTCCAGAGAAGACATATCTCACTTTTCCCAACTACAAGTAAGACTCAAAACCCCATACTTGCTGGATACTCCTTTCTAGTTTCTGGACTTGAATTGTCAGCCAGGTTCCCCTTCACTCATGGTTTGGGGATTAAGGAGATTAGATAATGAGACTGTAGTCAGGGGGGGCATATTTCAGATTTAGATAGGCAGTAAAAAGGTATTAGAGGGTGAGAAAGGAGATGTTTTATAGGAATAGAACTAATAAAAGGAGATAGAAGGATTTAAAGTTTAAAGAGGCGTCTCTGAGTGCCATTAGGAAGTCTACCATAATAAGGGGCATGTTGGTAAATGGTTAACAGCTTGGCTCTTGGATAAAAAAAAAGTACACATGACACACTTTTATTTAATCTTCATTATTAACATTTTCTCTGTCACTGTCTTAAGTTTAAATAATCAACAAAACAATATGTCAAGCCCTAATTTGTAGCATTGGCCAACTTCTGAGGTGTAAATGCTCACATTGAAAATTTAACAATCAGCTCTGGAAGCCAGAATAAGCTGGCTCCAGCTCACCTTCTTCTTGCAGACAATAACAATTACAGGATCTCACATTTATAGAACACTTTGCAATTTATGGGAAAAAAATGGCAACACGAGTGTCAATATGTACCAATATGCGTGCATATGTGAACAGCTCCTTTCCCTGGATCATCTTATCTAATCAGTAGGTGTGACATAGGTTCTTCCTCTGAAATGTAGTAGCATCTCTTCCTTATTTTCCATTTTATCTGCTAACACCCTAGTTCAGTCCTATATGGCCTTTTAAAAATGGCTTTATTTATCTATTTTCAATATCATAATCATTTGTAGAATTCCCCCTTCCTCTTTCCCTCACCTCCAATTGAATCTTCTCTTGTAACAAAGAAAAGTAGCTAAAAAAACACACCTGGTACTGTGACTGCATCTGTCAACATATGCCTCATTCTGCCCCATTCTTTCTGCCAAGAGGAGGGAGGTGTGCTTCATTATCTGTTTTCCCAGATCATCACTGGTTTTTCCATTACTCAGAACTTGGCTTTCTTCTAGTGACCTTTTCATTCACATTGTTCAGGTTTGTATATTGTTTTTTGGTTCTGCTTTTTCCACTCAGAATCCATTCAAACCAATCTCCTCATGTTTCTCTGAATCCCTGACATTCATCACAATAATCTTGCATTACATTCACATAACAGTTTGCCCATGCATTCCCTAGTTGATGGGCGCCCCGTTAGTTCCCAGTTCTCTGCTACCACAACTACTGTTGCTACTAAACTATATTGGTATATGTCGGATGTTGGTTTCTTTCTTTGACCTCCTTCATGAATATGCCCAGTAGTGGGACTTTGTTACCCTTTGTCTGGACTACTGCAAAATACTCCATTCTTTTTGTACAGAACAAGATATATCTGTATTCTCACATCTAGATAAGAAATCTCAGGCTCTCTCAAGAAGTGGGGCAAGACACTGCTTGCTAATGGCCAAGGTATCTTGGGACTTCCTTGCTTGGAGTTGCCAGTCCGTGGCTTGGTCCACTAAGCCATGCAGGTTTTGAAGCTGGTGTCTGGTCTGGTCTTACTACCTGCCTACTTTTGCTGATGGTGGATCAGGGAAAGATGTGGGTTTGGCAGCAGCTGTCAGTGGAGGTGGGGGATGGGGAAGAAAAGATGTACTCTGGTCTTCATCCTAATGTCAGTCAAGGGCATGAAATCCACATGAGTGCTTTAGAAGGGAATCCCGAGAGCCTTACTTGAATTTACCCATGGAAACTGAATTCTTGATTCTCTAAGTAAACTTGTTTAATCTTTTTTTTGAATATAAAAATGTGGTATTGTTGCTATTATGAATAATAATAATAAAATGCTGTTAGAACTAGATAGAATCCTTCTTGCTTCCACCAAAGAAAACTATAAAATTCTTCCCCAGAGATGTAGAATAATTGTCTATTTTAACAATTTAATTTAATAAAGCATGTGTGTGTGTGTGTGTGTGTGCGTGTGTATGTGTGTGCGTTTGTATAAAGCAAAGACAGAATGGCATAGTGGATAGAAAGCCTTAGAATCAGGACAACCTAATCTGCTCCCTACTGGCTGTAAGAATGTGGGCAAGTCACTTACCTTTCAGTGACCCTGGGTAATTCTTTAAGACTATGAAACTGCAGAACAGTTACAGATCTGCATTGCCAGAAGGAGTTCCCTGCACTCTTGGTGTCAAACTAGACTATATCAAGATACATTTGTATCCTTGAGGGCCACATTATTAACTTAGAAAACAACACATTGACATTATATGTGTTGCACTGTATCTTTATTTTGTTAAACATTTCCCTTATCCATTTTAATTTGGTCTGGGCTACACTTGGGAGTTATACTTGCAGTGGCAGGCAGCGAGTTTGACACCTCTGCCTTACCAACGAAACCAGAGGTCTGGACCCAAAATAGAAATGTTTGCTTTGGGGGGTGGAGCCAAGATGGCGGCTGGAAAGCAGGGACTAGCGTGAGCTCCCCGCCGAGGCCCTCCAAAAACCGATAAAAATGGCTCTGAACCAATTCTAGAACTGCAGAACCCACAAATTAGCAGAGGGAAGCAGGGCTCTAGCCCAGGACAGCCTGGATGGTCTCTGGGTGAGGTCTGTCCCACACGGAGCTGGGAGCAGAGTGGAGTGGAGCAGAGCCCAGCCTGGGCGGCACAGACCAACCAGACCAGGAGCCGGGTGGAACATGACCTAGCCCCCTGAATCAGTGAGCTGCAGCAGTTACCAGACTTCTTAACCCACAAACACCAAAGACAACAGAGAAGGTTAGTGGGAAAAGCTGTGGGAGTGGAAGGAGTTTGCAGTTTGGCCACCACTCTGGGGGCAGTGGAGGTGGTGCAGCTTCAGAACTACAGCTGCGGTTGCTTCTGGCCCCAGGCCCACCCGGTGGGAGGAATTAAGTGGAATTAAGATCAGAGCAGGAGGGCAGAGCCTGCTGAAGATCTAAGTCCAGTCCAGGTTGGGGGTTCTTGGGGAAGGAGGAGTGCTGGTGTGGCAGAGCTGGCGTATCCCCCCAAGCTTGGAACATAGTTCTCTTAACTCTGCAAGCAGACATACCCCACTGAAAAACTGAAGGGTCAAGTTAGTTGGCTGGGAATATGGCCAGGCAGCAAAAACACACCCAGGTTCAGTCTCAGACTCTGGAATCTTTCTTTGGTGACAAAGAAGACCAAAACATACAGACAGAAGAAATCAACAAAGTCAAAGAGCCTACAACAAAAGCCTCCAAGAAAAACACGAACTGGTCTCAGGCCATGGAAGAGCTCAAAAAGGATTTAGAAAAGCAAGTTAGAGAAGTAGAGGAAAAATTGGGAAGAGAAATGAGAAGGATGAGAGAAAACCATGAAAACCAAGTCAATGACTTGCTAAAGGAGACCCCAAAATATACTGAAAAATATACTGAATAAAACAGCACCTTAAAAAATAGACTAACTCAAATGGCAAAAGAGCTCCAAAAAGCCAATGAGGAGAAGAATGC
>CM053626.1:277871970-277961831 GCA_028646595.1 Phalanger gymnotis | reverse complement strand
CTTCCTTTCTTCCTTTCTTCCTTTCTTTCTTTCATACTTCCTTGGCTCCCATTTCTGAACAGGAGGTAAATAAAAGGCAGAGGACCAAAGGAATAAGCAGCTTATGTGACTAATGCAGCATAATGGGGATGTGATTTGTTCTAATAACAGCCAGTGTTTAAGCATTCTGGAGCACACTCAAAGCTTGGGGAACCTTCCAAGGCACATCCCAATTTGAATTGTAAGCTGAGAGAATAACAAGATCTTGCAGTGAGTGCCCTTTACTAAAGATGGCTTCCTTTGTGGCCTAGCCTGCTGACAACCTCTGTCATAGCCCAGGTCTCTCTGTACAGGCCTGGCAATTCCAGCAGGGACCTAGATGGGGGCAGGGAGGGGGTGATGGCACTGAGCAACCTGTTCCTATCTCAGACACTGGGGAATCCTTGGGCAAGTCTCTCAGTCTCAGCCTCTGACAAATGTCCCTCTTTCTATTTCCCTTGAGGCCACTGTGCTCTTAAAGCAACAGCTATTTGTCCAGGCCTTAACCACCTGTGTTTTAAGTGTCATTACTAACACAATGGATGGCACATGCTTGAAACCAATCTCCAGCTGGATGCCTCTGGCAACCAGCCACCATCTGTGGCTCCGCTGCTTACCCCGTGCCTCCCAGGAGGATGGATTCAGAAGCACAGCCATCCACGCTGCCTGGCTCTCCCTTGAGAGCTCACGCGGCTGTGTCTTGGTTAAGGGTTTCTACTGGGGTAGGTCATTTAGGAGCAAGCTGTTGTTGCTTGCTGAGTGGGCCTTTACCCTGGGTAGCTTTTAATGGAGGCACCTAAGGTCAGGCCCCTGTCCATCTGCTCCTGCTGACTAGCCATGACCTTGTGCTCCAGGCTGTCAGCATTCTCAGAGCAGATTCCTATCTAGCGGCCACTGGGGCTTCTCTCACCCTCCGGAAGGATGTTGGGTCTGCTTCTCCTCCCTTAGCTACCCAGTTTGGTGGCTGAGAGTCGGGGCTTCTGGGCCAATCAATCCACAAGCATTTATTAAGCACCTGTGTGCCAGGCATTGTGCCAGGGGCTAGATTACTCCTCTATCATTGCGATTAGCTATTAGCATAGGATTTAGAGCTGGAAGGAGATTTTCAGGCCAACCCTTCCCCCATTTTGCAGAGGGGGAAACAGAGTCACTAAGAAGTTAAGTGGTCTGCCCAAGGTCACAGGGAGGTAGGAAGTGGCAGAGCAGGATTCAAACTGAGGCCCTCTGGCTCCCGAGTGCAGGGATCTTTCCACTGCATCATGGATTCTCTGGCTCACCCTCTCATTGTCCTTGCAGTCCCAGAGAGCAGGGGAAGGGGTGCGAACGGGAGCCAATGCTGATAGTGCCTTGGAATCCTCCATAAAAGGATCATTGGGCAAGTGCAACCCAGGATGTTGAAGGAGCCAGCGTTGGAAGCTGTGGAGTGCCAGCTGGGAACCAAGCCAGGCTTTTACCACTTTCCATCTTTCCTCCTCCAGTCAGTCAATGTTAAGGCAGCCAACATAGCCATCAGCAAAGGGCAGGTAACTGGTGTCCTTGGGAGCACAGAAGAACCTGGGCAGCCTTGGTGCTTACCAGGGCTCCCAGATCTGGGCTTATTTGTTCCTTCAGAACCCAGGACATTGTGTTATTCTTGCTCCAGAATGCTCTGTATTCGGGCTAGGCTAGGGAACAGCCTCTCTGGCTCTGGCTATGGTCAGTGGCTCATCCAGAGTCCTCCTCTGAGGGAAGGAACATTTCTTCACTGGATGACTTGGGCCAAATCAATTGCTTCAATACTCAGGGCCTCAGTTTCCTCATCTGTGAAATGGGGCACAGATCATCAGCTTTTGTGAGAGCAAAGGCAGCTTTTGGAGGGAAGTGAGCAATGGAAGAGAAATTTATACCCTCTCTTGATCCTTTAGAGCAGGGGTTCTTAATGGGAGCCCAGAGGTCTGTGGATAGATTTTAGAGGGACTGAGAAAAAAATTATTTTTGTTTTTCACTAATCTTTCATTACATCTAGCATTTTTTCAATTGTGAATATAGGCAACAACCCATTATTCTGAGAAGGGGTCTAATGTTTCACCAGACTGCCAGTGAAGTCTGTGATAAAAATAGCATTAAAAACCCTTACCTTAGAGGATCTTTTCCCTTTTTAATTTTAATAAAGGCATTATTAATAACACTGGATTTTATTCCACTAGGACATAGGCTCCATTCATTCCACTAATACCCTTAATAGTTTCCTCTGCTCTCCTGCTTTTGAACTTTGCCCTTGTCTGTTCACTAACAGGTATCTATAGCTTCAGTGATGATAATAATAGCTAACATTTACATAGTGCCTATGATGTGCCAGACACTGTGCTACAAACACTGTATTTGATCTTCACAACAACCCTGGCAGGTAGGTGCTGTTATTATCCCCATTTTTACAGATGAAGAAACTGAGGTAGACAGAAGTTAAGTGACTTGGTCAGGGTCACCTAGCTAGTGAGTATCTGAAGCCAGATTTGAACTCAGGAAGATGAGTTGTCTTCTTGACTCTAGGCCTGGTGCTCTATTCACTTTACCTCTAGCTTATCAAGATTGATAGATGGACAGAAACTAAGATTTTTTTTAAAGTTTAATGGATATGTTTTGATTTTACATTATAAATATTTACAGATGACTCTCACCTGTGCAAGGTCTCTTATAATAAAGCAAAACACTTGAAAAAAGTAGTAAGACTAATTTGAAAGTGAACACATTTCACATCTGTAGCATTTCTCACTATCTATTTTTAAAAAAAATTAACAGAAGTATATTTTCTCTCCTTCTTGCCCCATTAGGAAAAAAATGAACAGAAGTCTGTTTTCTCTCCTTCCTACCCATTGGGAAAAAAGAAAAGAAAAATTTCTTGTAACAAATATGCATAGTCAAGCAAAACAAATTCCCTCAGTGGCTGAATACAAATATACATATAAATATATGTTCTGAATACACACACACACACATATGCTTCATTCTGCCTGCTACATCTATCACCTCTCTGTCATGTTTCATCATTGGTCTTTTAGAGTCATGAATGGTCACCTTATTGATCATAGTTCTTACAGCTTTCAAAGCTGTTTTTACAGTGTTGTTGCCACTGAATACACGGTTCTCTTGGTTCTGTTCGTTTCATTCTTCATCAGAATCAGAATTTTTAAGGTAATGCTTCATACTCACTTTCCCAAAGTAACCCGAGTGATATTTGCTTAGTTCATTCTGTGATGGTGCTGACCACTTACATTGCCTTGGCCCCTGCAGTGCTTACAGCGCTGGCTGATGAGCCTTTGGCAGATGGCAACCATAGTTTCAGCAATCTGGAAAGCAGTTTGGCAGCCAAAGTGTCAGAGGGAAGGAAGCTGTAGCACAAGTTTGGCAAGATGAGAAGAGCAAAGAGGGAAATGGGACTCCAGACGGGAGCATCTTTTCCACAAGAATCCATAAAGATCCCGCAATAGGCTGATTTTTTTTTTTGCTTCATCATTGTGACCCTGGTTGGCTTGCAGTGGGCACTGGTTGCATCTATTTACAAGGCTATGTAATGCTCATTCCAAGAAAAAAGAAACAGAAGCACAAACAGGGCATTTGCCTTAGGCTACCCAGGACATTAGTGACAGAGAATCCTCGGCTGCCAGACTTGATGCCTTCTGCAACCAGTCCTTCTGGCTCCCTGGAGGTATGAAGAATCTGTATTCTCTGATAACCACTTGATTGATCTGTGAATAGCTACTTTATGGAGCTTATAGTATATGCCTGGTACAATGAGCTGTCTCTCCTTTAGCTTTATAGCATTAGAGCTGGAAGGGACCTCAGAGATCGTTTGGCTTAACTTCATTTTATAGATGAAGAAATTGATGTCAGAGAGGTTAAGTGATTTGCCTAAGGTTATACAAGCAGTAGATGGCAAAGCCAGAATTTGAACCCAGGTCATTTGGCTCCGGAGCCAGCATTCTTTTCTGCCTTCCCCAGTTACCTTTTAAGTGGGAATGAAAAAGAGAGGAGAAAAGGAGGAAAAGCAATAGAGGAAGAGAAGGGAAAAAGGTAAAAATAGAAGGGGGAGCCTGAGAAGATCATGACTGAGTTGGCATGAATGGGAAGGAGCTTCTAAGTGAGTTACAAGTGCCTCTTGGAAGTGGGAAATGACTTGGTGAAACTTGATTCAGTCTAGCTTTTCCAAATCAGCGTTCTAAAATCACATTAGGTGATTAAGAGGAACACAAAGATGCCATTAGTAACAGCCCCATCACTGAATATTAGAGTTGATGAGAAAACTGACACTCAGAGAGGAAAAGAAATCTGCTTCAGGTTACACGGCTACTTTTTTCAAGTCAGCAACCATTTATTAAGCCCTACTATGTGCCAGGCACTATGGGATACAAAAAAAGGCAAAAACGGTCCCTGCCCTCAAGGAGCTCACAATCTAGTGACTAGCTGACTACCGGCACCTGGGCAGGGCAATGTGGAAGAGTCCTGAGTCGGGAGCGGAGCCTTGAGAGATGGGAGCATGGATGACCTGGGCTTCTTCATGCAACTGAATTCCAGGCAAGAACTCACTCGTCAGAGGGAGACATTAGGGGAGGAGGCATCTTCAGGGTGAGAAGGCTGCTTGCCTAAGGTAGAAAAGTCTAGAGAAATCTATTGATCGGAGTTGAACGCACTCTTTGGGAAGGTACCAGAGCTGTTTTGTTCTCTGTTCTCCTCTCCAAGGAGAGGGAGGTGGGGGCAGGAGGTGGCAGGCTGCTCTTTACCTGGTGGTGAGCTATACAATAAGTGATAGTTGTTAATTACCACAGACACTGGCAAATGATGGACAGGTACACATTAGAGTCATCCACCCGTAGGCTTACAGATTGAGAGGCGGAAGGAACTTGACGGATCATCTACTGCAACCTCCCCATCTCACAGATGCAGAAACTAAGTTCCAGAGAAGTTAAGGGACCTGCCTGAGGTAGTACAGTGGATACAACTACGTGGCTAGAGTCAAGAGGACCTGAGTTCAAATCCTAGTTGTGTGACTCTGGGCAAGTCGCTTCACCTCTTTCTGCAAAGTGTCCACATCTGTAAAATAGGGATGGTAATAGCACCCATCTCCCAAGACTTGTGAGAATCAAATGAAGTAATGTTTGTCAAGTGCTTAGCACAGCTCCTGGCGTGTAGTTTTGGCTATTGTCCAGTTGTTTCAGTTGTCTCCAACTCTAACCCTAACCCTGTTTGGGGTCTTCTTGGCTGAGATATTGGAGGGGGTTGCCAGTTCCTTATCCATCTCATTTTACAGATGAGGAAACTGAGGCAAACAGGGTTAAGTGACTTGCCCTGGGACACATAGCTAGTAAATATCTGAGGCTAGATTTAAACTCAGGTCTTCCTTACTCCAGGCCCAGTGCTCTATCCACTGTACCACCTGGCTGCCCCCCCATAACTTCTTGGTAGTTTATATTCTAATCTCCACATTAAGAAAAAATTGAAAGGCAATTTCACCCCTCCAGCAGAGATTGCAAACTTTCACAGAATGGGGGCTCCCCCATTTTTTCAAAATAAATTTTATTGATGTATTTTGGTTTTGTGTTATAGCCATTTGTGGATTTGGTGCATAACCCCTCCACTCTCCCTCCACTTCAGCATTGAATATCCCCTTATAACTACAAACAACAACAAAACAACAACTAGTTGAAACCTCATGTGACAATGTACACAATATTCTGCTTCCACGGTATCTTGCCTCTCTTTATTGATTCTCAGCAACCAGGAATACTTGTTATGGTTACTCAGAGTTTGACTTCCTTTAGTGTTCGTTTTATTTCCGTCATTGTGTATATTTTCAGACCCCGTTTTAATGTCAAGACATTTTATGGATCCTCACATGCTATTACGATCCATTGGTTGAGTATTTCAGTACCCCAAAGGGATCTGAGTCATCTATGGCTTCCCATCTATTCAGTAACATCTTCAAATGAATTCATCTCTTACTTATCACAATAGCATCTACACAGTGGAATCTGGATTCAAATGCCACCTCTGAAACTACCTGAGTGACCTAGAGGCAGCTAGGTGAGGCAGTAGATACAGTATTGGACTTAGAGTCAGGAAGACCTGAAGTTAGACATCTTGCCTCAGGCAGGTGCTAGCTGTATGAGCCTGGGCAAAATCCCTTAACCTCTCTGGCTTCCTTCATGTTCCTCAAAATGAGAGGGTCAGATCTGATGACTTCTAAGATTCCTTCCAGCTCTAAATCTGTGATCCTACCATCTATGTGACTTAAGTTCCCTGTATCTCAGTTTCCTCATTTGTAAAATGAGAGTATTTGACTACTGGCATGTTCTAAGTCACCTAGTAGTCAAACCCTCTTATCCGTAATTCTTCGAATTGTGAGATTTATCGTCAATTCAGTCTATAGGAAGTATGTTTGCTTAGTTACCTATTTGCATATGGACTGGAAGTCTTTTGGGAAAATTCCTGGTATTTCTAGACTTCCAGGTTGGGAACTACTGATTTAAATAGTTTTAGAACTCAAACACTTGTGTGAATGTATGTCTGTGCCCCTTACCCCCCCCCTCCATTTGAAAAAGAAGGTAAGAAAGACAAGAATAAGGAACTCAGCTTATAATAATGCAAGACTTGTAATGTTCAGCGCTCGTGTGGAATGCAAATGCATTTTCATTTACTGAAGCCTATAAACAAGGCAGAAGCTATTACTTGTTTAGCTACACGGGGGAATAAAGTTAAACATAAGAAAGTTAAATACAATTAGTGCATTTGTAAATCATTCTCTCTTTAAGTACCAGAGAGTATTGATGTTACTGCTGATCTCCATATTGGCTAAAGTCTGTTGGGACTAATGGTTCTGGATGAAGATTTTCTGTTGCTTATGTGATGCTGATCTCATTGGCGTTTCTGGCTTTGGTCACAGGTGATTTAGAAGTGGTTAAAGGGTCAGCTAAGTGGTGTGGTGGGCAGAGGGCTAGGCCTGGAGTCAGGAAGACCTAAGTTCAAATCTGGACTCAGACACGTACTAGCTGTGTGACCCTGGGCAAGTCACTTAATCTTGTTTGTCTCAGTTTCCTCATCTGTAAAATGGGCTAGAGAAGGAAATGGCAAATCATTCTAGTCTGCCAAGAAAACCCCAGATGGGGTCATGGAGAGTTGGCCACCGCTGAAATGACTGAACGACGACAACAGCAACAACAGAAACCTGGCACAAACAGGCTGGAACCAGGTGTGACCAGCAGGGAAGCCCTCCTGGCTTAGAGTTGTTGATGCGCTAATTAAACAGACAAATGGTTGGACAAGGAAGGGTTTAGGTTTCAGTGGTAAGAGGTACACAGTTCTCTTTTTGCTTTAAAAAGAACAAAGCAATAAAGACTCTCACTTGTTCCTGTTAATGGCAGGAAATTTAGGGATTATCTTTAATTCTTCCTCTCCCCCACCTCCCACAGCCAGTGAAAAGTACATTCTACTCTCTTTCGGTCATCCTTTCTTCCATTCCCTTCTATTCCCTTCCATGATGCTTAGAGTAGCTAGGAGACACTGTCCCTAGAGTCAGAAAGATCTGTGTTCTAATTTGGCCTTACACACCTCCTAGCTGTGTGACCTTGAGCCAGTCATTGAACTTCTGTCTGCCTCAGTTTCCTTGACTGTCAAATGAAAACAATAATAGCACCTACTTCTCGTGGTTGTTGTGAGGGTCAAATGGGAACTTTGTAAAGCATTTAGCCCAATGGCTGGCACATAGTAGGTACTTAATAAATGCTAAATGCTTCCATTCCAATGGTTACCATCTCCATTAGGGCCACTGATTGTCTCTCCATTTTTGTTTATTTGTTTAGTTGTAATTGTCTCCTAACTGGTTTCCCCCTCCAAGCTATTTCTTCTCTAATTTATTGCACACATGCCTACAAGATCAATCTTTACCCAAACCTAACTCTGACCATGTCGTGCTATTGCTCAAAAATTTTCAGGGGCTTCTCATCCCCTCCTAAATAAAGCAGAGCCTTTTTGATCTGGCATTCAAGGCCCTTCATGACTGAATCATAACTTGTGTCTTCAGGCTTACCCATATTCCTCCCCTTCAGGCATACCATGCTCTGGTCAAACTGAAATATTACTGGTTCTCTTACACTGCTGCAATTTACTGCCTCTGTTTATGCCCTTCCCCCACTCTCCCATTTCCACTCGTCAAAATCCTGCTGATGGTTCAAGGACCGGTCAAGGTGCCACCACCTCCATGAAGCATCTCCTGGTTCTTGCCCTGCCCCCACCCCTTGAAGCCCAAAGTGCTCATTCTTCTACATTTCCAGAGTACTTTGGACCTCTCTTGGACATGTGTTCTATTCTGACTGGTAGTCCTGTTCTTTGTGTATGTGCCTTATCTCCCCTGCTAGCTTAAGGGAAGGAATCATGCCATTTATTCTGGTATTCTCTATAGCTGCTGTGGTAGCTGCTTAATAAATCTTTGTTAAAGAAAACCAGGGAGGTAGGGAAGGAAAAGGAAGAGATAAAGGGAAATGAAAAGAAGAAGGAAGAAAGGAAAAAAGGAAGGATCGAAGGGGGAGGAGAGGGGAAGGAAGAGAGGGAGGGTTGGTTTCCATCCAGATGCAGGGGAAAAAAATCACCTATCAACTGTTCCTTAGCCACTTTCAGAATCACCAGCTCCTTCCAGTTTCCATGACTATCAATAGAAAATCACGTATATAAATCACTGGGGGCCAAATCATAGCAACTTGCATTTATATCCTGCTTTACTGCTCACTCATTTGGTCCTCACAATACCATGTGAGGTTGGTAGTGCAGGATTATTGTCCCCATTTCACAGATGAAGGAATTGAGGCTCAGAGAAGACGTGACTTGCTCAAGATGATACTGCTGGTAAATGATCAGAGCTAGAACTTGAACCCAAGTCTTCTGCGTCCATTTCTAGTGAGGGTAAAGATGGAAGAGAACATGAGTGGGAAGAAGAGAAACGGAAGGGGAAGTCAGAGAGCACCAAAGACAAAATTAGGCTTTTTCATAGAGCTAGGAAAAATGGTGCTCACATGTAAGGCGAAGGTGC
This sequence comes from Phalanger gymnotis, assembly GCA_028646595.1. Taxonomy (NCBI): domain Eukaryota; kingdom Metazoa; phylum Chordata; class Mammalia; order Diprotodontia; family Phalangeridae; genus Phalanger; species Phalanger gymnotis. The sequence goes on along the minus strand of CM053626.1, from coordinate 277,952,758 downwards.
TGGACAGGATGATCTCTAAGGTCCCCGTTTGTTCTGAATCCTATGACAGTGGTGGAGTTGGCTGAATTGTTTTGACCCCTGGGGTACAAGTGTTTGCCCTCAGCCTGTGTTCTGTACCAGGAAATGTTTTTTTCTTGATGGGAGAAGGCTGACTTTTGTCAGAGAATGGTTTACACTGCTCTGACGTTACTGTGGACAAACTTAACTCATTAAACTGCTTTTGAGCCAGAGATGATATATGGAGGAAGTATTGGTACATACAGTAACAGTAAATATCAGCAACTTATCTGTCAAGTGTGGTGATAGATAAAAGAAATACATGGAGGGAAGTGTCAGCTGAGAAAAAATATATAGCTTGCAGTAAATCACCACCAAGCAATTAAAACATAAAATCAAGTTAAGCAGTATTTTGTTTCCAAAGGATGGGAGAGCAGCAGCAAGAGAGAGAGAGGTGATGTTGGCATACAGGAAAGCTTGAAGGCTTGAGCCCTAGTCAAAACTGTATTCTCATTGGCCCAGGAGGGTTCTAGGCCATTGACTATCTTCCAGAGATGGTGAGATTCCTCCTCTCAAAACCTTGGGATAAGTCCCATAGTTCAAGAAGGGAGTTAGTTTCTTTCTCTCAGTTGAAAAGGGATCCTTTCTATTAAATCCAAATTCCCTCCTGAAGGTCTTCCCCAGTCGGTCCTCCCATTCCAACTCCCAGTGAGCCAAAACTGTTTAAAGCTGTTTATTAAAGCAAAGGAATAAAACCAGGTATGAGAAAGGCTTGGAAAGAATGCACAGTCTTGCTCCTCTATGGACCATATTTATCCGTTCAGGCAACTATGTACAAGGCACTATGCTATTCTAGTCACTGTGGGAACACAAAGAATGACATAGCCTCTGTCTTCATGCAACTTACAGTCTTCTAGAGGACCTAAGATGTACACAGACATATACACGTATATATGTATATGTATGTATATATCTATATCTATATATATGTATATATAATACAAGGTATGATCTGATGAAAGAAGTACAAAGTACCATGTTGGATCAGAGGTAGAAGAGTGCATTTCTTGTTGGGGGCTATGGATTAGGGGGGGCTAAAGAAAGAGGTGGCTTTTGAACTGGCTCTTGAACATGGTTAAGAATTGAAGCCAGTAGCCAAGAAGGAAGGAAGGACTCAGAAGAACATGAACAAACCCCCAAGGACATGGGAAATCGTGGGGTATACCTAGGGAGCAAGGAATAGTCCAGCTTTTGTTAGTTCAGAAGTGGGAGAGATGATTTACGAGACTACTGAAAGAGTTTGTGGCTAGAACATAGGATACATGAAAGAGAATAGTGGTAAATAAGACTGGAGAGGTAGCATGGAGATCTATTTCAGAGATCCTTTAATGAGAGAAGAGAGCCCCCCCCCAATCAATCAAGCCACCAGCAAGCATTTATTAAGTTCCTATCCTATGGTAAGCTTTGGGGGTGCAAAGACAATAATTCAATAGTCCTTGCCCTCAAGGAGCTTACATTCTCTTTGGGGAAACAATATGTACATATGTAAGTACGCAGAATAGAAACCAAATAAATGCCAGGTAGTTTTGTGTCCTAGTACCTGGAGGAATAGGTAAGGCTTCATTTGTAGATGGTGGTGCTTGCAAGGGGAGGGGATGAGGAGAGAGTGCATTCCAGGGATGGGGGACAGACTGGTAAAGCAAAGGCCTAAAGACAGGAGACAGAATGTCATGTGTTAGGACAAGAAGGCCAGTTTGGCTAGACTAGAGAGTGCACGAAGGAGTGTACTTCATATGTAACGAAGCCAAAAAGGTAGTTTGGGGATGGTTTGTGAAGTCCTTTAAATGCCAAAGAAGTTTCTCTTTGACCCTAGAGATAAGAGGAACCACTGAGTTTACTTAGTAGGGGAGTGACAGGCTTAGATCTGCTTTAAAGAAAAATCCCTTTGACAGCTTGTGTAGAGGATAGAGTGGAGAAGGGGAGAGATGAAACAGAGCTCAGTCAGGAGGCTACTGTGAGAGTTAAGATGAGAGATAATGAGGGTCTGAACTAAGGTGATGCTGCATGCATAGTGGGGAGGGGCTAGATGTGAGAGGGATTGTGGAGGTAATAACAGGAAGACTTAACAACCAACTGGATATATGGCATGAGGGAGAGTGAACAGGACAGAGGCTGTGAAGCTGAGAGACTGGAAGCATTGTTTTGCTTGTGGGTGGGGGGAAGAGAATGAGTTATGTTTTATACACGGTGACTTTCAGATACCTCTGGTCGGTCAATTAATAAACATTTAAATAGTGTATGCCAGGCACTATGCAAAGTGCTGGGGCTACAAAGAAAGGCAAAAGATGGTGTCTGCTCTCAAGTAGTTCATGATCTGATGGGGGAAACAACATGAAAACTATGCACAAACAATACATGTGAAGGATAAATTGGAAATGATCAGTAGAGGGAAGAAAGAAAGAGAAAGAAAGAAAGAAAGAAAGAAAGAAAGAAAGAAAGAAAGAAAGAAAGAAAGAAAGAAAGGAAGAAAGAAAGAAAGAAAAAGAAAGAAAGAAAGAAAGAAAGAAAGAAAGAAAGAAAGAAAGAAAGAAAGAAAGGGAGGGAGGGAGGGAGGAAGGGAGGGAGGAAGAAAGGAAGGAAGAAAGAAAAGAAAAAGAAAGCCTGTGGAAAGGAAAAGTTTAGGTGGGAATTAAAGGAAGCTGGAGAAGCCAGGAGGCAGATCTGAAGAGGGAGAACACTCCAGGTAGGGGAGACATCAGTGAAAATGCCTAGTACTGAAGGATGAAGCACCTTGTTGGAGGACCAGCAAGGAGGCCGCTGTGACTGGATGGCTGATTAGCGGGCAGAGAGGACGCAATATAAGAAGACTAAAAGGGTGCAGGGACAACAGGTGATGAAGGGTTTTGAATACCAAACAGAGGATTTTATATTTGGTCCTGGGGGTGACAGGTGCCCATTGTAGTTTACTGAATAGTGGGGGTGGGAATGGGGTGGGAACATAGTCAGATCTGTGCTGCTAGAGGTCGATTTGCCTGCTGAGTGGAAGATGGACGAGAAGGGAGACTTCCAATTTGCAATGTCCAACAGGCAGATGGTAAAGTGGAACCCAAGCTTAGGGGAGAGATTGGATATATAGATCTGGGAATTTTCTACATAGAGATGACAATTTTTAAAGCAAAGGGAACTGGTGAGATAATTGACAGAATGTACAGAAAGAAGAAAAAAGGGCTCAGGGGCCCTGGGGTACACACCTAACTAGGGAATGTGATGGATGAACCAGCAAAAGAGACTGAGAAGTGGTCAGACAGGTAGGAGGAGACCAGGAGAGAGCACTGGAGTCTGTCTTATTTACTGCCTCTACCATAATAAGCCCTTTCCAGAAAGTTGTCCAGGCCCTTCATACATTCCAGGAGTCATGGCTGCCCTTAAATGCCTTGTAAATGGAATGTGGTGAGATAGGGTGAGAATCCAGAATTATTGTGTAGCATTACGTGTGTGTGTGTGTGCGCGTGCATGCTGTGTCCCCTACCTTGGTAGACTGTAAGTGCCATGAGGTCAGCAACTGTCTTAATTATTTTTGTGTTTTCCATTTTGTCAAGAACAGCATACTTCACATGATTAATAAATGGATGAATGAACAGATGAAAGAATGAATGTTATTTTAAGAAGCTTGTGTGACGTAATCATGTAATCAGCTCTTGGAGTTCCCTGGGGATGCCATAGAACCCTATGATGGTCTCCCCATAGAACCCAAGATAAACTGCACAGACCTGGGGCTCACATACTTCCTAGAGATGAAGAACACTATATGGAGGATATCAGTTCTCCAGGACCTAGACTTCCAATTCTATGCTAATGAGTGTCAAGGATGGTGGAAAATACAAGTCAGGGCTCATTCCAGGTGCTGGTTTCAGCCAGTTGCTCTGACTTCCTTCCAAACAGAGCTCATTTTTTTTTGTAAAGATGTCTTTCATGTTTTAAAAAAAATTCTTTATTGACCACTTTTGTTTTTATATCAGAGTCATTTCACAATATATTCTGCCACAGTCCCCAGGAAATCTTCCCTTGTAAAAAATGAAAAAAAAATATAGTTAAGATGAGAAAGAATGGTTACATAAAACCAACTGAAGCAGTGCCCACAACATCTTTCTAAGATGGGGATCTTAATCATGTCTAACCTGTAGGTTATAAGGTTATTGTAAGGAACAAATAAGATACGTGCAAAATGCTTAGTAAACTTTAAAGAGCTTCAAAAAATTGAGCTATTTTCTCCCTCATTGGTGAAGTGCATATGTGTGCATGTGCGTGGAGTTTTGTAAAGCACCTTAATGGGGAGAAATGTTCCTGTAACCAAGGACATTTTGGGATTCTGTTTTTTTTGGCTCTGATTGGTTCCTCTAAGTCCAGTACTTTGGGATTTGGTTAGGAAACAGCACCAGTGTTGATAAAGCAATGGCTTCTATCCTCATTTAAGTGAATCGATCAGTTGATCAACACACATTTATTAAATGCCTGCTCTGTGTTAGGCAGTGTGCTAGGTGCTGGGGATACAAATATAAAAATAAAATTAGTCCTTGCCTTTAATAAGTTTACATTCTAGGGGGAGAGGAGGAGACAACATGTACACATATGATACAAAATAAACACAAGGTAATCAGCATTATCCTAATCCATAGGCTCATAGTTTCTATAACTATGGGCGCTTCTTTAATAAAGCCTTATCACTGAGCAAGTGATTTCATCCCTTTGGGCCTCAGTTTACCTGATTGAGTTGTTTCGAGGACCCTGAGTGCCAACCTCTTATCATTACTGGAAAAAACGACTCAAAATGCACATCTTCTGATGACTATGTCATTAGTTTCATCTTCTCAGTGTTCTATAATCCTTAAAGTACTATACACATGTCAGTTAGTATTATTAATTATTATTATTAATAGTATGATCACACAAAGGCCAGCATAGCATCAATCCCCTAGCTTCTACTCAAGGGAGGGATATACTCCAAAACTGGGCAGCTGAGCTCTGTGTGCAGATGCCCTCAGGATGAGCTTTTGACAGCAGCTGGGCCCTAGCTTAGGGCTCGGTGCCCTGTGTTACCCGGAAGAAAGGTAATATGGAAAGACTTTCACTTATCAACCAAAGGTCCACATCCCACAATCAGGAAAATTGCTTCAATCGCTAAAAAATGCTGGTGGGGAAGTCCATTTATTTTTCATTTTTCTTGTGCACTTGCCACCCCTATGCATGAATCACTGTCGGGATGTGGATTAAATTTATGCCCCCCCATTATCTTTCATGTCTCCTGTGCTTACGGGGCAGTTGGGCTTCCTGCGACTGGAATTCAGTGTCTCCTTTTTTCATGAGTAAGGGAGATAATTCAATGGCTCCTGCCCTTTGGTGGTCATCAGCAAAGGCAGCAAAAGGGGGCCATTTCTCTGCTCAAGAAAATATCTTCCTTTTTCCTCTCTGTTCTTTTGTTTTTGCCTTTACTGTACAGTCAAAATGGATTATGGTCATGTAGACCCCACGGTAGTACCTGAGCTCCAACAGTCCAAGTTTAGAAATGCACAGGATCAGTCTCTTGGATATTTGTGGGGTGTGATGGGGTGGGGATGCGTGTGTGCGTTAGGTAAAAGAATTGTTCGGTTTCTAATGAATTTTTTCCTTTATCTGTATTAAAAACAAACCACTTAAATGTGCATGTGTAAAAACAGATCCATATCATGCCTTTCTGTTCTGATCTTTCTTTCTCTCCTGCACACACATTCGATCTTAGAGCTCATTCCCAACAGACCCCCTATTTTTCCTCTTTCATCAGAGGTTAGATGTACGCGATCCAATACCTGTCTCCACAGGACAGCTACTCTCCAGAATTATCTACTTAGCAGCAACATGATGACTAGCAGCCGGCTTTCGTCTGCACTGGAGAGGTCTAGCTTCTTCTCGCTGATCTACGGACACTGCTCATCTCCTAGAGATGTGCACAATTTCACAGCCATCTTTTTAACATCTTTATTTTTATTGATCTACTTTCCTTTGACATCTGCCTTAATTTCCAAATAGATCCCTACCCAGAAAGACTCCCCTGGAAACAAAGAGTGAAAAGGAAAGAGAACAAAGAAAGGCAGGTCTGCACTCAGCATCCCGTGAACTGAGCCTGGCAGGCTCTTCAGCGTTCCATACCCATATTGCCCCACCTCCACTTCTGCAAGCTGACAGGATTCGAGTGTCATTTCTTTTGTTTTATTGTTGGTTTGGGTTTTTTTTTGCCCTTTCCATTTACATAGTTCTTTCTGTATGCATTCATATAAGACTTCCTATGCTTGTCTGTATCCTTTGAATTCATTGTTTCTTACCGTTCAATAATACTTTATTACATCCAGGTATCACAATTTTTTTTAGCCATTCCCCATGAAGAGCATCTATCTGTTTCTAGTTCTTTGTTACTACAAAAAGTGCTTTCTTTCTACCCTTGACCTCCTTGGAGTAGGTACCTAGCAGTGGAATTTTTGGGTCACAGGATAGAGACCTTTCCGTCACTTTCTTAATGTAATTACAAATTGCTTTCCAGAATGGTTAGACCAATTCACAGTTCTACCAACAGTGTATGTGTGTCTGTCTTTTCACAATCCCTCCAACATCAACTATGTCTGTCTTTTGTCATCTTTTCCAATTTGCTGCATGTAAGGTAACAGCTCAGAGCTGTTTTGATCTGCACTTTCTCATGTGTCACTGACTACCCTGGTCTTCCCTTTGTCAAAGGCCAGGTATGTTAAATTCTATCTCTCCCTCAGGGTTCTCTGGTGCCCTTAAGGGCCTGGGGAGCAGAGACTTGGGCTTTCTGCAAATGGCTTCAGCCCATACCAAGAGAGTTCTTCCTGTGCCCTGGTTTCATTTAATCACTAACAATTGGATGGGCTTTTATAAAGAAACCTTTACTTCAAAACAAATAAACAAACATACCCAACATGTGGGAAACATAATCTTCTTCCTCCTCCCCCCTTTTATGCCCTCAATTTTTGGGAAGGGGAGGGGAGGAGACCAAGTTCATAGTTTAGCTCAGTGTCCGTAGAGCACACAGGCCCACTTCCAAGTTCAGACCTGCCATGCCCTTGGACTTGAATCCTAGTCACCTTGGTTTCTCTAGGTAAAGCTTCCGTGCTGGATTAGCTGGCAGCACCATCTAGTCTGGCATCCTGGTTCCAATGTGGCCATGGCTCCGATCCTCGTTAGGGATTGCCACATCAGTGCCCGAATCTGAGAAATAAAACAGAACTGAAGCCAACATCCCTGGGCTCATGTCTCTGAGCCTGGCAAAAGATATAGAGAGCAGGCGAAGGCCTCATCTCATTGGTTCAGTTCATGGTGCCTGCTGCAAGTGTATGGTGATGTTCACTTTCTAGATGGAGCAGGAAGAAGCACCAGACAGAGAGAGCCATGGTCTAGTCTTGGAGAGTTTTAAAGAAGTGAACTGTTCCCCTTAGGCAGCCAATCAAAGGAGGCTGCCCTCACTCATGTGGTAGGGGACTCAGAGTGCCTCTAATTTAGGAGAGTCCAATACCTCTTCTCTCCTACACCTTCCCTCAGAGCCTCCCAAACACCGATTGTGTGACGTGGGAGACACTGGCACAGGACGGCCCAGTAAGGCGTGCCCCCCTCAGAGAAGGGGCTATGCTCTTTGAGCAAAGCAGAATTGAAGTAGCTCGAAAGAAACTCGAGACGCACAGATTTAGAGGATCCACATGGACTACTTATATCCAACCTCTGGTAGAGCATTCCGAGCTCATATTGGTCTGATCAGCCAGAGTCAGATACATTGCAGTTGACTCTAACATAGTGGTGTCATTTTGGTCCTCTTCGAGAATGAAGGACAACAACCAGACAACTTAGAAGCTCTGGGGGTTCCCACAGAAGTCTCCTTAGGGGTTCCTCTACATTAAGTCATCTGGACTCCAAAGGCAAGCCCTGTTATACTTATTATCAGTGCACAGCATGCCTTAAGGGTTCATAGTTTGAAATTCTTCTCCTGAGAACTTTATTCATGCTTCCTGACCACTTACCTATTGGGTCTTGGTCTTTTGTATTTCCACAGACATCTTATAAAAAAGATGCTGAGGTAGCACAGTAGACCTGGAGTCCGGGAGACCTCAGGTGTTTAATAGCCTCAGATACCGTGTGACCCTGGACAAGTCACTGAACCTCTGTTTGTCTTAGTGTCCCCATCTGCTAAATGGGGATACTAATAGCATTTACTTCCCAGGGTTGTTGTAAGGATAAAGAGAGATGATACTGTAAAGTGCTATATAAATGCTAGTTATTAAAAAGGCCCAATTAAAAATACACAGGGGCAGCGAGGTTGCACAGTGAATAGAGCACAGGCCCTGGAGTCAGGATGACCTGAGTTCAAATCTGGTCTAAGACACTTGACACTAGCTGCGTGACCTTGGGCAAGTCACTTAACCTCAATTGCCTCACCTTCCCCCCTCCAAAAAAACTATACGAATCAAGTTTGAGCCCTCTTAGGAGGAAAAAAACACCCCCAAACCAGGAGACATTCTAGTAGCTGGGCAGCTTGAGATCTCCAAGTTAAAAGTGACCTCTGTAATGTCTATTTCCTGGACACTTCTACTGTACCTTGTCTGAGCTTTCTTTCACCAACGCAGAAGAGTAACAGACAGAAGAATGGATCATTCTATCTTTTCTTTCAGTACTAGCCATGCACCTCTCCCCACCCCCACCCCCGCCCGTTCTTCTGGTGTGTGCTGGTAAGAAGGTTGTCTGACCCGAATGCCGAGACCCACCCAGATAAGTAACTTCTACACCCCACACCCTGGCCATCCTCTTTCCAGGTACTACCTAGATACAACATGCCACCAGACCCCTTTCAGCCCCTTCAGCAGGTATCATTATAACATAAGAGTCCTATCATTCTGAGTTAATCTGGGATTCATCATGATAGCTGTGACCATAATTAATTTATTTGGTATTAATGTGGATGAAATATGTACTGTCCTTTCAGGGGAAATCATACTGCCTATAAGCATTAGTTAAAAGGACCATTAAAATCAAACCTTCCTCAGATCCATTAGGCGAAGTCTTTCATCTTGAAGAAGATAAAGTTCTGTCGTGTGAAATGTCATGAATAATTAGGTTGATTGCTGTTTTCAACTCTGCCCCTGCCTCCCCTACCCCTCCCATTTCCTCCTATCTCCTCCTGGAAGATGGGAAAGGCTCACCTGATGCTGTTCAAGTAATCTCCCTAGTGCTGCCAGGTCTATCCTTGGCCAATTAGCCACTTCTGGGTGCCCCAAGTCACTTGCCTGGCTCTGTTTTCTATCTAGTCAAAATGGGTCCATTTCTGCTTTCTCCCTGAGGCTCTGCAGTGAGTAGCTGCAGTGAGTAGCCTTCTTGTCCTTTCCTTCTGAACCTAATAGGTTGGAACAAGGCCCCTGGCCCAATGTTCCCATAATCACCCAGGTAGGAACAAGCCCAGCTCTGGTGCCCACAGCCAGCGCTGCTTTGTAGATGACAAGGTCATGAAAACATTTCTTGGGCGGGGAGAGTAGGTAACCCAATTGATATTGATTTCCCTCTTACGCAGACCCACATAAGTGACTTGAAAGCACCATAGGACCAAAAAGATAGAGCTGGAAGGGACCTTAGACTTACTTTACACCAGGGGATCCTCACGTTTTGTGTGTGGGAGACCCCTTTGGCAGTCTGATGAAACCTATGGAAGCCCTCCTCAGAAGAACGCTTTTAAATAGATAAAATAAAATACATAGATTACAAAGGAAACCAATTATATTGAAATAAAGTTAACAAGATTAAAAAAACTAACAAGGTCATGGGATCTAGGTTAAGAACCCCTGAACTAGTCCAAGTCCCTCATTTTACAGATGAGGAAACTGGAGACAGAGAGATTGTGCCTCCCTAAGGTCACTTAGTAAATAGCAGAGAAGAGATTATTTTTTATTCAAGGGACTTGGAAGTGACTTAGAAATGTCTTCAGTGCTTACATCAACGAGGCACAGCCTGGTGGTGTTAAATGGGTGTTTTCCTACTTTGCTTACGTCAACATGATTGGTTTTGGCTGCTTCAGCTTCGGCCAGAGGACCAGATCTGTGAGTGGTTGTTTCCAGGGTGTCCCTGGGTCAGGGGCATTGCCTCCCCTTGAGGTCAAATGAGATATTTGTAAAAAGTTGTGAACAGCGCAGGAACATAGCAGATACTGTGTAAATGCTTATTCTCTTTCCCACTCCTTCCCTGCTTAGTGGAGACCCTTCTGAGGGTGCTGGTGTGGCAGACACAGACCTGTCCACTCCTGTAATGCTCTTCTCTCTCTGGTTCTCTCACAGGCGCTTTGGGACAAAATGCACAGCTTGTCAACAGGGCATCCCCCCCACCCAGGTGGTACGGAAGGCCCAAGACTTCGTTTACCACCTCCATTGCTTTGCCTGCATCATATGCAACCGCCAGCTGGCCACAGGGGACGAGTTCTACCTCATGGAGGACGGGCGGCTGGTGTGTAAAGAGGACTACGAGACGGCCAAGCAGAATGGTAGGGTTCTCTGGTCTCCGGGCTGGAGTAGGGTTCTCGGCCCACAGACGAGTACTGACATTTACTCGTGACCTGAGCACTCCATCTAGGGATGCTACGTCAACCATCCCCCCCCCCAAACAACAACAATCCAGCGATAATAGGACATATGAGTAAGAGGACTCCCAGCTTTTAGGTTAAAATCCTGGCCAGGCTGCTTTAACACCAGATGGTTGGCAGTCCCATCTCCGTCCCATCTGTAGAGCACGAGCGCCACAGGGCTGTCTCCATCTCACCCCCTGCATCAGGCTGAATCACATGAAGATGTCAGACTTTCTGAGGAGTCTTTCTTCTTTCATTGTGGCCCGTGTTTCTGCGCTCTCATCATTCCCCCAGCATCTAAGCCGTTGCCCCCCCATTACACTGGGCAAGAACAACTCCAGTTTTGGGTCCTGGTCTCCAGCCCTTCCTTTCACTCTGCACGATTAACCCAACTTTATGAGACATCAGAGTAGAGGGACACCTTAGGTGTGCAGCTGCGTCCAGTGGGGGCGCTTGGCTGCCGCAGTGAGTCCAGGAAAGGAAGGAGAATTCTGGAATCCACAGAAGGCCAGTGAGGTGGCAGAGGGGAAACCTCCCACCTACTGCTGTCCCCAGTATGGATTCAGGGTCTGGCCAGCTTGTGCCCTTATCTTGTACGAAAAGCTCCAGGGTGGGGTTCCTGAAGTGCCAAAGAGGGAGCTGATTCGATGCTTCATTTTTTAATTTAAATTTCATTTTTTAATTGTGAACTTAATAATAGTCAACAAGCACAGGCATTTCAATATATAAGGAAGAACAAGAATGGATGAACAAAAGTACAAATAAGCATGTTTCATAATATACTGAGAAAGAGGCTTGTACAAGAAACTGTGAACTGTATAGTATATACATAAATGTAAATGTGCATACACACATATATGTATACATGTATATACCGTGTCCAGTTTATGTGAATGCGCACATACATACACACATATAAATTGAGTTCCATATATAATGACGACAATAATAATGATAACAACTAACATTTATATAACACCTACCATGTGCCAGGCACTGTGCTAAGAGAGTTACAAATATTATCTCATTTGGTCCTTACAACAATCCTGGGAGGTAGGTGCTGTTATTATCCACATTTGATAGATGAGAGCTTAAGTGACCTGCCCCAGTCATACGCTAGTAAGTGTCTGAGGTAGAATTTGAACTCAGGTCTTCCAAGCCCAATGTTCTATGCACTATGGCGCACCTAGTGCCAGCTAGTTACACACATACATGAATTGAACAAAGTAGTAAAAAAAAACACAAAAGCCTGCTCGATATGTATCCCCTTCTGTGGTTTTATTTCTGTGCATTTTGAGAAATATCTTACTTATACTATTTTCTTTTTTTTTTTTTTGCATAGCTATCATATCCTCTGTGGAGTAGCGCGTCACCTGAGGGCCCCTTTTCAGAATAGGTCCATGAGACGGATTTGCTTCTTAATCCCAGCACAGGATTTCTGCCCCCCCCCCCCATGATTTCTGTTCACACCCTCCCCAAAGCCACGACACCTTCTGGGGAAGACTCTTCTAGTGACAAGAGCATTTCCAGGTCAACAAAGACCTTTTCTGTTTTAATCTGTTCTCACTTAGGCCCCACCTGAGAGCGCCCTTCTAGGTTGTTCTTCTGGAGGTGCTTCTGACATCACACAAGATTAGGCCCTTCTATGGGGGATATGTTATTAAAGCAGATGGATTCCAAGGAGAAAAATCAACAACCCTCTGATAACATGGATGCCCTTCACTATAGTTAGTAGGGAAGAGGGGGAAAAAAGTAGAACGAAGAGGAATCATCATTTTTATCTCAATGTGTCAGAATACAGGGAAATTTCCCCCAAAAAAGGTTATTTGGGTAAATTTTGTATATGCAAATATATGTATATGCAGACACAAAACCTGAAGTGAAGGCTTACTTAAATCTGGGAGATGAGGAAAGGAGAGAGTTTATTCCGAGGCACATTTCTTTTTGGAAAATCTTCTAAAAGGTGGAATGGATGGGTTCTTGGAAAGAAGTGGGATGGCGTATCAGCTGAGGTTTCTTTTGAAAAATCCTTAAGTTCACATTAACTCTCTTTGGTTCATACATGACACTGACCCCATCTACATTTACCAATGTCACTTTTGCTCTTCCTAATCCTTCTGACCTCCTTTTTCTTCTTCCTGACTCCCACATGCACTTGGCTAGGGGGAACATACATACATACGGATAGATCTATAGACAGAGAGGTGGACATATGTACACACACACTTATGTGTACACATCTACTTCTATCTGTATTTGGGTGTACACATATCCATTTCTCTCTCTATCTCCTTATAGCAGAACAGGAATTTTACAGGGGAGAGGTGGCATTGGCCCTAGAGTCAGAGGAAAGAGTTCACATCTGTCTGGCATTCTCTGTGTGACCTTGCCCAAGTCACTTAACTCGATCTGTAAAGCAATGAACTCTGTAGTTCCTTCCAGCTCCAGAGCTAGTCTGAAGTGATGATGCTGAGTAAGGGAACACTGGTCCAGACTCGAGGCCCATCCATTCTCTCTGAAAACACTGTGTATCTGCTGGGGGGAAAGTCCCTGGACTAGGAGTTGTCGGGGATGCCTCTTCTCGAGAGTCTTGGGCTCAGTCTTAAAGGAACTGATGGAGGAGCATGAATTAATGGTGGGGAGCAGTCTGGGCTGGCAGAACGGCAAGAGAAAAGCCACAGAGGGGGAATCCAAGACTAAATAAGACCTTCACCTTCTTCCTGAGTCTCTTTAGTTCCACTCTGAAGCACTTTGAAGCCCTGGGGACATGCCCTCAGTTTGTATTTGAAATATTTCTTTTGTTCTGGCTTTCAAAGAAGAAAGATATGTTATTAGTGGTTCTAATTAGGATGGGCCTTAGGCAAAACTGTGAAGTAAGGATGTCGGTCTTCAGGGCACCTCTGTTCTCCTCCTGGAGCCCTCTGCCCTCCTTCCCAGGCCCCAACCACTCCTACGACACCTACCACCACCTTGGTTTTCCTACTCCTCTTGTTTTTGGCAAAGGTCCTGATGTCGGCCATTTATATCTTGGTTTAAATGAATTTGTAGATGTATTTTCATTTTAAATAATTTCCAATTAAGAAAGGAAACACTTCGGCTTTTGAATTTAAGTGACCAGCTAGCAGGTGGGGTGTGTGTGTGTGTGTGTGTGTGTGTGTGTGTGTGTAATGTTTTTATGTAAGGGAAGCAACTTTTTATTGTTAGGTCAGATAATCAGTCTATGCACAAGGTTACATTATGTGGTGCATTTCTTTCTAAGGCATGTAAGGCTGACCTTGATCATTATGGTCATTTTTTACTTTCCTGCTATTTTGGAGTAAGGGTCCAGAGGGAGTGGTCTGTAGTGAGAAGACAGGGGAGAATACAGAGATTCCAGATTTAGAAGTAGAAGGGCCAGTACGAGATCACCTCACACGATCCCCTCATTTTACAGATGAGAGAACTGAGACCCAGAGAATAAAAAGACTTGTCTAAAACCCCCCAGGGCTGGTAAATGGCAGACCTGGGATTCAAATCTGGTGCACCGCCAAAGAGAACAGAGGGGAAAGAGGGTCCTCAGCATAGTGCCCTGCATGTTGTAGGCAGGGAGAAGGATTTGTTCAAATAAATTTCACTGAATTAGATTGCCCACAAATGGTGTTTTTTGATGAAATGTTACTCATGATTGAGCTGCCAAGGCACTGCATCTATACTAGAATATCTAGTCAGTTGTCAGAAATTCATGGTAATTACAGGCATGGATCATTTTAGCCCCAAATTACTTCCCCTCCCCCTCAAACAAAAACACAGAAAAGTCACAGATCACTTTAGTCGGCTTCACCTCCTCTCTCTGTCTCTGTCTCCCCCCCCACACTTCTGGCTCCATTTCTCTCCTCTCTGCCTCTCTCTGTCTCCCCCTTTTCCCTCTCTCTGTCTCCCCCTCTCTCCTCTGTCTCTCCTTCTCTCCTGTCTCCCCCCTCTCCTCTCTGTCTCCCTCTCTCTCCTCTCTGTCTCTCCCTCTCCTCTCTCTCTGTCTCTCCCTCTCTCCTCTGTCTTCCCCTCTTTCCTTTGTCTCCCTCTCTCTCCTCTCTGTCTCCCCGCCTCTCCTCTCTGTCTCCCCCTCTCTCCTCTCTGTCTCCCTGTCTCTCCTCTCTGTCTCCCCGTCTCTCCTCTCTGTCTCCCTCTCTCTCCTCTCTGTCTCTCCCTCTCCCTTCTCTGTCTCTCCCTCTCCTCTCTCTCTGTCTCTCTCTCTCTCCTCTGTCTTCCCCTCTTTCCTTTGTCTCCCCCTCTCTCCTCTCTGTCTCCCCGTCTCTCCTCTCTGTCTCCCCCTCTCTCCTCTCTGCTTTCCCTCTCTCTTCTCCCCTCCCCCCTTTTCTTAAAATGGGGTTGTTCTTAACTAACTAGAAAGGAAATGCCCTGCTCTGATGGGAAGCAGAGAAAAGGCGCATTTGGATTTGGAGCAGGAGGCGCTGGCGTCTTCCTTCATAGGTGACTTTGAGCAAGTCCTCTGTCCTCTCTGGAACTCGATTTTCTCTTCTGAAAAATGAGGGTTTTGGCCTCTGAGGCCCCTTTGAGTTTTCCTCCTCTTTCCCTTGTCTGTCTCTCCTGTGAAGATGCAAATGAACCAAAAGCCAGTGGGACCAGAATGCAGCAGCAAGGAAACAGATTAATTAATAAACTGGAAAATCAACCCCTATATGATTGATCACTGACTGTAAATGAGATGGTCCCTGCCCTCTGAGAAACTTCCATGCTGAAGACACCAGACAGACTAAGTGCCCTGTTCTTTTAATACGTCATTGGCTTATGAGAACGCTAGTGGTTTGTCTGCCTCGGTTAGGGACAGATTTGTGACTCCCAAGGCTTATTTCTTCTCCTTCTCCCTCTATTTTTCTGGCTGGGTGAGGATGATCCGTGATAGCCTTCAGGAAGCTGGGGACTGAATGAAGGGGACAGATGATTTGGTGGTTAAGAGACAGGACAAGGGTAGAAATGGAAAGAGGGAAAGAGGATGAAGGAATAGAGAACTTTTTTCTTGACTAGAAAGAAGGCAGAAGAGAGAGGTGAAGCAGGAAGGAGCAGACAGGCAGAGAGGTTTGAGATACCTGTTCATCTGACAGAAAAGCTAGGGCCAGAAACACCAGAGAAAGACATACAAGAATCACAGAGAGACAGAAAGGATCTCAGAAGCCTTCAAACCCAACTCCCTCAATTTACAGATTTTTACATTTTTATTCTGAACTTAACAAACACCAGATAGAAGAGGCATTTGCATAGGCACAAAAAAGAAATGAGGCTATCACATGAAACTGCTATCTCCATCCTGTGTAGCTTGTTTTTCTTTTTAAGTAAATAATAGTATCGACCAGTAGCTTTCAAAACTGTCCTACTTGCCTCATCTTCTTTCTGTCCTTTTTTAAAAAGATGTCTCGATGATCATTTTTTACAGTTAAAGAAAATGAGGCATAGGGAGGTTGCCTAAGGTTAGACCTGCGGTAACACTTGTAATGATCGGCACAAGGTGGGATTTGAACGTTGGCTCACTGATTCCCCTCCACCAGGCTGCTTGTTAAAGTCAAGAACCGTTTCAATTTTGCATCCCAGTAATAGTTGGCATTTATTTAGTACTTTAAAGCTTGCAAAGTGCTTTATGTATTTTTTTTTATCTCATTTGATCCTTAAAGGAGGCAGCGAGGTGGCTCAGTGGATAAAGTGCTGGGCCTGGAGTCAGGAAGACCTGAGTTCAAATTTGACCTCAGACACCTACTAGTTGTATGACCCTGGGCAAGTCACTTTGCCTGTTTGGCTCAGTTTGCTCATCTATAAAATGAAGGCATAAATAACACCTATCTCCAAGGGTTGTGGGAATCAAATGAATTAATCATTTTAGAGCACTTACCACAGTGCCTGACACATAGTAGGCACTATATAAATGTTGGCTATTATATAGACAAAGTATAGTAAGGTAAAAGATTAGCTTCTGGGCAGGCTATGTTGTTGTTCAGTTGTGTCTGTAACTCCTTTTGGGGGTTTCCTTGGCAAAGACACTGGAGTGATTTGCCATTTCCTTCTCCAGCTCATTGGATAGGTGAGAAACAGAGGCATACAGGGTTAAGTGATTTGCCCAGGGTCACACAGACAGCAAGCTAGGCCAGATTTGAACTCAGGAAGAGGAGTCTTTCTGACTCCTGCTCCTGTACTCTATCAGCCACACCACCTAGCTGCCCAAATGTTATGCATAAAGCCTGCTATTCAGGTCAAGGATTTTTTTTTTCAATTGCAGATGACTCAGAGGCTGGAGCTAAGCGACCTCGGACCACCATCACAGCCAAACAGCTGGAGACACTAAAGAATGCCTACAAGAATTCCCCCAAACCAGCCCGGCACGTGAGGGAACAGCTGTCTTCAGAGACAGGGCTGGACATGAGGGTCGTGCAGGTGAGGCAGCTGCTCCTCCAATCACTTCCCTCTAACAGTTGCTCAGCCTGAGTCAGGCTTCACTTTCCGATGGTCAGAGGCCTCGGGGCAGGAAAGAAGGTTGTCTGGAATCTGTCACGTTGTAGGCAAAGCCAAAGTCTTCCTTCATATGAAGGAGACTATGGTACTCAAGAAAAACGTTGGCTCTTTTCTCACTGTAGCTAATGGCCTGATTTTTAGGGAGACCCAGGGAATAAAGAAGTGAAAGAGTCTACAGCACAGGCCTGCCAAACTCCAGTGGACAGCCAGGCACAGGATTTGCCTGGAGGCTGGTGCTACAGTCTGTATAGAACCTCTTAGGAAGTCAGAGGGAGGCCGAGGGTCCTCCAGGGTTACTTGAATACAACAGGACTCCTCTCAACAGCGCCCCTGACTAGTGCTCATTCATTTATGGCTTGAAGACTTCCAGCGATGGAAATGTGTGGAAATGTGTGGGGACAGTTATAATTGTGAGCAAGTCTTTCATTGTATCAGGCTAAAAATTGGCCTTCTTTCAACTCTGGAGTCAACAAACAAACAAACAAACAAACAGTCTAATCTTGTTTCACAAGACAGGCTTTCAAATGTCTGAAGATGGAAATCATGTTTTTGTAAAACATCTATTCTCTAGAGCAAGAGTTTACCAAGTATGGTCTGGGACCCTTAAGGGTTCCTGAGGCCCTTTCAGGGAGTCCAAGTGATCAAAATTATTTTCATAACCACGTTAAGATGCTTAATTCCTAATATGGTAAACATCAACAGACATAATTCGCATTAAAAAAAAAAGTTCTATGAGGTCCTCAATAATTTTTGCGGAATGTGTGTCATTGTTCTTGAGAAGGGTATGGCAATCTGCTCTCCTACAGAGCCACTCATTATCCCTACAACTTTCTAAACTTTCTAAACCACAATATCCCTCCCTAGTCATTACTTTCCTATATGCATTGTCTTCCCCTAAGGAATGTAAACTTCTTGAATTTTTTTATACTTGTATTCCCAGCACTTTTTACAGTGCTTGGAGTATAGTTAATACTTGATACATTTTTTTCATTCATTCATTAATTCATGCATCTGTACCTTCATCCAAATCATTGATAATACTGGGGAAAAAAAGAGGCCAAAAAAAAAAAAGCCTGATGGCTCCGTCCTAGAGATGTCACATGTTAATCACCACTCATCAGGTTGGGACAATCATCCAACTCCAAATTCATCTAAGTGTGCACTTCCTCATCTTGTCCAAAGAGATGCTGCTAGAGTCCAGTTCTTTGCTGAAATACTGGAACATGACATCTGTGGAACTGTCTTCATCTGTCAGTCTAGTAGGGACAGGGAGGGGATAGGGACTAGCTAGACCTTGATTTCATCACTATAGGGAACTCTCAGGTGAGGATACTCCCTCTACTCACTTTGGTTGGCACCTTCTCTGTAACTAGTAGTTTTAGAGAGTTGTTTGGAGCACTGAGAAGTTAAATAACTTTCCCAGAGTCACAAAACCAACATGTGTCAGAGACAGGACTTGAATGCAAGTCTTCCTGGTTCCAAGACTGGCCCTCCATCTTCTGCTCTATGTTGCCTCTCCATCATTTAAAGAACTGTCAAATATTGAGTCAACATAGTACGTGAATGTCACATCTCTTTCTAAATGTTTACAAATCACCCATTGATGATGCTTCCAGAATTTTGCTAGGAACTGATTTCAAGCTCACTGTTTCTGGTTTGAAGACTATCATTCTTCTCTCTTTTTTTGAAGGATGTTGCTCTATCCCCAGACTTGTGGTACCTCTCTTGTTCTCCATGACTTCTCAAAGATCCTTAACAGTGGTTCAGCAATCAC
The DNA here is from genome assembly GCA_028646595.1 of Phalanger gymnotis. Classification (NCBI taxonomy): domain Eukaryota; kingdom Metazoa; phylum Chordata; class Mammalia; order Diprotodontia; family Phalangeridae; genus Phalanger; species Phalanger gymnotis. Next base: position 277,933,850 of record CM053626.1, on the reverse strand, counting down.
ACACTTTCAGTATCCTGGTATGTAACTGGTCTATGCCAGATAAATGGACTTCAGCAAAGACAGCTGGATGAACTCTTAGCTTTTCACTTATCTTGGGTCTTTCCACCCCATCCCCTTCTATTCTTTCCAGTTTGAAGATCATTCTCTGTAATGGAGAAAATATAACCAAAAAGTTGAGCTTCCCCCCCCCCCCCCCGCCATTTCTTGGCACTCACCTTTTCATATACTTCACCATAGTCTTTTCTGATTCCTTCTCTTGTAGACAATGTGACTCATCAACGTGGGCACCCTATCCACTGGTGAAGATCCTAGATAATTAAGCATTCATGACTTCATTTCCCGTGATTCCTGTCCATGTCCTCCCATAAATCTTCCCAAAAGAATTTGCTCAATAAGCTAAATGCTTTCTCATAGGTTTTTTCACATCCCTCGGGTACCAGCATGGCATTTGTCCATCCTTGTTCTCACCGGCCCACTTCTATTTTGTGGGATAGGGAATCAGGAAAATCTGGATTCAAATCCCATGTCAGGCACCTCATAGCCGCGTGGCTTTGGGCAAGTGTTTTAGCCTCTGTTTGCCTCAGTTTTCTCATCGATAAACAGGGATAATAATAGTACCTGCCTTCTAGAGTTATTGAGAAGATCAAATGTGATAATATTTGCAAACCTAAAGCAATATATAAATGCTAGTTATTATTTTTAAACAACTGCTTGCACACCAGTCATATTCAGTGTTATTACAGAGCATTTCCACCTCCACTGTCATCAGGTGGGTAACCTGCAATTTTGATTTATCTAAGGTTGTGGCATCTTGCATATAATGGGGACTTAACGTTTGTTGAATTCAGCTAGTTTTCTCTCATCTGCAGCATTGTAGCATCAGTTCTGAATTCGTCCTCAGACACCTCACTTCTTCCTTCTGAGTACATCTTTTTAAAATCTGAGTTTGTTGTGGAGTTTCCCGGGCACATATTGCCCCTTTCCTCTCCAGAATCATTTTTACTTGTATTGCTGGAATTTTGTTCTTGAGAGCCTCCTGTCCCTATAGAGCTGACTTCACTGGTAGAACCTTAGACTACTGGGTTCTACCAATCTTTTCTCTGAAATCTTTGAAATCTACTCTCAAAGTTCAGGATGCTTCAATCACCCTCTGCCCACTGAGACATCAGGACCTCTCTCTAAAATGGCGTGATCTCTTCCTCTCATAGTCTCTGCTGTTTTTGCTTTGTTAAATTTCTCATTATGGCTCAGAATCAGGTCAACGATAGTAGTCCCTTCGATTGCTTCCTCTGCTTTATGACAGATGAAAGTCAGTGCATGTCAAGACTTTGTCCACTGTGTAGCATGTGTCAGAATAGGTGAGCCCCTCACCCTTGGGATCTGGGAGAGGACAGAGAGATAAGGCCTTTATTAAGCACTCACCATGTTCCTGGCAGTGTTTAGGGATTCATTAGCCCCTTTTCCCTCATGGTTTGTTAGTCTCTAGTGTTTTCCCATTATAACATTGCTTCTGTTTTTCCCTCCTTTGATCTTTATCCAACTGTTCTCAATCATACTTCACCCCTCAGTTCACACTCTTCCTGAAGGGGAAGCAATGAAAGTAATATGAGTCCTAAAGTGAAAACCATCTCACCCCCTTTTATTCTCTACCCTCCATTGAATGCAGGGTGGTCACTAATCCTCAGGGAAGTCATGGCATGAATTAAGTACTGCCATGAGGCAATCTGCCATGGGAATTTACTGGGCTTGTACTAGGGGAGAGAGGCAACTCTGGCCAAGAAACTGTGCATCATACCAGGCTCTTAGGTACTTTTAAATCCTCCTCAGCTTTATTCTCCTAAAAATTTATTTTTATTGTCATCTTGTTTTATGTCCCAAAATTTCTCTATATATCCTGTCCCTCACCCAGGGAGCCACCTTCTTATAACAAGGAATTAAAAAAAAGAGAAAGAGAAAAAAATCAGTAAAACCAATCAATACAGTGAAGCTTTATATGCAATGTTCCATAACTGTGCATCCTGACCTCCACAAAGGGTAGGGGGAGGCGTCTTCTGAGAGATCAAGCTTGTTCTTTATAATCTTCTCTGCTTTTCAGCAGTTTTGCTTTGCAATTTCCTCTGAATCTCTTAGTGACAGTGGAGTCAACAAGTAATCTTTGTGTTCTCTGACCTTGCATTCTAGGTCTGGTTCCAGAACCGGAGGGCCAAAGAGAAACGGTTGAAGAAGGATGCTGGACGTCACCGCTGGGGCCAATTCTACAAGAGTGTCAAGAGGAGCCGGGGAGGCAGTAAGCATGAGAAAGAGAGCTCTGCAGAGGACTGTGGGGTTAGTGACAGTGAGCTGAGCTTCCGAGGTGAGCAGGCCCACAATGGAAAGGTCCATGGGGTTAGGGAGGCTTCCTGGTGTAACAGGAGAAACCATACTGGTCTGGGAGTCAGGAGGCCTGAGTTCTAGTCTTAGTTCTGTCCCAATCTAGCTGGAAGTTAAGAGAGTCATTCAGTCACTGCTTGGGGGCCGGGGCACTTATTTATTTAGTAATGAAGGGACATAACTCCAGCCCTACCTCTCTCACAGGTGGTCAGGACCCAATAAGACAACAGAGGTGGGTGGTTCAAAGCATCATGCACATGGAAGATATGTCTTCTGTGCTAGCAAAGTCCTTGTTTCCAGGTTGGGTACAGGCCAAATTGAAGGTCACACAGAATAAAACAATACCTGATCCATTCTCAGCAGAAGAGGCTGCAGGTTCTTGCTTCCTTTTAAGAAGTGTGCATTCACTGTTTAGCTAGGCAGGGAAGTAGGTGTGGTCAGAGATGAATCATGAAGGAAGAAAGGGAGGACATTCTATGGATGCTGTCTTGCATGTTCAAGAATGATGGAAGAAGGGATGAAGGAGGGGGAAGGTGGACATGACCACATGGTCTTGCAGTTGAAAAAGAAATGTAGCTTAGGCATAGTGGTAGTGGTGGCAGGAGTGCTGGGAGTCCATGTTCACCCCCCACCCTCCATCCTAGGTCTCTCAGGGACTTAGGGAAAGTCACTTGTTCACCAGTATGAATCCAGACTGCTAGCGTATTTGAAAACCAACTCCGAGAACAAGAGACTCGAGGACTCTGCTTTGTGACTCATCTCTGTATAATCAAAGAGAGACCCCTAGACGGAGGCATCAATGGACCTTCTGGGGGAATTATTCAACCCTCACAAGGAACCGAACCTCAGCCTAGTTTTTTCATTGGCCTGGTCCCAAGGTGAGGTAGCCCATTCTCTGGGATTAAAACTGTTAGCTCCAGATAGATGAATGAGCTTTTACAGGGAATGAGGGTGCTCCTTAGCTTCCCTCAATGAAGTCACTTAAGGAACCAGAGCATAACTTTCCTTATTCAAGTTTATGCTTTATTCACAGAAAGTAGCTTATTTACCCAAGGCAAAACCCATGTCAACAGAAGGAGGCTTTTCTCTCAGATCTTAGTATACTATTGTTTTCTCTTTGAAATGTCTTGGTGACCTTATTTACTCTCTTATTATCATCTCTATCCAGACTAGTCTCGGATCTATCTATCCAGCCCCAGTCTCCCTCCTGAGCTCCCTTTCTGTATCACCAAGTGCCTATAAGACATTTTGAACCAGATGTCCCGGAGGCACTTCAAACTCAACATATCCAAAGCTGAACTCATCTTTTTGCTAAAACTCGCTCCTCTTCCTAACTTCCTTATTGTTATTGTTATTTGTGTTGCTGTTGAGGATACCACCATCTTTCCAGTTAGGCATACTGGAAAGAAGCAGACTCCTCATTTTCTCTCCACTCTCCTCTCCCCCATTTCTAGTCAGTTGCCAAGTCTTTTTGATTCTATCTCCACATCTCTCACGTCTACCTCCTCTTCGTTCATATGGCCATCATCCTAGTTCAGGCCCCCATCACTTCTCACCTGGACTATTATAATAGCATCCTACTTGGTCGCCCAGTTTACTGTCTCAAATCCTTTTTCCATACTGTTCCCAAAGTGATATTCCTAAAATTCAGTTCACTTCCCTGCTCAACAAATTAGAATGGCTCCCTGTTACCTCTAGGATCAAATACAAACAGCTCTGCTTGGCATTTAAAATCCTCCACAGCCTGGCTTCCACTGATCTTTGCAGCCTCATTACACACTGCCTTCCATTACTCACCCTTTGGTTCAGCCAAATTGGCCTTCTTGCTTTTTTCACATATAACTTTCCATCTCCAATCTCTGTGCCTTCGCACTGGCCATCTCCCATTCCAGGAATGCTCTCCCTCTTCACCTCTGCCTCTTAGAATTCCTAGTTTCCTTCAAAACTCAGCAGAGGGGTAACCTCATGAGGCCTTTTCCAACCCCCACCCCTACCCCATCAATTTACCTTGTATTTATCATGTATATATTTTGTATTTACTTATATGTACCTGTTGTCTCTCTATGTAGAATGTACGCTCCTGAGAGCAGAGACTGCTTCATTTATGTCTTTTTATCCCGAGTGCCTGGAACTGTGCCTGGCAGACAGCAGGCACTTAATAAATGCTTGTTGATTGAGATCTAACAATGGTCCTGGACTGCTTTTACTATCTACACCTGAACGGTGTTTTCTCCCCTTACCCTGGAAGAAATGTAATAAAATGTCAACAGAGCCAGCAGTAAGGGCAGGCAAGGTAGGCCCCAACCTGGAGTCTACCATGTGGAGGGGATGGACAACACTAGGGATATTTTTGAATGTTATGGTTTATAAGTGCCAGGAAATTCTGCTCTCAATGACCCCTAGGTGTTTATTTTGTAATAACACTCTTTATTAAAATGAAAAGTCCATTTGCATGTGTGATATAAATATATAGGCTCCAAACTGAGTGTGCAGGGTAAGACTGAGCTGAGGTCCATGCAGGCTGAGGGGGCTGGCTCTCGGTATAAGAACTTGGGATATTCTCCTGGTAAATCATGTCAGCTTCCAACTCAATTCAACAAACATTTATTAAGTGCTTGTTATGTGTAAGACTCTGTGTCAGGCCTGGGCAAACAGAAAAAATATGAGCAGTTCCTGTCCTCAAGAAACTTATATTCTATTGGGAGATGCAGTCATAGAATATAAATCGTTTTCAGCCGTTATTTAACTAGGACACCTTCCTTCACCCCCAGCCCTAGGTTAACTCTTCAGTGGCCCTTGAACTCCTAAGGCCTCTTAGGCACATGTTTCACAGAGGACAAACCAGGCCACCCAGGCACAGTTCTTTTTTTGTTTGGCGTCTCCAGCGCAATGGGCACAACGAATATTGAATTGGTGAGAATCAGATGGGTTTGTTCCAGCCTTTGGGATGAGTCTCATGTAGGTATTTTAATTTCCTTCCCCTGAATTAAGTCTGCTGTAGGCTGGTGGACCATTGCCAATACCTGCTGGCTGGTGCTTGGCAGTGTGGCAGCCGGAGTCCTTGTGCTTTCCTTCCTGTAGTGTGCTCTCCTACCTTGTGAAGAGCCAGGAGCTACAGGGTGACTGGTGTCCATCATTAAATCTCCGTTCTTTTGTCCACAGAAGATCAGATTCTCTCAGATCTCGGCCGCACCAATAGAATTTATGGCAATGTGGGGGACGTTGCAGGCGGACAGTTAATGAATGGGAGCTTCTCCATGGACGGGACAGGACAATCCTATCAGGACTTGAGGGATGGGAGTCCTTATGGAATTCCCCAGTCTCCATCTTCCGTATCATCCCTGCCATCCCACACTCCATTACTCAATGGGCTGGATTACACGATGGACAATCATTTGGGAATCATTGCACATGGAGGGCAGGGAGTGACCCAGACACTGAGAGTGATGGCTGGGGGGCCTACCTCGGATATCTCTACAGGAAGCAGTGTTGGCTACCCAGACTTCCCAACCAGTCCAGCTTCCTGGCTGGATGAAATGGATCATCCTCCTTTTTAAATGACTCCCCACCCCGCTTATCCTTCTGGCCTGAGAGTCCATTCAAGTATCAAGAGACAAATATACTTTTCGTGGATAACAGATGCACCAATATGGATTTCCATTATTTTCAATGGAAGTCCTCCACTGATTCCTGGAAGGTTGTAATGCGATAATCATAGGGTATTGTTCTGTGGGGGAATTGGGAGGAGCAGAGAATTTCTTCTGGAAGAGCATGGGGAATGGATAACGTATGGCTCTATGATTAGGGCCATAAGGAATGCTGACTCGTTGGTTCTTCCCCTCATGCCCCATGCTTATGGGCTTTGGCTGTTCATTACTCTGGATGCACATGACTGTGACTGCTTTGGGAACTCCACTTCAGCTGGTGTGTTTTCACTGAATGCTCCCCAAATCATTGCCTTTACAAGGAAATGAGCTTCTTGCAGCAGAAGTAGCAGATTCAGTGCTCCCTTGAATTGAAAATGCTTTCTGGGCCAATATCACCAAAACCTAAGTTTGGAAGTACAGTCATGTTCCCAAAGTCACTGGAAACAATGACTGCTCTTGTTTGATAACAAAAACACTTCTCATACTTTTGGTGTGAAAAGATGACTTCTCTCCTCTACTTGATTATGTCAGTGTATCCTTGATTTTGTTTAAACAAACAAACCCATGAACATGACCTTAGACTTGTCATTTGGAGATGGGAAATGACTATCCTACTGATTGACATTTGGAAATTTCTTGGTCCCTGACTGTGATAATTTTATTCACCAACATCACTCCCTCTACAATCAGGTTGCAAGTTAGAAAGATGATGAAATGCTCAACTATGGAGTCAACGATGTAGAAAGACAATCAGAGAAAATAAATGTTGGTGAAGATGCCAATTCTGAACATGTAGTCAGTTCATCCCTATTGACTAGCATAAGGTTTGCTTGGAGGGACAGTCATGCAAAGAGGCAGAGATGCAGTGCTCTATTTAAAGTGCATTTTGAGTTGAGCTTTTAGGGTACCCTCGTAGTTAACACCCTTTAAAACAAGAGCCTTTTGCAACACTAAAGAGCCATCCTGGACCTTTCATGCAGATGCACATTTGTTCAGTGTTTTACAATTAGACTGATATACTAAAAGTGATAGCATGTGAACTGTAAAATCTCAAATTTCTTGGGGTAGGAATCATACATGCAACTACAACTAAAAGATCCAAAGAAGCCTAGCTTGTCATTGCACCCATTTCTTTTGGGGGCTCTGGTCTGTTGCGCTAATGCAGTACATCGTTAGGATTATATCTGGGCCTATCCTAGATAAAGATGTTCATCTAACAGGTATAGAGGTGAAAGCATCTCTAGGGTCACCTGGTCTTGCAACAGCACAGCATAGATTAAGAGAAAAGGGGAAAGTCAAATTCTGCTTTACAAGAGCCCAGCCTGTAGTAGACACCACTGTGGGGAAATGGCAGCCTCCTAACTTGCTTATTGATGTGCAAGCTGAAATTCTTCGATACTTTCCTACCTGTTGCCATGGGAAGCAAGGGACCACCTTCCTCTTGTCTCCCTATCACGTGGATGTTTGTCTGCTTCATACTTGTTACATACTCCAGACATAAGAAACCAATAAGGTATGGTTTGCCAAATGTTAACCTAGGGACCAAGGATGCTGAGAGCTCTTTCTTCTCTAAATGGCTACTCTGCTTTCATTGTCTAGGATAGGTTACCCGTTGAGGGCTTTGGGAGGCAAGGTAGTATTGTGAAAAGTGCACTTAATGTGGAGTCCTAGGACCTACGTTTGAATCCTGACCCTGCCTCTTGCTACCTATTTGACCTTGGGCAAATCACCTAACCTTTCTGGACTTCAGTTTCTGCAACTGTAAAATGAGTGGGTTGGAATAAATGACCTTTTTGTGCTCGAGGCCCCTTTGACAGCTTGGTGAAGCCTATGGACCCCTCCTCAGAATAATTTTTTTTCTAAATGCATAAAATAAAATACATAGTATAATTAAGGTAAACAATTATATTAAACAAGAGTTATCAAAATACTAAAAAAAAATCTACGACCCAATTTCACAGACCTTAAGAATTTGTAGTCTAAAAGGGAGAAATAAGGAGTTTTATCCTTTGTTGCTGTATTCTTTAAAAAACCCCTCTTACCAGGGCCCTTGTGACTGCTGAAAGCAGGTCTTACCCATGACCTGTGGCCAGCTAGTTCATTATTATGTATGAATACTTGTTCTCCAAGGTCAGGGGCTAAAAGTGCTATTGTCTCAAATTTTTTTCTTTTTTTTTTGGAGAGGGGCAAATCGGGGTATACAAGAGGCTGCAAATGAAAGCTCTAATCCTTAGATTCCATGTGCACTGATGATGCGTGTTACACTGGGAATTTCCAAGCAATATGGACACCTAGTTTTTGTTTTTTTCTCCTTTTTATAAAACAGAACTTTGCATACCATCTTTTGAGGAGAGTAGAGCAAAAGGGGAAACCCTGAACACCCCGCACAGTTCTTTAGCAGGTTGTAAAGGTCATATGGGCTAAAAACAAAGCCCCATGGGCCCAGCATGGGCATCAAGGATTTCCTTTAAAGCTCCAAGGATCAATGTTTTCCAGAACTAATTAGCACAACTTGGAAAATCAACTGGCAGATTTTTTTTTTGGTAGCAAGCCACAGTAGCACCAAATTCAGTAGTTGAATACTGCTGGCTTTGCTGGTTCTTCACACCTGCCCAGCTCACTCTCCCTACAGGACACCATAAGGAGACAGTGCAAGTTAAGGGGGCACAGGCAGGGCAGCCTGCTGCTGTCTTGATTTGTGGCACTTCCTGGAAGAGTAATATGTTCATCATGGCTGTTCCTTCCTTTGCTCAGAAATTCTCATGAAGTAGCAGGGAAAATGAATAAACTGATAGTTTTCTTTATTTAGGTTACATGGTGAAGTCATCCTGTCTTTTAAGAAATTTTCAAAGCACATGTTGGTGGCCCATCAGAAAAGCATACCCATGGCTGCTTTTATGTTTGAAATAGATCGCCTTTTTGGTGAGCTACCTTTGCAAACAGATAGGAAGGTGTCACTTAATGTCCATCCCAATGCTCTCATCTCCCTTTCTCAGTCACTCTAGGATAGGGGTTCTTAATCTTCTCTGTGTCATGGACTCTTTCAACGGTCTGATGACTTGGACCCAGTCTCAGGATGTTTTTAAATAAGTAAAATATATTGGGTTACAAAGGAAGCCAATTATGTCAATGTAGTTATCAAAATATTTTTTAAAAAGTTTACAGATCCCAGGTTAAGAACCCCTATGCTTAAGGGGAGAAGTTGGGGGAAGGGCTATCAATAAGAGAAGAAGCAATGGAGGTGGAAGAACTCTGTGGCTTGGTAGCTTGTTCTAAGATGTTCCACCATTGCAATTCTCTCCCCTGCCCCCCACCCTTGCTTACACAATAGGACTGATTTTTAAAAAATGAAAGGGATACCATCCAAAAATATTGACAGCATTTGGCTCTGCTCTTCACTCCAAAGGAGCAATGAACTAGTGCCCATCATCTTCAGTGCTTGGCTAATGGTCTAATAGATAAGAGAGCTTGGACCAAGCTGATTAAACTCCAGGAGTTTCCAATGGTAGATGTTATTTTTTTTTTTAAAAGGAGAGGGATAAACCAAGGGTCAGAGAAGTTATCTAGGTCTATTTGCCAAAAATAAATCAAACTATAAGGGAAGAAAATAATCTAAGGGATAACCTGGCCCAGGGGTTCACTGTGGATGACTAAGGAATATGTAGGAAAGAAAATGACACCCCCATCTCTGGCTCAAGCTATTTACACTTCTATGTATATCTGCTGCCTTGTTAGCAGTGGGAGATTTCAGATTTTTAGCAAAAGCTGTTAATGTCATCGATTGGGCTGATATCTGGTCCCTGCAATTCCTTGCTCAGGAATTCTGAAATGCATCTGATTACATGTGTCTTGCCTGACACCTCAGTTCTCACTATGGATATTGCCGCCACCCCCAAGTCAGCCAGCACAGGTTGGAAGAGCTGTGGAGGCTCATTTTGAAGCATTGCACTTTAAAAGTTGGAATCTGTGAGATGAAGACGAATTCAATTAAGCGGAAATGAGTTTTGTTTTATTGCCTGCTGCTGAAGGGCTCTGGGCATGCTGAAAGCTAAATAAAAAGCACATCACTGGCACATGCTTATTCTCTCTCAGATTGGTCAATTGGCTCTTTTTTTTCCCCCCGGCAGTTGTTCCATTGGCACTGACACAGCAACTGAGACAAAAAAAAAGAGAGAGCTCAGCAAAGCCACCCCATCCACACCCACCCTGCTCGGTAGGACCAAATTGAAAGCACATAGCTCGTTTCATGATGCTAGCACTGGTGAAGGAGACAGCTGGCAGTTAGCCAGGGCATCATTCACTCAGCCAAGCTGGGCGGGTTTCAGAGTGCAGGCTGTTTGCTGTGTCCCAGGTGGACAGGAAAAATACCCCCATGCTCCTGCAGTTGCCCACACGGACAGAGATCCTATCACGGCTTCCCACTTGAGCGCAGCATCCAGCTGAGCAAAGGCAGGCTCAGGGCCGCAGGATTCCAGATGCCAGATTGCTCTGAGCTTGCCTCCCAAGTTCCTCTATCCTTAAGCTCTTGACTGTCACCCTTCCCCTTCACAGTGTAAATTTTGTACAGTTGAAAAGAAATAAAGTCTTGTTTCCTGGGGAAAAAAAAGAATGAAAGAAAAAAAAAAGACCCTGCCTACCCTTATTTATTTATTCCCATGTGTCTTTGGATAACAGAAGCCAGTGAGTTTGTTTGTATCTGCCTCCTGTGCGTTGGCATGAGATGTGTATGGTAACACTCTATGTAAAATAAATATGGAAAGTTCGTAAGAACCTCATTTGTCTGGCTTTTTATTCACCATTGAAATATAGAAACTAAAACATCGAGATGAAAACATCCTTTTGTCACTGAAAAAGAAAAACCACCAAATGCTCATATTTCAAGGTAAATCACAAATATCAGGACTGCATAGTAACGATGGTGACAACGATGACGTTTTTTATATCCACAGCAACCTGTGGTTTACCAAGTACTTTCTTTCTCAAACCTCTGCGACATGGAAATTTTATGTATGCTCATTCCTACTAGAGGCAGCAAGATGGAAGAGTGGATATAGCACTGGGTTAATCCGAGTCCAACCTCAGACACTAGCTATGTGGACCTGGGCAAATCACTTAACCTCTGCCTCAGTTTCCTCAACTGTAAAATGGAGATAACAGCATTTGGATCTCATCACAGTGCCGGGCACACAGCAGGCACTATGTGAATGCTCATTTCCTTTCTCCTTATTTGACAGAGGAAGACACTGAACCTCGGGGAGATCAAGGGTTTTACTTACAGTAAAAATTAATATATGGTGAAGCTGAGATTTGAGCGAAGATCTTTTTTGCCTCCTGGCCTGGTGTGGGAGGCTTTCTAGTCTCTCCTACTGCCTATCACTGGGTGGCTGGTAGGCTTTGAGCTCCATCTTGGGTCGAACTGTAGGGCTGTCCATCTGGCAGAGCTGTCCTTCTGTGCTCTCCCAGGACATTGAGAGTGGTCAGAGAAACTTGATAAATCACACAGATTTTAGCAACTGGTTCTCAGTTGAATATTTAAAGTCTTTCAAACTTAAAAATGTCTCCCTTTGAGACAGAAGGGTATGTTTGGGTGGGGGCAGGAGAGGATATAGGAAGACCTCATCCAAGTCTGAAGGGTTCTTCAAGAGGCTGTTTGGCAAGTGAGCTCCCCCTTCTCTCTCTTCTCTTGGATAAGCTTTCCTAGAAGCCTCTGGGGCCGAGGCTTCCTCCTCTAAGGAGGCTTTATTAGTATGCAGGGCTTGAAGTTTAGCTGGAAATAAGAGCAGCAGAGACACTTTCATCAATAAAATCTTTTTTGATTAAAGTCAGAGCCATTTCTCTAGAGTTGGGCTCCAGTCTGGGAAAAGTAAGTGGGTGCTTTTTCCTCTTTTAATTGCAGTTTTGTCCTGGTATGAGACAGGGTCCAGAGAGAAAGGTAATTACATCGTGTTGACCAACAGGGCAGCTCTCCATATCTGCCTAAGTAGTCGGTGCCCTTCAAAAAGAGGTAGCTTCAATCTCTAAAAGGCAGCTGGGCCACAAGAGACAGAAATGTAGGGCCACAAAATTCTAATTCCTCTGCCACTGGATTATTATATGACTTTGAGCAGGGCCCCTTTCTACCTCACATTCCTCCCAATCCTTTAAAAAAAGAACAATGCCTACTAGCCTTCCAGATAGAGCCAGTTTGCTATGAAGGGGCCTGGGGACTATGTGATGAACTTTTTGGAGAGGGTGTTTATGGGGACCTTTGATTTCACCTCTATAAGGATGGGATTATAGGTCCTTTGACAGATACTCAGTTTGTATCCCCAACACCTCATCTAGCACTGTGCCCGGCACATAGGAGATAGTTAATTGTTGAATTGAACTGAACCTTTAATGAAAACCTGTGTCAGATACTCTGCTAGGTACTGGGGATACAAAGACAAAAATTAAAGTTCCTGCCCTTAAGGGCTTATATTCTATATTCAATTGGAGGCAAAATAAATAAGTAAATACATACACACGCAGAAGAAGAAGAAACAAACACATACAAGTATCTCTAGAGGCAGGGCACAGCTCCAATATGAAGGGTAGGATGTTCAGGGATACAGCAGGAATGGGGCAGGATGGGGGAGACGGCTAGGAGTGGTGGGCAGGGAAGGGAGCTTCAGCCTAGGCAGCCTATGACTCATGATCACTCATGGATTGTAGGGATTCTGAGTGAGCCACTGGGTAGTAGACTCTCATAATCTTTATAGCAGCAATGATAATGTTGATTTGATCCTGAGCAAAAGGTGGAAGAGGGGGACGGAGGGTGCACATGGCAGATGACGAGTCCCTGGTCCAAGATCCTTTACCTGGGAGAACTTTTTGACAATTCAGGAGGCCAGCAGACAGTACTGAACTGAGTGGGAAGGAGAAGGAAAAACAAGGAGGTATTTGCAGTAATTTGATGGCCAGAGCTAACCTTGCTCCTAGGGCAGTGAGAAGACCAAATAAAAATTTTATTATAAAGTGTGGTGAAAATTTGAAATGCTGATGATAATGGTTTTTAGTTTCCTGATCATGAGACTCAAGACTGTCAGATGAGTCTGCTATGAGGTTTCTTCTTCAGGTAACCTAGGGGTTTTTGGCTCTCATCTGTAACTACACCAGACTGCCTATATAATCTTTGCTGGCTATCCTCTATGCATGGAATGCTCTCTTTCCTCCTTCCTGGCATTCTTAAAGCATCAGATAAAAATCTCACTTTCTCCAAGAAGCCTTTTCCCATGCCCCTTGATGCTGGGGACTTCCCTCTATAATCTTAGAGGGATCTATCCTGAATATATCTCATTTGGACATTGCTGTTTGTGTGTTGTCTCTCTCACACTAGGCTGTGAGCTCCTTAAGAGCAGGATGTTTTTTAGGGGGGGCGGTAGGGATACGCTTCCTTTACACACACCCAAAATTTAGCACAGTGCTTTGGCACATAGTAGAGCACAATACATGCTTGAGGATGACTTACACCTGACCCACTGCTCCAAGGACTAACAGCCCACCGAACAGCAACTTCACTTTCTAGGGTGTGCAGCTTCTACATTTGGACATGACATTTACTCCAGGAACTTTTTGTCTGGGGTTTTGTTTCCTCAGCTAACAGACAGAAGGTGATCTGATAGGAGAGGTTGAATAGTGCATTTGGAAAGTGTTCTTGGAGTTGGGAGGCCTGGGGTCCCATCTTGACCCTGCTACTCATTAACTATGTGACCTTTGACAAATCACTTAACCTCTCTGATCACCAATTTCTTCCCCTGCAAATAACACTGGCACTACTTTGTGTTACCTTTTTTTTTTTTTTGTCTATTAAAGATCTGTTCTTGAGTGGTTTGATTTTCAAACCGAAGGCAACCCCAAAGGACAGTTACTGCAGAAGGGAAGAGAAGAAATAACTGGATGGAGAAAATTACATTAGCTTGGGGGCTCAGAACCCAGCAGGACTAAGATGGAGGGCTCCTAAGTCAGCTTTTCTGTTTCTCTTTGAATCCTTCACTTCTGTCTTAGTATTTTACTCAGACAAAAGTGGAGCAGATACAAGGACAGCCTTGGAGCCATGAAGTTCAAGTGTCACCCTGGATATGTACCAACTCAATGACTATGAGCAAGTTAGTAGCTAAGACTGTACAAATTACCAATATGCATGAATGGATAGTTTCTAAAGCTGAAGCTCCTTAGACCAAGAAATCTAGATTGGGTTGGTGGTTGGGAATCAAACTCTAATACAGACCAGAAGCAATTTAAAGGAACTGGAGGGGCATGTCCTGCCCCACTTTTTGTGGTGGTGGTGATTTCTCCTTTAAAATGGGGATCTCTTGTTCTAACAGATGCCTAGCACAGCATCTGGCACATAGTAGGTGCTTAAAATGATTGAGGGATAGAACCTGTCACAGTGATTAACACAGGGAAGCCAATTTTAGCCTAGCAGTCCCCCAACAGTAGAGATTTTCAAGGAGAAAGTTGCATGTTGTGGATGTCATAGTTTAGGTTGGGGTTGATTTAGACCTCTGAGGTCCTTTTGAATTCTGAGACTGTTTGATTTCATGAGTCTCTTCCTTTGTACTAGAATAAAAATTATTAGGGATAAAAATATTTGCTGCTTTCAATGAGTACAGTTTTGAACCTATTTAAAAACAACCGTCTTTTAGGTTTTATAACCTTAATTCCTCCCCTCTTTGAAGAATGTTATTTTAGTTCCATTTTAGCATACAAAATTCACTGTCCCTTCCCCTGCTCCGCAAGGTCCTCTAAGACTGGCAGAAAGAGTGAATAACTAAATTCAGCTTTGGGCATTTCTTCTATTGCTGAGCATGGGTTTGAAAAGTAAACATCAAGTTACCATTTTGCCCTTTGTGCAGCAGAAATAAATATGATGGGTGAGAGAGGAGGAAGGAAAAATCAATGCTTGTAAAATGGGACCAAAATCATTAAGAAGAGGGAAATTTTTATCATCTTGCTTCTAAGAGGGGCAATAAAAATATACCACTAGAACTATTAAATAAAGGTCTTTTAAATGATCAGCTCTTGCCCTACAAAGAGTATATCACATGCTTATAGGAAAACCAGGCCCAGCTGATTTTGTGCTTTCTCCTTCCCAGATCTCTTAGAAGGAATTTCTTAGGATTTTTTTTTTTTTTTTTACATTTGGTGTCTTTCTTGCTTGCTACCTGGACCCTAATGAAAAGAGGAATCAGACCTGTGTTTATACCATGAACAATTCTGGGGTGATTTCAAACAGGAAGGACATATCTACTTCATCCCTAAACTCCAGGCCAATTTTACTGTCATTACTTTCTGGGATCTATTCATGAATCTCCTGACTTTCTCTACTATGCCACCATAGCCTTCTGGCCCTGGAGGTCCACTCCACCTCTGTAAACACTTTGTTGTGATTGGTTTTCCCAAGAATCTCATTTTAATGAAAGTGCTCAGGCTAGCCCCCTTCATTCCTTGCTAGAGTCCATTCCTGATGCTCTAGACTTTCTATACCATGCTTCTGTGTGGGTATCTTCCCTCTATACCCTCTGCAGCTTCTCTTTATGTGTGGTCTTTCTCCTCAGAATTCAAGCTCCTTGAAGGCAGGGTCTTTCTTTTGGCTTGTATTTGTATTCCCACCTTAGCATAGTGCATGGCACATAGTAAACACTCGATAAAAGTTTGTTGTTATCAAGTATGATGCTACTTAGTCCAGGCTGGAAAAATTCCTAGGCTGCTTACTTCTAGGAAGGAATAAAATAGAACAAAAAAAGATACTTTTGCTATATCAATACACATGGTTAAACCAGACCATAAGCCCACTGAACTTTCTGAAACATAGTCAACGAAGGGTATTTTTTCAACCCATCCCTCGCTGTCCTCCATTTCTGTAACAGCACTTTTGTCTTGGAAATTGAGCATGTTATTTACTAACATAAAACATGAACCCGAATGGGTTCTGGCCCGTGCCCCAGTGACACCAGGGGCATAGCTAAAATATGCTACCAAGGCATATGTAGATTTTGGCAGACGTCTCTGTATACAGAAATGGGAAGTGCAGGCGATGATTTGGGGGTTAAATCTGTCACAGATTTCAGACTCCTGGGACACGACTTTCATTTCAGAAAGTCAGGTATTTATGATGGTGATGACACCCTCCCTTTTTGCTCTGTTTGTGCATACTCTAATTCTTTGAAAAACGGTGTGATCTCAGAAGGTTGCTCTGAGGTATTCCTTATTGCTGTTGTCTGCCTACCGTCCAGCTGTACTGTCCATGGTCTGCAGACAGAGACCTAGGAAGACAGACAATGTCTTGCTCTGTAGCAGATACCTGCAAATGGCTAGGGCTCATCCAAGTTGGAGGGAACACTATAAAAAGGAACCATATTACTGGTGAACCAGGGCCCTTTATACTCAGCATGCGTTGGCTTTATATTTTTTAATCATTTTAACATTTAATGCTTCTCAATTAAAGTGATTTCCTAGAGTGGATGCCAAGCTTCATTTAGAATGCGCATTAACCACTTTAGGTATCGGTAGTTAAAGGCACTGAGGGATTTAAACAGCAATCCACAAGTCTGTTCAGTAAAGGTTTGGTGGAATAAAGCAGATTATAAACAATAATATATGTCTCTCTTTTCTTTTTTTGGAAGGGCTCCAAACTCACAAACAGGGCTAAAGTGCTATAAACATATCCAGGACTAAGCTTTGAGCTCTACAAATGTACTTCATGAAAGCTGTGGGCACTGGTCAGGCCACTTTTCATCCATATGTGGGTGTGTGGGTGTGTATTTTAAAAGAATGTTTTATTACGCAAAGTGTCCATCAAGCTGAACTTACCTTCCAAATATTAAAATGAAAGCCAGGATTGCCACATAAGTGAGAGAAATAAATCCTGGCCCTGGTGCAAAGGATGAACGTGTTGCTGCTGCTCAGGCTCTGCATGAAGGTCGCCTCACTTCCTGACATGCTACAAGTTCACAGCCACTGTACAGGTTAATTTTAGGTGTATGTTACTTCCTCTCTTCAAAAGAGGGACAGCACAAGGAATTCAATCTGGGAAGGAATTCTCAGCTCTCTGGGTGCTCTGTATGACACCATCTCTGAGTGGGTAGCTTACAGTGTTGTCTTCATCTTAGCTGAGAGATTCTAAACCAGCTTTTAACTCCGCTGCTTTCTGGGTGGCCCCAGAAATTAGGAGCTATCGCCAACAATTACCCCTTTGGGGACAGTTGGGAAGGCAGGTAGCATAGTGTAGGAAAAGTGTCCCAGATAAGAATTAGAGTCATGGGTTTGCCGCTGATCTTGGCAGGTTATTTTTCTGAGCAGCAAGTTGGTATGGAAAATGTGTTGGAGTTAGGAGAGATCCGGGTTTGATTGCTGTCTGACAATAAATACTAGTTGAGTGACCTTGAACAAGTCATTTTTGCTCACTTTCCTCACCTGGAAAAAAATGAATCGCAATATTGACCTCACTGCGTTGTTGTAAAGAAAGCACCTGGCCAACTCTAATGTGCTTTTATCAGTGACCTGTGAAATCATGGTTCCCCTTGTTACAAGTTGTGTCAGACTGGCAGTGTGGTATGGTGAACAGAGAGTCAACCCTAGTCAGAGGACCTGGGTTCATATCCCACTTCTGATGCTAAGGCCGATCTTGGGCAAGGCATTTAACTTTCCTGGGTGTCAGTCTCCTCATTTGCAAAATGAGTGTGGAAGAGGGAAAGATAACCTTTGAGGTCAGTTACAACTTCTGTGTGTCTGTTTCCTTTTCTATAAATTGGTGATATTGGTATTACATCTCAATTTTGTTGTGAAGCTCAAATAAAATAATACAAGTGAAGGCACATACATGTAAAATGCTGTAAAAAGATAACAGTGTTTTCTATTTAGGAAGAATATAAGTATGGTGAGAACCAATGTTAGCAGTAAGAAACATTCAGCACTGGCCATGAAGTATACATCCAATTCATATAAGCCAGCACAAAACTTGGAGACAACCATACCTTTATTTCTTGTTACTATATCCTAATGTAGCCTTCCAGTTGCAGAAGGCCTCGTTAGCTGTCTTCAGAAATGACTAATTTTTAATTAAGGAAGGGGCAAGGATTACAACTAGTATGTTCAGGTAAGATTGTTATTCTAGAAAGGGGTTGTGTCTCTTCATTTAAAACTTATGTTTGTTAATTACTTTCTCAGCTCTCAATATGTTAATTGGGCTTTAACATTATAGATGAAAACTTACAGTTCAATCATTATGAAATGGTACTGAAACAAAAGATAACTGAGTCAATGCTTCGAATAATCATGAATCATTTTATTACCATCGCAATAGTATATAAATATTTCTCTGAGCAGATCAAATTCTAAACTGACTAAATTTTCTAATTCTCATTTAAAAATATTAAAAGCTTATTATAATGGAAGAACAACTGAGGAAGGGGCGCCAACTCTGAAAAGGCTACAGTATGAGGAAAGCAGCACTTTCTTGTATATCACTTTGTACACAGGGACACAATCTCATCCACAGCATGGTGGCATCCATGCAATAGCAAGGTAGTTTGCCACAGGGAAAAACACAATGCCAAGTACATGCCACTTTAAACTGCCTAAAGAAGGTTTTAGGGTATACTTACAAGCCACAGTGAACTTTTGCTATATAAAATCTAAGTCAGGTTAAAAACCAGGCAGAAGTTTTTCTGGTGAGCAAGGGACAAAGAAGCTGGAAAATCAATTTGGGATCTGGTTCCTTTTATTTTGATCAATATTTTAAGAATTCAAACAACATATAAATCACCATAGGAAAAGGAATTTAACATGTACTGGTATGTAACTAGAGAGTGTGCTATTTCCCACATGTTCCTATGAAGAATGTACTCTGATTTACTGAGGGGACTTCGAAAGCTTGAAATTTAACATAGATGCTGGGCAAATAAGATGTCACATTTTAGTTTGAAAAAAGGAACACCTAACAATCTCTATATGCAATTGAAACAGCTATTTAATGAGGTCTATTACTTAACCCTCCAGTGAACAAAGCTCGGCTGTGCTGCTGTCCTAGACCTGCTACGTTAATCCTCAAAGATGTTGCAGTGCCCAGGGCATGGAACAATAAGCCACAGCCAAGTAGTTAAAGCTGGCAGGAAGCAAAGAAATACCTATTTAATAAAAAAGTTCACCGGATAATAGCAACCTTTTAGCTAGAAAATGCTGAAACATTAAAAAAAACTAACAGAGGATTCCAGATCTCTGCTTCTACTGTTATACTTCTGGCTAAAGACATTCAGACAGAATTATGTGATGTTTCGTATAAAATATGTGGAAAATGGTCTATAATTCTCACATCTTCATTAGAGACATGGTTATATTACGAGCTGAACTCTGAATTATGTTCTGATTTTCATGTATTGTGGAAAGACTGTGTTTGAGAGATCTTATGAACCATTCTGAGACAACACTATGGAACCAGTTCTCAATTCTCTATGGTACTGTGGAATGACTGGTGGTGAAGTTTACATTAATCCTCACTCTGTATCCTCTGGCCAGTGTCCTCCTTCCCTTCCTTTAATACTTTAAGTCCTGAGCATCCTTTAAAGCTCATCTAACTGTGAATTCCCTCTGGACATCTTCTGCAATCTCCCTTAACAACTTTTCCTCCTTGTTTGTAATTGTAATGTACCTATCTTTTAATACCATATATTACAGCTATGTCTAGGGCAGTGAGATGGGATAATGATAGAGTGCTAGGCCTGGGAGTCAGGAAGACCTGAGTTCAAATCTAGCCTCAGAAACTTATTAGCTGTGTAACCCTAGGCAAGTAGCTTAACCTTGCTTGCCTCAGTTTCTTCATCTGTAAAATGAGCTGGAGAAAGAAATGCAAACCATTCTAGTATCTTTGCCAAGAAAACCCCAAATGCGGTTTGAAGACTCGGACATTACTGAAATATCTGCATAATGCAGCTATGTCTAATCATTTCTTAATCTGCACTAAGATGATACCCTCCTTGAGGGAAAGAGATTTTGTCTAATTCAAATTTTATATTTCCACCAACAACTTGCACATGGTCTGAATACAATATGTACTTAATTTTTATTGCATGCATTGTGTTTTAGAGTTAGAAGGGACCTTGGTGACCCATCTTAGTCTAACCTAAAACTGTACAGAATCCTCACTATAACATTTGACAAGTGGTCATCTACTCTCCACTTGAAGACTTCCAACGAGAGGGAAAGAACCACCTTCTAAGGCTGCTCATTGCATTTTGAGGCAGTTCTGATTGTAAGTTTTCTCCTGAAATCAAGCCTAAATTTGGTTCTTTGCAACTTCTACCCGCTGATCCTGGTTCTGCCCTCAGGCCAAACAAAGCTCCCCTGATTCTTCTTTTCACATGACAACTCTTCAAATACCCAAACATTGTTAACATGTCTCCTTTGAATCTTCTTTTTTCCAGGCCAAATACTTCTTGCTGAATTAACCAATCTTTACATATGACATGGATTCAAAGCTGTTTGGTTGCCTTCCTCTAGATATTCTCTAGCTTATCAATGTCCTTAAATGGTATCATCAAGAACTGAACACAATATTAAAGTTGTGGACTGACTAGGACAGAGAAGGACTATCATTTCCTCATTCCCATAAATTATGTCTTTCTAATTTTGACTGCCACACCACATTGCTACCTTATATTGAGTTTACATCCATGAAAATCCCCAGATCTTTTTCATACAAACTACTATCTATTTGCTTCCACTAAGTTGACTTACATAGTAGGTGCTTAATAAATGCCTGTTGGATATATTAGCCTTGCACTGAATAAAGCAATGAGCAGAGGAGAGAGGGCTGGGTATTAAGAGATCTCAGTTCTAGTCTGGAGTAGACTAACACCAGGGCTGGAGTTGGAGACGGATACAACAGAGCCATAAGGGCCTTTTATCATTAAGGAGTCATTATTTATGCTGCAATTTGCCATGCCAAATGAGGCTTTGGGGATTATCAAACTAAAATAAAAAAAGATGGGCATCTGTCCCTCTGTCATCATGTCAACCCGGTCCTAATAGTGGTGCTGCCACTGGCTGGTTGCGTTACTTTGGGTAAGTCAGTCAATCTTTACATATGAGTTTCCTCATTGGTTAAACAGGGTAACAGCACCTGTCCTACCTACTTCATAGGACTATTGTGAAGAAAAAAATGCAACAATGCACGGTAAAGCACTTTGAAAAGTTAAAACAGGCATCATTATTTAAATGATAGCTAATCTGTATGTGGCTTTCTTTTCTGCCAGGATGTGATTTTAGAGAGATTAACTGGTAAAAGACTCAGCAGTTTAGTCCATGAATTCAAAGAGTTTGGCTCTACCCTTTTAAAGGTTTCTCTAAGGTTTTTAAAGGAATTATAGAATTTAGAGTCAGGACCTTTAGAGTAAGGGACCTTAGAGATGATCTAGTCCAACCCCTTCACTTAAAAGTGATACTTAGGCTATAAAGACTCTGTGGTCTTCCTGATGTGGGTGTTCCATCCAGGGGTGCAGCTCACAACCCATCCAAGTCTTTTCAATCAGGTGCTATAGTAAATTTCTGCAGAGGGGCTTCAGACAAAGTACTAGGAGAAGTTGCTATGCTCAGTGTCCCTTAGAATATACATTTGTTATCCCCCACTCTTGCTACATGGCCAACTCATATCTTTTTACTTGTAATTCATTGTTGGTAATGTGTTACAATCATCGATGCCAATCTTACAAAGCATCTCCAGTGCTTGTTGTGTGACCTGCAGCTCTGATTCTTTATGTTCCATAATTCAAAGTCATAGAGTACTGGTGTTAAAAAATTGTTTTTTTTGTTTTTGTTGTTGCCCTTATTCAAGGCATTTACTCGAAAAGGTCTTGGGTGCTAACCAATCCTTGGGAGGAAGCTTTAACTGCCTTATCTGTGAAACAATAGGACTGGACTAGATAGCTTTGGGTGTTTTCTAGCTCTAATATTTTGTGGTTTTGTGATTCTAGATCCAGAGTTTAGAAGGCTGATGTTGGCTAGAAACCAGACACACTCTATATACATACAGAGTATGTATTTTCCTTGACAAGCTGTTTGGATTGTGACTCTAAAAACTATTAAAAGTATCACAAGTCTAAAAAATAGTGGGAACGGCAAAGAAATAAGCCTCAGGAAAGAGTTTGGGTGAAAAACTGAGATATTTTGCTTTGTCCCCGTTTGATACTTTATATGATCTCTTTCAATTCCTTATATTTAGAGGCTCACAGTTAGAAGAAAACTTGATCTTAAAAGCAGGTCATTTCTCTCACTCATTTTCCTGATGAGTCAACTGAGACCTAATGAGGTTAAGTACCATGCCCAAAGCCCCACAACTAATAAGTAGCAGACCTAGGATTTGAACCCAAGGCTTTACTGCAAATCTAGAACTTAAAGAAAATAAGACTGTGAGGCTCTAGAAGGGAAACCATCTTGAGAGGTGCTGATCAGAATAATGTGCCTGGCCATAGGACTGGTTGGGAAGAAGGGTGAAAGTTTGGAGAATAAAACTTTGACTATATTTCTTTTAAAGTATAATTCAGTTTTTTAAAAAATGGAGACCAAAAGAGTTAGATTTCTACATTTAAGAGCTAGTAATACTTAGAAAAAATCAGGCATTTTGGTTTATTAGACTGAAAGGTTTATTACATATGTGTATTAGAGTAAAAAAATCAACAGTGATATTTTGATAGTAAATCTTCAGTAAGAAGGGAAATTCCATTAAGTACCTTGGTTGGGAAATGGAAAAAGATGGTCAGTTGTGCTTTTATGTGTAGACACTGGTACTAGGGCACTTAAGACAACATTTTAAAGTAGAGTACTGAACTGAGAATGATATCAGAATGAAAAAAGTTGAAAGTGATAAAGGCCAAAGAGTAAGGGTGCAAAGGATGATCTCAGTTGAGGTTTGAGAACTTTTTAGTTATATCACTCACAGATGATTTATTCTTCCAATCCAAAGATTGCTCTAACCTCACAGAAACTGATAGTGGTACAAATTTTACAATGCTCTGTGGCATTAGAGATATCAAACAAGAAAGATCTGGAATCAGATATCTGAGCCAATAAAAACTCAAACTATTCCTCCCTTCCCCTAAATAACAGTGGTATCTGAAAAATAAGTGGTATCTTAACATTTTTTGTTGGTTCTTATAGTGGAACCAGAAATAACTGTTTCAAAATACTTCCCATTATATTTTTGAGTATGATTCATTTCAATTGTTATTAACATACCCAGAATTCACAGCTGAACCCACACTAAAACATTTCCTCTTTCAAATCAGTTCATTCATAAGGTTTAGAGCTGAAAGGGGCATGAACAATCGTCTAATCCAATCCCCTCATTTCATATAAGAAACTGAGGCCTAGAGAGGTAAAGATACTTGCTCCAAGTCAAAAAGATTATCAGGGCCAGAATCTAAACCTACATTTCCTGACTTCAGGTATGGTAATCTCTAGGCCAAACTACTGGAAAATCCAGTTAAGTAGTATGGAAACATTAGATCATCACGTACTCACCACGAGAAAGTTCTTGGATGACTAGTTGATTTTTTCCTCAAAATATATTCTTTGCTTGGGAGTAGCTCCTCCACTTTTGGCAAAGAAACTCAAAGAATCCTAATCCAAAATGTTCAAGGTAGGAGCATAGTTATTTCTATAAAAGCTCAAGAAGAGTTCAAGAGGAATCAAAACCAGGTTTCAACTGTTGTAATGGATAATGCCAACACAGCCCTTATGATAAAAGAGATAATTCACAAGCTGCTGTGTATGATAATAATATTAACTGCTTCTGGGAAACAGTTTCCTGAATTCAAATCTTGGTAACTTAATGAAAGAGTTAAATATTTTGAAGCTGGCTTTATAAATGCATTTGACATTTCTAAGCTAACGGTTATATTCATAACGGTTAGCGTTACTGCCCATTCAATTAATGACCTAAAGCTGTAAAAGTGAACTCAAAAAATCTTAAAATGAAATAAATAAATTAAATCTCATTGGCTTTGTTTTGATGTTAGAGAAGAGAAAACTAAAAGCTTGTCTAATATATAACAAGGTGAAACTACCAAATGTTGACAAAAGACAACAGTGTTTTGCACAGAGAAGATGCTTAATAAATGTTTGCAGAATCAGGTGAACAGAAGTCAATGGGCCCAAGTAGTTGCCCTTTCAGGCTATCTAGAACAAAAACTTTACTAAATTTGTTCTGTTACTAATGTGCACAAAATAACATTAATTTTAAAAGGGCATGCAACAATTTTTACATTTTGGCTGCAACTAGGAGAGGAGGATTCTTACACATACAATGATACACAGCATAATAAAGCAAAAGTGAGCTGTGGTGTAGCATGAATGCTGTGAGAGGAGCTCCAAGGTAATGATACAGTTCTTTAGGAATGCCAGTGAAACTTCAGGAGGCTCTAACATGCATGCCAGATTTTTAAGTGATTAAAAAACTGAATACTGGTAAAAGGTGCTGGTCAGTATCCTAGAAGATCTAAGTCTTCAAGTAAGCTTGAGAGCAATCCAACAAGAGAGGCACTACTCAATATGCCAGATTTCTGCCATGGAAGCACTCCCTGGAGGGTACGAACTGAAGGAAAGCTTCGATACCAACCAAAGTTCTGAGACACTTCCTGCTACTATTCTGATGATATCGATGACAAACCTACAACCAACTTCCTACTGAATGAGCTGCTTGATTTGTACAATAATAGCTTTCAAAAGAATTTCCTGGATTAGGCTGAGCCAGGATAAAAAGGCAAACTTAGAACCCAGGATGGACACTGACACACTGCTTAAAAAGCACCCACACGCGTTTAGAACAAGAGAGGTTATCTTGGTGTCCACTCCACCCTCCAAAGCTCTAGGTAATTGTGCACCATTTCACACTAGACTTTAAAAGACTCTTACTTAACATAATGCTGAAGTCTTTCTGACCTAAGCATTGTATCTGGAGGGAGAGGGCTGGGTACTAAGAAGATTCCTCTCTCTCCTTCCCCAAAGCTAGTTAGGAGAAGAACACTGGCTTAACTGGTGCTTTGTCCATCATTAACATCTCTTCTTCTGAGAGAACCTACTGGATCCTATTCTAAAACACGCAAGGTTTGGAGGTTTTCATAAAACAGCTGATTTTATTTATACCTTCCACATTTCTCAAAGAATGCATGTTGTTTTTGATCATTACCTCCTCTTCCTGTCTCAAAATTATCTGTCAAATGAGGAGTATACTTGGAATGTCTACTTAGTCCAGTTGTGTTAGCGTTACTGCCCATTTGACTACCACCACCAAATAAGGTATTTCATGAATAGATGCCCTCATTTTCTGTATAAAGAGGTCACTTTTTGCTTATATATCTATATTTTAAAGAGCAGCCACATTTAATATTGTGAAAGATGATCTGCTTCCTTTCCCCGCCCTCTTGAGCAGTGATAAGTATCAGAGCATGCTCAAAAGAACTAGATTATATTATGCACTACACTTAAGTTCATCTATTCTCCCCAGTGTTTGCAGACAGAATGAACTGCCGAGGCTGTGAACCACCAGTCAATATCTCTGAGTGTCCTATTCCTCATTAGCCAAAGAAGAGTGTCAGAGAAGGGTTATTATTGTAGTTTTCTTTCATTATTGAAGCCCTGGACTAGTAAAAGGCTGCAGCTTCCCAGCTGTGGAGTTAAGCTTTGCCAGCTGTGTGTTGCTGCAGTACTAAAGAGACAGCTTTACAGCCTGTCACCTCCTCAGGCAGACAGCCCTCCTGGTCTCGTAGGGTGGGGTCAGCTCCACACTTCAGCAGCAGTTCCACAATGTCTAAGAACTCACAGGCAGAAGCTAAAGAGAAAAAAAGGTTAGTATGATATAAATGGAAAATATAATACCTCAGCAGTGATAATCCAAAAAGTACAATATATTACAAACAATGCTTAATATTATAATGCTGAAAGATTCTAAGTGTCACAGTTCTGATAGTACATTTGAATACTCAAGAGTTACAAAAATTTAGTTTGTTCATTGCCTCGAGAGGAATATATAAATAACCTGGCACATTTCAGAGAATTACAGACACTCAGTTGTAAGGGATCTCAGGAGTCATTTATTCTGACCTGTATCCAAACAGGAGTGAGAAAGATATTTAATTGTGAATATGTGGATTTTAATTTAGTGGTTAAATATATATAATAACTTTACTTCAGGAGTCTACTTCATGACACCCAGCCTATGCCTTATCTAGAAAGTTTCATGTTGTTTGCTCTGTGTCTAAACAGCTCAGATATGCTAATGAATTCTAATTAATCTGTTTCACTATAATGGCCATCTGGGTTAAAGTAGTATTTCAGGTAGATTCTTTCCATGCAGAGAAAATGAGTATGGAAGGACCATGTGCAACGTGGAAATCTTCTAAATGTGCCCTTCAGAAGATGCATTTATGAGACTGAAAAAAAAACCTTAAGAGGCACAAACTATTAATATCAGTTATTAAACCTGTTACATTTTTGGCTACAGTTTGTATTTATCGACTATGAATTTTCTCTCGGCATATATGGTAGTATTTTTAAACGATTTTGTAATAACATTTCCTTTTCTTCCTCTGCTGGTGCACTACTTTAGGTAAGGAGCAAAATAATTTCCTTCACCATTCAGAGTTCTCTCCAAAGGTCCTAGAATCTTTAAACTTAGTTCTGGTTGTATGGCCTCGTAGCTACCTACTGGAGGTACCTGACTTTTAAAGCCACACTTTAGAAGTATCCTCCACCTACACACATTTCCCTTCTCTCCCAGTCAGTTTTGATGATTCCTCAAATGGTAGGGAAAGAAGAATAGGATTAGGGTAAACCCAGAAGGTATCTGTCTGTCTCTCCAGTCCATCATAGTCATCTAGATGCTGCCCTCAAGAAGCTCTCATTGTAACAGGGAAGACAACATGCAAAAAGCTGTAGGCATACAAGGTATATGCAGAGGAAATTAGCATGAAGGCACTAGCAGTGGAGGTGGTAATGGGAACCAATGGCAGAGTCCTAAGTGATAGTCACTTGGCATGCAAAAGAATAAAGTTAAAGACACATTGTTTGATAGTCACTATGAGAAGAAAAAAATGGCTAATTCATTCTTTATATAAGTAGCCACGTGAATCTATATTATGAGCAATAATCATTTGGCCTTCCTATTGTTACTAGAATGAAGATGTTTCTGGCTGTCAATCTCTACTTACTTCAGTGAAACATTTGGATATGCTTCAATAAAATCAGGTCCTTTCACCAACAGTAAAGGAAGACTGTGCCTACCATATTAATCTGTAATCCCAAATAATAACAACCAAGACGTTTCTGATCAGATTTAGCTCAATCCTACTTTGAGACTGGATATGATCTGCTACTGCAATTTGATAAATATCTGTTACTGATGAAAATAAAACCCATTTCGCTTCCCAAGGATGAGGAGCATCATTATGATGAAACTACTTTATGGGAGGTGTGACATGATCTTTGCACACTTACATTTGTATGGAATTTGAACTTATACATACCATGTCTATTGACAGGAATGAATAAAATTTAAGATCAAATCTGTCAAATCTAATCTAATCTAAATTAAACATTTAAATACAGAATTTAAGGTATGGATAAACATTACAGTATGTCATCAGTCAGAGATATAGTATAATCACAGGAAATGCCTACTTCAACTTCATTAAAATGCTGTTTGTGTTTACAGAAGGAGGAAATTATGTTTATAGAAAGAGGAAAAGCAGTAAATTGCAGAGATGAGGTAAAGGGAATGAACAGAAATCAAGATTCTTTGGCCTAGTATTTTGACAAGATGAAGAACCCACATATGGGAATACTCTACTAGAAGATGGTAAAGTGGTGAGTGAAGGAAGCATTTGAAAGATAACTCCTAAAATTTTTGACACAGAATTATCCAATTGGCTTCTACTATATTTTGCTTTTCACTGTTATATAATTTTTCATCTGTTTGTGTCTTATTTTTCTATTTAGACTATAAGATCCTTGAGGGCAGAGGTCATGTCTTATGGCTTTTTGTATCTCCCACAACTCTTAGCATAGTCTTGGGCATTTAGCAGGTAATCGTTAAATACTGATTGACTAGTATCTGCATCTTCAGTTAAACACAGGGTACAAACTATTTTGAGGTGACTTAAGAACTTCCCACTTTCTCAAAACAGACACACAAAAAAAGGCAAGATGAAGATAGCAGAAGTGTGCTAAGAGGGAAAATGGGTTGAATTCTGTTTGAAATTAACGAGGAAATGTGTTAGTGCTCACACTGTGCTGGGAAATCCAAAAATGGTCATCAGCCCATCTCGGAAAAGCTTGAAAAAGTCTCTAGGGATCAGAATAGCTGCTGAATTTATGGTACCCTGGGAACCTCTATTTGTCAAGTGCCAGAGAGGCAGCCCTGACACTGGCACAGGTGAAGATGAATTTTCATTCAGCACAGTTCGCCTTCTGACTCCATTAATCCTCAGGGTTTTGATGATGAATTTCTTTCTTTCTTTTTTTTAAATTTTTATTTATTTTCACTCTAATGTCTCCTCCCACTGCCCTGCAATAGCATGGAAGGAGTAGAACAGATGGTGCTTTACAGGGAAGATAGAGAGCCCATGAGGATACAAAGCCAGCCCACTCTGAAATCACATGACTATATGTGCAAGGAAAAGCCTTGATTTCCTCTGGGAGACATAGAAGCAATGATGTTAGTATTCCCGGTGGAGAGAGGGGAGGGGGGAAAGACTAACAGGCCATTTATGATGAAGACCACATTCATACCGATCAACTCTTCAACGAGGACCATATTTAATCATAAAATAACAGAAGCACCAATTCCTGAAGGTCAGTGAATACTAAAGTACAACTGAGGCAAACAGGTGCTGTAGTATGTTGCTACCGAATGGCCATGTGGTATGAACTGGAAAGGAAATACGAAAGTAGAATACTGGCCTCTATTTAACCCTTCTATTGGCTCTGACCCCAGCTTTAATGTGAAGGGGCCAGTATTTACAGTCCATCTAAGGATGGAGTTTGACACCTGCTGTAATCACAAAAACTGTCATCACAAGGACAGCTGTCAGGCCAAACTGTAATTAATAATAATAAAAAAAAAGAATGGTTAGATCTTAAAGAAATCCCCAACACCTCATGGTTCTCACTTGCTGGACTGAACCATATTTATAGTTATAATGAAGTTCCTAAAATAGTTAACTATAATGAAACGAAATTAAATTGAATCAGTAAATATATACTGAATAGCTAAAAAAAGGGGCTGGGATAGGTATAGTAAAGATTGATGTTAACCTGGTAAATTAAAGAATATTTTATTTTATTTTAACTTAATGGAAAAATGAATTCCTTTAAAAGTAGTCATTATAAATTATATATTTTAGGAGATTTTTAAAATGAGTACTTTCACTTTTTAAAAAGGTCACTTTACTTTAAAATATTTGCTATGTTACCAACCATTCAACAAATTATATTGTTTTAAGTGTCTACTTGTTTTAATTATTAGTGTTATCACATTTGTTTTCTTTGCAATGATTAATAAAACTACTTTGAAAGACAAGGACTGAGGCTGTATCTATTAATGAATCATTTGGGGTGTAAGATTATTGAAATGGAATAATCTTTTACAATGACAATCCATTCACTGCACAGGAAATAGAACGCAAATAAGTACATGAGCATAGAGACATAAGTATATCACACACACAGTTATCGATAGGCTTGAAAAATGGCCATTATTTGGCCAAGGTGATCAATGAGTAGCAAAGAATTTGGGTTTGCATTTAATTTTACTATTGTACCTATGTATCACCCAGAGGGAGAATATAATGTTTAAAAATTGGTGGGATGGTGAGTTTTTTTGTATTACTTATAAGATTATCTACTGTGGGGATTATCTATGGCAAATATTTAATCCTGAGCTGACTTCCCCTTACAACCCAGCAGGCTCCAGAGTTGCTTTCCCTCATTGTCCAGCTGGTGTATGCCCAGGGAATTCAAACTAATTTTAATATCCATCCAAACAAAATATAATTAAGAAGGCAGGTCATATGTGTAAAAATCGTATAATGCATTTCAAAGTCAAACAGAAATGACATTTGAATCATCCATTGTTTTGAATTATCCCTACCACTGCTCCCTTCCATTAATATAGGCTTTATATATATTAGTTAAATTGTAGGACCCAGCCCTAAATTGAGATTTTCTTTTTGGAAAGGAAAATATAAAACACATAGGCATACTCTGAAAAATTCCAGGAAAATAACTGAGAATGTATTTACATTTCTTTCATTTCAAATAAAGATTTTTATTCATTCTTATCATATTATTTTTATCTGTCATTATTGTTACTTTCTTCTTAAGAGTAACCAGCATTTGTATAGCACTTTTAAGTTTGCAAAGTGCTGTACACGTTTATCTCAATCTCCACAAACCCCTATCTGGTAGGTTATATTAGTATCTCCATTTTACAGATGAGGACACTGAGGCTGTGAGGGTAAGGGACTTGGCCAGAGTCACACAGCTAAAGTAAGAGTGAGGCAGGATATGAACTCAGGTCTTTCTGACTCCCAAGTCCAACACTCAATATACATCTGGAAACTCACCAAACAATTTTTTTTTATGAGCTAGAGTTAGTAGAAAAAGCACAGCCTGTATTCAGATATGCTACATGATCCCATATTCACGTGTGAAGTCTCACCTCTAGAGCTGCACACCATCTATTTTCTCACAAGGCCCATGCAATCTGGGCAGGAAGTAGGAGGTGAACGGAGGATGTTCTCACCTGGAGCAGTGAGTGTAGGGACACATCTAGCCTCTTCCTCTAGACTTTCCTACTTCTGATGAGGACATCACCCTGGGTAATATTCGACTCCTTTTCCTCCCCCCTCATATTCAATCAGTTGCCGAGTTTCATTGAGTCTACCAGTGTATCCCTTCCTCCCACTAACATGGCCATTCACTTTAGATGTCTTCATTAACCTTTGTAATAGTGATAATAATAGCGATAGTTAGCATTTATGTAGTGCCTCGTATGTACCAGGCACCGTGCTAAGTACTACAAATATCTCATCTGAGCCTCACAACAGTTCTAGGAGGTAGGTGCTATACTGTTAGCACCCCTAACAGAGGGGAAGTGATTTGCCCAAGGTCACAAAACTAGTAGTGTATGAAGCTGGATTTGAACTGCCTTGCTGACTCCAAGCCCAGCATTCTATCCCTTGTACCATCTACCTACCTCAATTTGTCTGAGCTATTTTTAAAAACCTTCTAATTAGCTTCTTTATTTATAGTTTTTGTTCTCTGCAATTCATCCTCCATTCAGCTTACTGTTCAATAAACTTCAATGGCCCTCTCTTACCTAGGATAAATACAAAGTCCACTGTTTCAATTTAAAGCTCTTTAAAATCTGGCCCTTGCTCACCTTTCCAGTCTTCTTATACCTTACTCCCTTCTGTGTACTCGGGGATCCAGTGACACTGGCATTCTTGCTGTTCCTCAAGAGTTAACTCAAGTCTCACCTTCCATTAAAAGCTCTTCCCCATTGTGTGGCTGCTAATACCTTTTCCTCTGAGATTACCTTTCATCTCTTCCATCTTTATCTTGCCCTTACCTATCTACAAATTGTTTTCCCCATTAAAATGGAAGCACCTTGAGGGAAAGGAATGTTTTTTCCTTTCTTTACATGTCCTGAGCTTGGCACACTGTCTGGCATGTAATAAGTGCTTAAAAAAAGGCTTGTTAACTGACTATAAAACTGTCAAAATGATGTTCCTTAAGGAAAGTATGACTGACCATCATGGTACTCCCCTCTTCAAAATTTTTTATTGTGTTTCTACTAACTCTAAGATAAAATGCAAACTCCCGAGGCCAGACATTCAAAGGCTTCCCCAATCTGGCTCCCATCTGCCTCTCCAGCTTTATATCCCCTACCTTCCAGCCACACTGAACCATGAGCTTGTTCTTGAACTTGACATGTCAGGTTCTGCCTTCACTCACTGCACCCAGAGTGTCTTCTGTGCCTAGGAGATGCTCTCTCTCAATATCTGCCTTCAAAGATGAGCTCAAGCGCCAGCTCCTCAGTGCAACCTTCACAGATCCCCTTCTATCTCCTCAAATCATTTTGTATTCACTTATCTGTATACCTATTGTATCCTCAGTGGAGTAACAGCTCCTTGAATAACAGCTCTCATTTTTGTCTCTGTGCCCCCAGGGCCTGCCTGGCATGGAGAAAGTGCTTCATCAATGCTTTCTGTTTTGTTTTATGTTTTATTTTATTTTTTAATAATTAATTTATTTTTAGTTTTCATAAGATTTTGAGTTTTAAATTTTCTCCCCCTCCCTCTTCTCTCCTCTCCCTAAGATGGCATGCAATCTGATATAAGCTCTACATATACATTCATATTAATCATATTTTCACATTTGGTCATTATTAATCAATGTTTTTTTAAACTGAATTTTTATTCCTGGCATGTAGCACGGTGCCCTTAATACATAGAAGACACTCAGGAAACATCTGAGATGCTCAAAAAACATCTGATTGAATTGGCAGGGGTCTTTTTCCCACTGGAAGTGCTTTCTTATATTCCCTGGGTGAAAACCAGAGATGGCTTTTTAGGATCAGGTAGTAAGCAAAAGCATCTACTGTCCTCTGGCAGGTGAAACTCTTTAAGAACCGTAATGATAAAATGAATTTAGGATATGGAGGGATCATTAACCCTAAAGTAGAGTTTCTCTTTTTCTTCTTTTCTAATTCTCTGAAGTTATTAGATTTATGTCTTATTACCCTGAAAACACTTGGCAATCATCACCACTAGAAACCAGTGGTGTTCATCTATTCTGGCAATAATCTGGGCAGTTAATATTTCTCCCCTAAGGTACTCTTCTTCCCAGGGCTCTATTTAGCCTGTGATCTTTCTCCTTTTCTGTATCTCTGCTATGTGGCTGTTGTGGTTGGTTGGTAGGATTCTATGTATGAGTGAAAGGCTGTCTTGCAGGTTAGAAGTTATCAAAACCCTCTCTGGACTTTGCAGGCTGGCTCCAGGTTCAGCCACTATCAAACAGAACATAAAGCGTCTGAGCTTCAGAATCTGGATATAAATGACAGAATGAAATCCAACCTAATGGCAAGAAAGGGTGAAAAAGAATGTGATGGGAAGGATATGGCAATGGAATCTGATGACTTTGTATTTTCTAAACTATGACTTTGGTGAAATATTGTGCTTAGGCTGTATTAAAACTATCTGTCATTTGGAATTTTTATCCTTAATATATTTGTCATTTAATAGCAACAGAAAGAAGTTAATGCTAGTGCCTGCCCTCAGAGATTATTCTCTTATCTTATTTTTACATTGTTTTTTGCATCCCCAGTGCTTAGTACAGTCGCTGCCACATAGTAGGTGCTTAATAAATGTTTTCTGATTTTGCAACAGGGTAGATGACCATTTTTGTGCCTGCTCAGAAGTCAGGTTAGAATAGACAATAGCCAGCAATAAGGTGTCTTCAGGAATTGCTTCAGCAGAAATGTCATACCCAAATGCTTCCCCAGTGGCCCTCCTTCTCTTCCCGCTGGAGACAGCGCACACTCTGCAGAGAAGTGTGGGGTGTGTATAGAGGGAAGGAATATGAGAGCCACATTCTTTTCTCTCTCCAAATAAACCTTTGGAGGGACTTCCTTGTGAGGTTTATAAAAGTCTGCTTTGTAAACCTGAGGTAGGAGAGCCGGATCCAATGATGCGTTTTCCTTCACTAAAGTCTCACCCCAATGCATCATGGCTTCAGGATAACCAGGGTTTTCAAAAACAATGTCGTTTTAAGCTAGATAGGCTTTATGTATGATCTGGGGAGACTCAGTATGTCTGTCATTTGAGGACCAACCCAGCTAAATTCAGAGAGGTTCATAACCAGAAGGGATGCCACTGAGTGAATTTGTTGGCTTTATCTATCATGAAAACCATTTCCTAAGGCATGACAGGGTTATGATCTACACTGCTGTAGGGAGTAACCATCCTGATGAAATCAAGGATCCTTACAATAGTGAAATATATTATAATCTGTACACGCTAGTTCTCCTCTCAGAAGTTTGAGGAGCATGTAGTGACATTTAAATTTGGTTTTTCATATCATGCATTGGCTGAGGTACATAGATGGAATAAGTCAGAGCAGAGGACAAAGGAAGGACACTTGGGGACTTTGTGATGGTTGTAGATGAATGGCAATACAGGCCTGGCATGCTTATGATGGCATCCGGGAGTCCCTTATCCTGGATGTGGTAATTTTTAGTCCAGAGGCTTTAATATTGGTGGTCATGCATCTTTCTTTGTCATACCTAAATGGAATCTTCTAATGGAAGCACACAGAGCTAAAATACAAAAACTATGCTATAGAAAACATCCTTTCCACATGTTCTTTAACTTTAGGAGCCCCCACACCTACTGCTTAGAGTTCTAAGTTTTACTAGAATACCTAGGGAGCCCTTGATTTCATTCCTGCTTTTTATTTATGAAGATTCCAGAAGCTGAGGATGTATTGGGAAGTCCAAGGACTCCTGTAAGGACAACATTTCCCACTCCATCTCCACACTGTCTGAGCTCTACAGTTTAGGTGCAAGAACTGGACATAGCTGTTATTTTAACATGGTTCAGCATTGGATTTCCTGTGGTCCACTCTAACGGAGAAGTGTATTTTGGGTCAAAATCTCCTCTCTAGTATCTTCTGGGATTTAGGAGTTTTTCTGCTAAATACAACTCTAGTGGTTATTTTAAACTAGTTTAGACTGGAGTGTTCTTATTCCTTCCCAGTGAGGCATGCAAACTGTTGATTTTAATTTACCTCTATATAAACTGAGAAAAAATCCTAACCAATTTGAGGGAGTTAAAAATAATATATGTGAAATCCTCAGAAGGCAAAAATGCTATGTTAGCATTACTATATCACTGTTATTGATTTATCTTAATTATTCAGTATTTTGCCAAAAATTTTAAAAGTCGGTCCAATTAAATAAGAGAGATGATGATCACTGTTGCCATCTTAAATCAGTTAGTTGTTTGTTTTAGTTTTAATGGCATGAAATCTAAAAATATAATAATTTTATTTTATCACATAAAGTACAGAAAAATAATAAGGTAGTTTAGAGAAATCTGTAGTCATGTTTATTTACTTCAAAGGAACATCTAAAATTTAAATGGCATTCTAACATCATGGTGATTGATCAAATGTGAATTAGATTTACAAAGAAAAGCAGTGTGGTATGGTGGCTAGAAGTTCAGTTTCAGAATCAGGAAGACCTGGGTTCATCTATCTGCCTCTAGAACACACTGGCTATGTGAAAGCTGGGGACAAGTCAATTAAACTGTCTGTATCCCAGGCAAATCTCTAATTAGACTATAACTTATTGATCTACACTGGTGGAAGGTTTTCCACATCAGAGTTATTTGCAGGGATGAAATCACAAACATGGATCCCCTGCTCTATCCCCCATCTCTACCCCAATCCCAGAAGGCATGAGAAGTTACTCTTATTTTAAAGTTAAAGTGAAAGAATATCTAAGATGAAGAGGAACATTGTTGTTGTCGCTCCCACAGAAAAGCCATGCTTTCCTGTATAGTTAGCATTTTCTATTCTTTCCCACTTTCCCCTCTAAGATTTGAAAAATGTATTCATTAACGTGACCATGCAAATATCTTTTTTGTAGCCTAGGTTTAACTCCATAGTCAAACGAGAGAACATCTAGCACAGGGGCTGGACCTGTGATTTCACTGGCACATGGAATTCCTGAGTAAGGGAATCCTCAGCAACTTTTTGGTAACTTATAATTTTGGAAAGTTCCCTTGAGCACTGAGGGGCTAAGCAATTTGTTCACAATAACATAGCACATTAAGTGACAAGACTTGAACCCAGGTCTTCCTGGCTTCAAGGCCAGCTCTGTAGTCACTATGCTATGCTGTCTCTCCGAGGATACATAATAGTATAAATTACAATTCTATAATATTCATCAATAGCTTACCATAATGTAGAGCTGTCTGGCCTTCATTATCCTACAAAGAAAGGAAAAACACATTTTAGAATTCCAAGCCAGTGATATGTTGCTTAGTCATTTTTCAGTTGTGTCCAACTCTTTGTGACCTCATTTGAGGTTTTCTTGGCAAAGATATTGAAGTGGTTTGCAATGTTCTTCTCCAGTTTATTTTAGAGATGAGGAAACTGGGGGAAACAGAGTTAAGTGACTTGCCCAGGGTCACAGAGCTAGTAAGTGTCTGAGGCCAGATTTGAACTCAAGAAAATGATTAAAATGTTAAAAAAAAAAATCTCACAGCAAGCCCAGTGATGGGAAACAACATTTCAGTCAGCTTTCCCCCTCCCATTGTTATTTGGTTAAGATGGCATACAAAGTCCTGCTTATTGGCAAAAAAGTCTGTTCCCAGAGTTTTAGCAGCGTAGTGGGCCAATGAGAAGTTCCAGCATGTATGTTGGTATGCTGATGTGCTCCCATATCAGAGCAAGATAAGAAGGGAGCAGGGAATATTCATTGCAATGACAGAATGGCAAAATGCTGAAGAGGCAGATTGTCAGATAAATAATTTCAAACACTTTCATTGCATGTGCTTGATTGTCATACAGACCTCCAAGCTTAAAACTCCTACCCTTGCTTTCCATTTCCATCCTAGCCCTTGGATTTGGCAGTTCCTGAGAAATGCTGATTCATGATCCAGCATGACCTGTGATTTACGTTTGCATTTTAGATTGTACCCCCTTTTCCCTAGGAGGGGTTTTGCCTTCAGATCCAATTATATCTCTAACCATGGAAAATCCAACCTGTTGTGGAAAGTAAGGCTAACAAATGGGCCCTTTTACTGTTTTAAACTGTTAGTGAATTGGCTATAACATGTAAGTAAGAAACTACACAAAGACAAAGTATATATGTTCCAAAATTCACAACCATATAGCATCACTGGAAGAACAATGGCATTAAAAAGATGGGTTTTTTTCTGTTAGGGAGTCATACTGAAAAAGGGATGGGCCTTTGTAAAATTCAGGGAGAGGGAGAGCTATGATCCTATGAGTCTGAGGCTTTAGATTAAATAGAAGCCAATATGTATAGTAACTATGAAACCCTGGCAAAGTCATAAAATCACAGAATTTTACAACTGGAAAGATTTCAACAGTCATCAACCCATATTCTGAAAGAGACTCTTATAACAAATGGGGGAAATTCCCACCCAACAAATAGTATCCAGCCTCTACTAAAAGACATACAATGAGGCGAACTAACTCTCTCAAGGGAAACCTATTTATAATATTTGGGCAGTTCCAATTCTTTTCCCCTTCTGACAAAGTCTAAATTTTTACTATATTGCCAAAGGAATATCTTACGAGGTAGGGAAAAAAGCAACACAATTTATATGGAGGAACAAAAGATTAAGAATCTTAAGGGTAATAATGGAAAAAAAAAACCAGGAAGGAAGTGGGAAATGTCTCTCAGTCTACCAGATCTCAAACTATATACTATAAAGCAGCAAAACCTTAAAACAATTTGGGACTGTTTAAAAGGGTAAGAAGTTGATCAGTGCAATTGATTAGGCATACAACACAGAAACATAGTAGCAAAGTCTTTGATAAACCCAAAGACTCAGTTACTGGAGAAAGTACTCATTATTTGACAAAAACTGCCAGGAAAACTGGACAGTAGTCTGTAGGAGCTGAGTTTAGGTCAACATCTCACACCATTTACTGACAACAACAATGCCTAGCATTTGAGACAGTGCATGAAGGCTTGCAAATCACTTTACAAAGACTATCTCATTTTATCTTGACAACTACTTGTGGAGGTAGGTGCTATCATTACCTCTACTTTTACAGATAAAGAACTGAGGCAAATAAGGTCAAGTGATTTGCCCAGGGTCACACAACTAATGTCTGAGGCTGGATTTGAACTCAGGTCTTCCTGCCAAGATAAGTTCCAAATGGATACATGAAATCTAGCTATAAAAAGGTCACATCATAAAGAAATTAGAGGAGCAAGGAATATATCATCTTTTAGACCTATCAATAATGGAGGAGTTCACAAAGAAACAAGTGATAGAGAGGATCACCCAAGATTAAATTTAAAATTTTGATTAAATAAAATTTAAAAATACTTGTAGAAACATCTTTAAATGAGAAGGTAAACAGGTAAGGGGAAAAAATCTTTGCAGGAAGTTTCTCTGATGAAAGTCTCATATCCAAGATGTACAAGATACTGATTCATGGCAAGTCATAAGCCATTCCACAACAGATAATGGATATGAGCAGGTGATTTTCAAAGGAAGAAATCTAAGCTACCAACAAAACACATGAAATAATGCTCCAAATCAACAATAATTAGAGAAATGCAAATTAAAGCAACTTTAAAGTTCTAGCTCACACCCATCAGACTGGCAAAGGTTCCAAAAAAGGAAGATGCTAAATGCTGGAGGCATACACACGAGTGACTGTTGGTGGGAATGTGAACTGGCATAGCCACTCTGGAAAGCAATCTGGAACTATGTCCCAAAACTTACTAAAACTCGATCCAGCTATACTGTCATCAGGCTGTTATGTCAAAGAGATCAAAGGAAGAGGAGAAGGAAAAGTATGGAAATATTTATAGCAGCTCTGTTCATATTAGCCCAAAATTGGAAACTGAGGGGCTGTCTTCCTCTTGGGGAATGGCTAAAAAAGTTGTTATACGAATGTGATGGAGTACTACTTGTGCTATGAGAAATGAGATTCTGAGAAATCTGGAAAAACTTGATGCAGAGTCAAGTGAGAAAAATTAGAACAATCTATAACAATAAAATAATATTATAAAAAAATTTAAAAGACTTTAGAACTCATTAATGGAAAGGTAAACCATGAGCCTAGAGGACTAAAGATGAAATACATCACTCCCTCTTGCCAGAAAGATGATGAACTTAAAATGCACGATTTCAGGAGTGGGAATTGGTTTTGCTGGACTAAGCACGTTCATGATTAGAGATCTGTCGATGTCTGTCTATCTTTGTTCAATGGGGAAGTGACAGGAGGGGGCAGATTACAAATGCATGTAAAAATAAATAATTTTCAAAAAATCTAAATGTTTCTTTGCGAGGTCCACTAATTGTTCCTGATTTTGCCTTCTTGAGCCAAACAGGACAAGTCTAATCCCCTTCCACATGACAGTCTTTCAAACACTTGAAAAGTTAGCCTCTCTCTAGTCCCTTCCCCCTCCTTCCACTTCCTTTTCTCCAGCTGAAAACTAAACAGCTTTGGTTCCTTTATATGATACTCATAAAACTCAAGGTCTGTCACCATTTTGATTGCCTTCTTCTGGGCACTCTCCAGCTTATTAATGTGCTTCTTAAATGCTACCCCTCAGAACTGAATACAATACTTCAAACGTAGTCTGGACAAGTTTTTCAATGCAGCTGAAGACCATATAAACTTTTTTGGCTACCATATCACACTGAATGAAAGAATGAAAAAACATTTATTAAATGATTACTATATGCCAAGCACTGTGCTAAATGTAGATGATATAAAAAGTAAGACAGTTCTTGCTCTACATTCTAATGGGGAGAAAACACATATGGTAAGTTTCAGGCACAATCAGATGGAAAGGCCTTCAGCAAAACAGATGGCAATGCATCTTCCTTCACGTAATTTTCATTAATTAAACAATTATCTGTTTATGATAGCATTTGATAGTGCCGAGAACTCTGGTAATGAGAGTGTTCCCTTCCAGTTCCTCAGTAGCTGTTGTTACTGTTTGTCCTTCGTTCTTGAAGAGGACCATGACATCAGGGAGGTGATGCCATGACATACAAGTGAACTGGACTTAAGTGAGGGAGGGCTGTGCAAAGTCACCAGCCTTACTTCTTCCTCCAGAGCCATCTGGGTCCAGTGGCCAGATGTAGATCAGGTCAACTAGAGATGACCCCTTCCTCGGTAGCTATGGGTCCATCAAATGGAGTGTTCAATGACCAATATTGAGTTTGTGGGCATAGTAAGCACTAGATCTCCTACATCTTTTTTAGAGAAATGGTTACTGCTGTATAACCATGTCTCCTCCATCCTGTGCTTGTAAAACTGACTTTTTAAATCCGT
Organism: Phalanger gymnotis; assembly: GCA_028646595.1. NCBI lineage: Eukaryota > Metazoa > Chordata > Mammalia > Diprotodontia > Phalangeridae > Phalanger > Phalanger gymnotis. The sequence continues at coordinate 277,893,702 of CM053626.1, read as the reverse complement.
GCATAAAACTTTACCTTTATCCCTATTGAATTTCATCTTTCAAATGCCCACCATTCATCACCTCTTGAGCTCTTGCAATAATTTTCCCTACCCCAAGTCTCTCTTCTAAAGCACAGGTCTGACCACAACTCTTCTATTGGCAACTGAAGCCTTTCACCACCTGACTCCCACTTCTTATTCCACTTCGTACACTTTTTAGTCTGACAAAACTGTACTTCTTGCTCTTCGTCCCATATGACATCCCATCTCCCACCTATATGCCTGTGTCTAGGCTATCCCACATTCTCTCCTCACTTCTCCCTCTTAGAATCCCTACTTTCTCTTCAAAGATCAGTTCATATTACCTCCTACACAAGTCCTTTCCTCATGCCTCCGGCTGTTGGTGCCTCACTGCCACCATTATCTTCATTTATTTGCATATATTTTGCAAATATATTTTGTGTTGTTTCCCAGAAAGAATGTAAGCTCCTTAATGAGGAACAGTGTCATTTTTATCTCTGTATCCAAAATACCTGGCACAATGCTTGGCACACAGTAGATACTTAATACTTACTAATTGATGGATTGATCTTATTATAGCCAGCTCAGCATTCTAGGCTGTCAAAATCTATCTGGATCCTAACTTTGCCATCCAGTGTTTTAGCTATCCCTCCCAACTTTGTGGAATCTTCAAATACGCTGAGCATGCCACCTATCCTTTTATTTAAGGGACAAATAAGAATTCTAAACAGAACAGATCCCCGGGGTACTCTATTGGAAATTTCCTGCCATGCCATGTTGACACACTGAACCATAATGACTATTTTTTTGAGTCTGGCCATTCAACCAGTTCCAGATCAATCTATATGTATTAGTCTTGTCCATATGTCTTCACTTTTTCCATAAGAATAATACTAAATGTTTAATTAAACATTTTGCTAAAACCTAGTCTAGGTAAACAATATCCATAGTAATCCTCCATCTATCAGTTTAGTAACTTTGTAAAAAAAGGAAATAAGGCTTTTCTAGAATGATTTTTTTAAGTTTGAAAAGTCATTTTAATTGATTTTGAGTTGTTCACTAAATTTGAACTCATGTATTCTTTAACACACACACACAAACATACACATACATGTTAATAGATTTTGTTTTGATGTAATGGGTACTTCACAGCAAATATGCAAACATTATCATTTAAATTTTAACCCTTATAATATTTTTAATAGTTTTTATGTTAAGAAGAAGGTGAGGTATATTCCCTAGGGTGAAAAACCCAGTATTGGTTTTTTTTAAAAGTAAAGAATTTTTATTATTTTTTCTCTATTACATTTTTAAATTTTTTCACATTCTTTAAAAAAAAAAATTGATGGGGCAGCTAGGTGGTGCAGTGAGTACAGCACCGGCCCCTGAAGTCAGGAAGATCTGAGTTCAAATACGGCCTCAGGCACTGGACATACTTAATAGCTGTGTGACCTTGAGCAAGTCTCTTAACCCCAATTGCCCTGCCTACCCCCTAAAAAAAATTTAGTTCCAAATTCTCTCCCTCCCTCCCTTTTCTCTCCTTCCTTAATAAAGCAAGCAATCTGATATAAATTATATATGTACAGTCTAGAATGATATATTCTTAAGGAAGCCATCCTAGATCTTTGTAATCCATGCCTGTTTTTGTAGATGTTCACCAAACATCTTTTTAATGATGAATTCTAGGATTTTCACAAGAATCAAAGCCAAGCTCATTGGTCTATAGTTTGCATTCAGTTTTCTCCCCACTTTTTTTTGGTGGAGGGAAGAAACATTCGTACTTTTCCAGTTTTGTGGTCCCTCTTCCCTTTTCCATCATCTTTCAAATATTGCTGACAGTAATACTCACATGTACCAATGTACCAGTTCTTTCAGTACCTCATGATGTAGTTCATCCAGGCCAAATGAGAAATCCATGAAGGGCAATGAGATGTTCTTTTACTACCTTCTTACTTAGCTTAGGTATCAAATCTCTAATAACAATTTTTTGTTCCTCTTTACCAAGTTGTCAATCTGGGTGCCTGAGGGAGACTGGCAGGCATTTCAGGGAGTCCTCCTAACCTTACCAGGACAGGAGGGACAAGAGCTCCTTCTCCATTCTATTACTTCTGTCTGCTCTCTACCTCTCAACTATTAGGGGATGGGCTTCTCCAGACTCCCAAAGGTATTTATACCACTTGGATGAGAAAAGAATCATCAACTATATTTTTGGCAAGATGGAGGATCACCAAGTCTTACCATCTATCCAGCCACTCTACCCTCTGGCCCACCAGGCCTTACAATCTGCTCCTCACCATGTCCTGTAGACCCCTGGTGTTACCTTGGGCCTTGCCACCTGCCCTTCCATTGCACCCTCAGGACCACCAGCCTTTTCTGTATTCCCTGCTTCTGAACCTTCCTGTTGTATTCCCTAATTACAATATGAGCTTTTAGAGAGCAGGGACTATTTCACTATTTCTATTTGTATCCCCAGGGCTTTGCACCGTAGAGACCATGGTCCATGATCAACTTTGTTTTGAATTTTTTTGCCACTTTAGACAAGTTTTTTTTTCCCCCCCTAGAGGAAGGAGGGAAGGGGAGGGGAATGAGGCCTGTGATTTCATCAGTATAGAGAACCCTCAATGGAACTCCTTTCCCAAGGGCAGATTAGCACTTGTTCTGCAATGTAGAACCTTAGAGCATTCCCTGGGGCCCTCAGCCTTCCCCAGCGTTCTTCCTACCACTAAAGTGGACTTTCTATTCACTATGCCATTTGGCAGTACCATGAGGAATACTGCTGTGAGTATTTAGCTGTATGAGGGACCTCCTGTCATTTATCAATCTGGGGTAGATGTTTAGTTTGGAATAAGAACAAAGATTAGGAATAGTGATTTCTTATTAAATTCCAAATTGTTTTCCAAAACAGACCAATCCACAGCTCCATCAATACAACACATGCCCCTCCAATGTTGACTGCTTCTGTCTTTTGACATCTTTGTCAGCTGGCAAAATGAAATTTCTGAGGGGAATGGGAAAATAAGTATTTGTTAAGTATCCCCACATGCCTGGCACTGTGCTAAGCATTTTACAAATATTATCTCATTTGATCTGAATTGTTTTAATTTGTATTTCTCTTACTATTACTGACTTGGACCAAGCATATGGTTGCTGATTGTTCACAATTCTTCTGAGAACTATTCATATCATCTGACCAGTTTTCTTAGTGACTCACTCTGGATAAAAATCAAGTTACCAGAAAATTCAAAGATCTGAAAAACTGGTAATGGAAACATGATTTTTAGAAGTTTTACTCTTAAGAATTTATCTCAGTAGCTAAAACAAAACATGTAAGATTTCTATTTCTGTTTGTTCTAAAAGTAACAAAACAAGCCTAGGGCAGTTTAGCTTTACTGGAGAATTAAAAGACTGAACATATTTTTTGTCTACACATTATGCCACCACAGCTTCAGTATAAGAAAGATGTCTGCCCTTCCATTCTGGCTGCAAGAATAAAAGCAAACTTCAGGATATAATATGTAAATGGATTAATAGCTATTGCAAGCATAGCAAAGAACTGACTGAAAGGAAAACAATCAAAGACAGCGTCTATCGATTATTCATCCTTAATAAGGCAACAGACCAGATTCACATCCACACAAATGGGTCTCAAGGATGGGTTGGCATTGGAATCTTCAGCTAAGATGACTACATTGACTTCAGCAAGATACTGAAATTGCTAGACAGGCAGAGGCTGGGGTAGATGTGGCACAGTATAAATGAGTTATTGGAAATACAGAATGCATAATATATGTGAGGTTTTGTTAGCTTCTCATGGAGGGAGAGAGTAGGAAGGAAAGTGATTTTCATGACAAGGAGTTCCTAGTTTATTTTTGGCCAATGGTTTGACCAAAGCACTGTAGCCTTTTCAAAATGTTGGTGATTGCAGGAAAACTAAAGCTCTTTACTTTGAGTGGGAAAAAGACAAGGAATCTCAGATTACATAAGAGATACGTGCAATTAGCTGTAAAGCTAATTTCTAAAAAAAAAAAAAATCTTAATTTTCCACTTATTTCCAGCATAATAAATGAGATGAATTTTAAACAGGAAAATTGTCACAGAATGGTTTGAAATCTTTTTGTGACCAAAAAAAAGCCTTTTTTTCCAGATGTAAGTAGTATGGCATTAGTGTTACAGGACCCTCTTAACAGTTTAACTTTCCTCTCAATAAATCAGAGACGAAGGACATTTCAAGAGTTGAAAGGGATCTCACAGCGTACAGCCCAAACCATACCTCAATAGCAATCCTCTCCAGCATCTTCAACAAGTTAAGCCTTCCAGTGATAGGGAACCCATTATTTTGGGAGGTAGTCTATTCCACATACAGTCAACTCTAATAGTTAGGAAATTTTTTATTACATCAAGTTTAAATTTTCCATCCATTACTCCTAGTGTTTCCCTCTGGGAAAGCACAATAAATCTAATTGCTCCTCCAAATATCTGAAGACTGGATTCCTGTCCTACCTATGTTTTCTCTTTTTTAGGCCAAACACCATCAATTCTTTCAACCAATCCTACTGTGGCGTATTCTTTAGGACCCTAATCATTCAATTATATTTAATTCAATGAGCATTTAATAAGTGCCTTTCATATGTCAGGAACTGTACTAGGGGCTTGGAACAGAAGGACAGAAATGCAAAAGGCCTGCCTTGAGAAAAAGAAACAACACGTACACAGTAAAATAAAAACAACACACATGCAAAGTAATTTTGAGCAGGGGAGGCTACTAACTGAGGGATCAGGAAAAGCTTCACGTAGAAGGCTGCACAAGTGCTCATCCTTGAATAGAGCCAGGGATTTCAAGGTGGAAGGTGGGAGAAGTAGCATTCTAAGAAATGAGAGAAGGCGGACAGCCTGTGCAGGCTGTGTGAGTAGGAGATACAATGGTGTATAGAGGGAATGACAGGGAGGCCAGCTTGGACGGAACACTGAATACTTGAAGAGGAATAAGAAATGTCGTGGAACATAGGCTGGAGAGAGATTGTGAAGGATTTTAAATGAAAAAGGGGGGGGGGCTGGAAGGGAGAGACAAGCATTTATTAAGTATCTACTATGTGCCCAGAACTGTGCTAAGCCCTTGACAAATATTATTTCATATAATCCTCGCAACAACCCTGGGAAGTAAAACTCCATTTTACAGTTGAAACAGAGGCAGACAGAGGTTAAATGACTCGCCCAGGGTAACAGAGCAAGACCAAATTTGAACTCAGGCCTTCTTGACTCTAAGACATGCTCTTTATCTACTATGCTACCAGCTGCCTTCTCTATCAAACAGAGAAGCTTGCATTTTAGGCCTGATGGCAATAGGATGCTACTTAAGCTTCTTAAAAAGAGGAATGACATGTTCAGGTGTATGTTTTAGGAACATCAATTTGGCAGCTTTGTAGAGGATGGGAGAGAGTCTGGAAGCAAGGACACCAATGAAGAGGATGTAGTACAGTTAAGAGGGACTGAATTAGGGTGGTAGCTGTGGGAACAGAGAAAAGGATCAACCTGGTCATTCTCCTTGAACATACTTGTCAATGTCCATCACAAAATATGTCTCCAGGACTGAAAATAATACTTCAGATGGGGTCTGATTGGGGTCAAGTATAATGGAATCAGCACCTTTGTTGCAAGGGACACAATTCCTTTTTCTCTTATATCACCATAGATCTAGAGCTAGACCTCAGAGTATTGAAGGTAATTTCACCTGGATCATTTTGGTAATTTGATTTTCCTCGCTTTTTTTTTTCTGGCCAGATTAGCTCAAGATTTTTTATTTTGATAGTCTTTTCAAAGAACTAGCTTTTAGTTTTATTAATTCTATAGCTTGTTTTCCATTTTACCTATTTTTTATTTTATTCTATTTAATTTTTATCTCATGTCATTTTCTAGAATTCCTCTTATGTTTTCATTTTGGATTTATTTGTTGATTTTCTAATTAAAACCAAATCAATAAGAATTTATTAAACTCCTACTATATGCCAGGCACTGTGCTAAGTGCTAGGGATATAAAGAGAGGTAAAAAAAATACAGTCCCTGTTTTCGCAGAACTCAGAGTCTAATGGGGAAGACAACATGCAAACATAAATTGAGAGATATTTTCAGAGGGAAGGTATCAAGGTGAAAAAGAATGAGATACCAGTTGGGATGTGAAGGAAGTCTGGACAGTCTGGAGTCAGAGATGAGGAAGGAAAATGTTCCAGGCATGGAGGATAGCTGGTGAAAATGCCTCGAGCTGAGAGAATGAAGACTGTGTGCAAGGAATGGCAAGGAGGCCTGCTTCACTAGATGTGGGGGAGGGGAGACTAGTGAGGGAAGAAGAAGGAGTAAGAGGATTAGAAAGGTCGAAGAAGACTAGTTCATTCTTTCATCTCTACTGTGTTAGTATATGTTTTTTACTTTCTCTAAATACCAACTCTGTGCTTAGAAATTTATTTTGCAATGCTCCATTTTTGGGTGGAATAATCACTGCTTGAATTTGACCTATGAATAATTGTTAAAGCAGTTAAAATCATAGTCACTTTAAAATGCCCTTTGAGCATATTCCATTTTGGGTCAGTATTCCCATTATCTTGCCTACTATCTGTTTCCAAGAGAACCATGTCTAATCCAAGACTCATGTGTTCAGGTGCTGTGTGTTAAAGTGTTCTAGTGAGATGTGAGATATTTTTTATCCTTCAATACAGAGCATTCCTGCTTGAAAACCAATTAGAGCAGGGGGCACACACATAAGAAGGGGACTTAATTCAAGACTGGCAAGTACAGAGTGGAAAGACAAAAAGCTTACAGAAGTGTACTCTAATTTGATTATCTTGTGTCTTACAACAGAATTAGAGAAAGAGAGGGATATACCTTTGACTAATTCAGTACACATTTGAGAGAGATAGAACATGGATGAAACCACCATTTCCATTACTCAACACTTCTAAAATATCCTATATAAATGTGGGATGGTTCTGACTGCCCAACATAAGATATGTTAGCTTTACTATTACTAAAGGTACTGGTGTATCATTGTGTGTGTGTAAAATATATATATACACAAAAACACATATATGTACTTAAATATACAACAGAGTCCCTACTCGATAACTTCTGTGACTGAAATAACTGAAATGAGTCAGTAGTCTGAGCGGTAATCAACCGTGAACTGCCCAAATCATATGATCATTGAAGGCAGGACTTGATTGAGTTGGATATGAAGAAAATGGTGGGTCTGAATTGCCTATCATCTTCATTTTGGATTACATTTAACAAAAAGGGTTTGTATCAACAGACCCTCAGATGAACACTAAAAACAACCATATGTTTTTATAAAAAGCAAAACAATCATGAATACAATAGTATTTACTTTTGTTCTTTCCAATTAGATGTTTTGGGGATAAAGGGTATGCAAAAGCATGAATGTAATTCTAAACTAAAATATTTCCAATTTTTCTGGGTAACCTTAAAATGAAGCATAGGGACAAAATTTTGATATCTTTGTAAATTATTTTAAAACATGTTGCAAAGAATGAATAAATAAAACTGAAAGTCAAGAATAAGTATGGGAAAACTTTTACTTACTTGCTTCAAAATTAGTATTTGATCATTTTTGATTTAAAATAAGATTTTAGAATTTGTTTTAGTTTAGCACAATTTTCCCCAGTTTGGTAAATATGGTCTTTTAAAATAGAACCAGGCCTATTCCTAGACATTTCCAAACCATGCCACTGTGGTGCTCAAGTCATCTACCACATCACTCCTCCTGCATCTTGCATTCAAGTCATCTTCGACATCTCACTCCCCTACATCTTGGACTCTGCTTATGAGACTCTACTAGGTGAGTTTCCTGGCCATTTCTAAACCATACCACTCCTCTCCCAGTTTTTCTTTATGCTTTGTCTACCCCTATTAGAATGCAAGTTCTGGCAGGACAGAGAGTGTCCTGCTTGTATTTATATCCTTGGTGCTTACCACAGTACCTGGTATACATTAGTAAACATTTTTTCACTCATTCACAACAATTTCTTAGAGGAGGCAATAAGGATTAAGTGACTTGCCCAGGATCATATAGCTAGTAAGTGTCTGAGGCTGAATTTGAATTTAGGTCTTCCCACCTTCAGGGCTGGTGTTCTATCCACTGTGCCACCTAGATGCCTCATTTTGTTTTGTTTTTTGGTATTAAGAAGAAAAAATTTATTACTCCAAATAGTTCAAGGCACATGGTATAAATATGAGATAGTACAAAGAAAAACGTTTATCCATAATACTTCATTAGAGATAGAGTTCAATGATTTACACTCAGAAATTATATAGTTAGGAGACAACCAAGTGTAATACAAACAACTGGTCTCTTTGTACTGAAGATCACATGAGGTCCCCTGCTTTAGGGAAATGAAATGAACAAAAACTTGTGGTCAATTGAAGTCTCTATAATATATAAGATGTAATCCAGTAAAGTAAAACACAAAACCTAGCTGAAATAAAATAAAGAAAAAGCTAATATAATGAAAAAAAGTTATTATGTTAAAAATCCTACTTAAAATTGTTAATTCCATTAAAAATATTACGTGAAACATTATAGGGGTCACTTAGTTCCATATATACTATCTTATTTGTATCTTGGGCAACTGATCATATGGTAGGCCTTTTACATAGTTTTATATTGTACCTTCTAGCTCCATTCCTACAGAATGAAGAATGAGGATAAGGCTCAACTGTACAAGCTGGGTTGAGCAGCAGGAAAACAGAGTGGCTTGAAATTTCCTTCTCAGTAGGGACCAGAGACAGTTTGGAATCACAAACTTGGAGGTTGGGCACTTGTGACACTGAGTGTTAAGCTGATGGACCCAAAACAGTAAGTATAGTCAAGACCTAGTGCAAGTAATTATTATGATTAACATAATTTGAGAAGCAGATCATGAAAAGATACAATCTAGAGCAGGCATATCAATCTCAAATGGAAATGGGGGACACTACATAGTACACAAAGATCTCTGCAGGCTGTATACTGACAGTTTTAAAATGTTATACTACCTATGTTTTATTGTATTTTTATTTATTTTATTAAATATTTCCCAATTACATTTTAATCGGGTTTGGGCCGCACTTAGGAATGTTGTGGGCCATGTGTTTGACACCTCTGGGCTTTAATTAAGCAGAAGGGTTGGGTGCGAGGAGAGTAAGTTTAGGTTTAAATTTAGTACAGTATCCATGACAATTTGCTCCACTTAATTTTCTATGTATAAATCTGGGAGCGACATTTAACACACTGAACAATAGAGCAGAGAATCTAAAAAGATCTTAGTAGACTAAAAGCATTGGGTTGACTTGAAATTTAGGAGGGATAAATGTAAAATCATACACTTATGTCCAAAAAAATCAGCTTCAACTAACAATGTAAGATGAGGAAGGCATAGTTAGACAGCAATTTGTCTGAAAGAGACCCAGGGATTTGGGTGGACTGCAAGCTTAATTTGTCTTACCATGATTTGGCAGCCAAAAAACTAATGTGACTAGGACTCCATTCAAAGAGGTATAGCTTCTAGGAGAAGCGAGGTGATGACCACACTGTACTCTGACCTCATCAGAACTCATCTGGAGTTAACGTTCAGTTATAGGAACCATAGCTGAAGGACATTGATAAGCCTGAGACATTTTCCCTTTTTTGTCATCACTACCAACATACAAAGTATGAGGTAGGACCTCATAGTTGCTTTAATGTGTGTTTCTCTAATAATTAGTGACTTAGAGCATTTTTTTTCAAATAACTGGCTTTTTACTTTTGAAAATGGTCTATTTGTATACTCTGAACAGTTTATCTATTAGAAAGTGGCTTTTATTCTTATAAATTTGGATAATTTCCTTATATATCTTAGAAATGAAAATTTTATCAGAAGTTACTTCAAAGATTCTCCCCCACCACTTATAAGTTTCCTAATCATAACTGCACTGATTTTACTTGTGAAACCTTTTAAATTTTATGTAACCACACTGTCCATTTTATCTTCTGTGATTCTCTCTATCCCATATTTGGTCATGAACTCTTCCCCATCCACAAATCTTAAGGTAATTTCTCCTGTGCTCCTCTAATTTGTTTATGATATGACCTTTTATGCCTAAGCCATGTAACCACTTGGAGTTTATCTTGGTGTATAGCATGAGATGCTGGTCTATATCTAATTTTTGCTGAATTGCCTTCTAGTTTTCCTAGGAGTTTTTTTTTTTTCTAGAGGATTATTGGGTCCTTTAAATCTAGTAGTTAGGATCTTTGATTTCACTGACTATCATGCTACTAAGTTCATTTATTTCTACATGGTGTGTATCAAATTGTTTCCATTGATTTTTTTAAATCTAGTACTCAATTGTTTTAATGATTAACTATAGTATAATTTGGTATCTGGTAATGCTAGCTAGGTCTACTTTCTTTCTACTATTTCCCTTGAGATTCTTGAATTTTTTTCCCTTCCAATGAATTTCATTATTATTTTTTCCTACTTGTATGAAATAATTATTCCAAAGTCTGATCAATATAGCACAGAATATGTAAACTGATTTAGGTAGTATTGGCATTTTTTTATTATATTGTTATGATTTGTACATGAGAAATGAATATTTCTTCAATTACTTAGGTCCATTTTTATTTCTGTAAGGAATATTTTGTAGACCCTTTCATACAGTTCCTATAATAAGACTTGGTTGATAACACTCAAATATTTTATACATTTAGTTATTTCGAAATGAACTTTTCTCTCTCTCTCTTCCTGAAGATTTCCATTTATAATATACACAAATGCTGATAACTAAAACGGACTTATTTCATATCTAATAATTTTGTTGAACTTAATGTTTCAAATAATTTTTAGCTGACTCTTTAGTTTCTTCTAAATAGACTATCTTATTCGTTGCAAAGACAGGTTTATTTGTGCATTACCTATATTCCTTCAATTTTTCTCCTTATATTATTACCACAGCTAGCAATTCTATTACTATGTTAAGCAGTAGTAGTGATAATAGGTATTCTTGCTTTACTTTTGATCTTACTACAAAGGCTTCCAAACTTTCTCCCTTGCACATAATGTTTGCTCTTAATTTAATATAGATGCTAATTACAATTGTAAATAAAAGTCCATTTGTTTCTATATTTTCTAGTGTTTTAAAAAATAAGTATTGGATCTTGTAAAAGATTGTTTTAGTATATTGATATAATCATGTGATTTTTAAATTAACATGATCTATTATGTTTAGCGTTTTCTTTATATTGAAATAGCCTTTGAATAGTTTATCTATTAGAAAGTGGCTTTTATTCTTATAAATTTGAATAATTTCCTTATATATCTTCAAAACGAAAATTTTATCAGAAAAGTGTTCCCAGAACAAACCTAACCTTGTCATAGTGTATATAGCCTTTTAAATATTCTGTTATAGAATATTTGTTAATAATTTATTCAACACTTTTTGTTTTAGTGTTTGTTAGGGTCTTATGGTTGCTTTTTTCCTCCTCTTTGTCTCTATCTTAGATATTAACAACAGACTTATATCACAGAAAAAGTTGGGAAGCGTCCCTTCCTTTTCCTATTTTTGTAAACAGTTTATGTAAAACTGGAATTGAAATCCATCCAACTGTAGAGGTTTTTTTTTCATGTCAATCAATTTATGGGGTGTTCTATTTCTTTTTTCTAATATGGAATTATCTAAATAATTTCTTTTGTTAAGCTTGGTATTTTACACTTTTGAAATATTTATTTATTCATTCCATTTATTAGTTTTGCTGGCTTGTAATTGGGCAAAATAATTTGATAGCTTCCTTTGCTACCTTTTAATCTGTTGTAAAGTTAGCTTGTCTATTTAAGATATAATTTCATTTTCCTCTCTCTTTTTAAAAATTAAACTGTTCTTTTACTTTGTTAATCTCCCCCTGACCTCAGCTCCCAGTTTTATCCAACTTTTTGCTTACAATTTTTATCTTTAATTTTAAGGACTTCTTAATGTGGTGTTAAAATGTGAATTTTACATTTGTTGCTTTTTGAGTTTTTATACTTGAATGTCTACACTTCATATATTTGTCCTTTTCTTCTTTGGTTTAATTGTCAAAAGTTCCTCTTTTGTTGAAGTGTCTGAGGCCAAGTCTGAACTCAGGTCTTTCTGACTCTAGGCCCAATGCTCTGTCCCACTAACTTTTTAAATTTATGGTGGTAAATTAATGCAATTTGATACTGTACACTGTAAATCAAAAGTCCTTATTGAGACATAAAATCACCTTAACTGCAGGTATTTTGTGGAGTCCTTCTTGCCTCAGTTATGGGAAGGAGTCACTTGACCTCTTCTTAGCTGAAATCAATAGTTTATCATGCAGCATAAAACTGGGTGCCAACAGCCCTTTAGGATGATGACACTTCAATAACCTCACTAATACTATTACTGTGGAACTTGCTTTTTTTTTCCTCCAAAAAATCAAAAATAGACTGGAAGAAGCATCAAAAGGAAAGATTTACAGATCTGCATGAGGTTTTTTTTTAAAAGTTCTTCAATTCTGCCTGTGTCCACTGCTTCCATGTTACATTTAGGTATATGAAATATAGCTAAAATGAAACAAATATGGGTGTAGGAAGATTGCAATTTTCCAGTCAGTCAGTATTCATTTAGCACCTGTTGTTGCTCACTCTTTGTTTCTGAAGAGGATCAGTGATCTCATGGGGGATGGTGGTCAGTCTCACTGTCTCTTCCTGAGTCATTGATATACAGTGGCAACACAAAAAAAGTCAAGACAACTGGCAATGGCCTGGGATGCAATGGATGAACTTGGTGTCTCTGATGTCTGACCAAGCTCTAAGTACTCCACAGGGCCTGCTTCAGCTGCCTGCATGGCTACTGGAACAAATTTTTCTCATTCACCCATTCCACTGGGAAAAGTCTTCATATGCTTGGGATAGACATTCCCCTAACTCACCAATGGGTTTGAGGCCTGTTGGTTGCCCTTGACCTTGCTCAGCCCTTCTGAGGAGATGGTTTTACTGGAGTGTGGCCACTGTTCGTGCAACAGCTTTTTGGAACCACAGGTGGGAGCGACAAGATGAACGAACAGCCCTGAAAAGGGCACAGCAAGTCCTCACATCAGAGGTGTTAGTCCTCCCTGAACATCTTGTATACCTATTATATGTCAGGCACTGTGCTAAGCATTGGGGATACAAAGAAAGGCAAAAGAAAGTCCCTGCCCACAAGGAAGATAAGCAAACAAATATGCAAGAACAAGCTACATACAGGATAAATTAGGAATACTCAAGGCACTAGAATTGAAAGTGATTAGGAAAAGCTTCCAGCAGAAAGTGGGGTTTTAGCTGGGACTTTAAGGAAGCCAGGTAGGCCAGAAGGTAGAGATGGGGAGGGAAAGAGGCATGAGGCGATGGGGGAGGGGGGGGGGTTGACAACCAGAGGAAATGCCCAGATCTGAGAGATAAACAGTCTTGTCTATGAAACAGTAAAAGTTCATGAATGTATTTCGAATTACCTTCTCAGAGTGACAATGGGATAGTTCTTTTACCATTCGTAGGAACAACTAGCATAATTTAAACTCTTGGTTAATGGATCTTACCTCTTTGTGCCTCAGTCTTCTCTTTTTACAAAACAAAGGGGCTGGACTGGTTAATCTCTAAGGTTCCCCCTAAGTCTAAAACTTGTGATCCTACCTAAGGATATGATACTGCACCGCTCCCCCCAAGTCTGCCTTACCCCTTATTGCTTGGACCTGTAGCATTAGCATCTGCCAGACTCTTGTTTCACTGGATTCCTGGCTTCTGACTCCTCTTCTTGGATAAACATCATATTTTCTCTCTCTCTCTCCTACCGGCACGTGCACGCGCTCTCGGGCTCTCTCTCTCTCTCTCTCACTCTCTCTCTCTCTCTTCCTCTCTCATACACACATTCAAAACCAAAACAAGTGGAAAAAAAACCTTCCAAACTCAACAATTATTTTAAATATTGATATTACTTACTTTTTTGTGGTAATAATTTTACTCAATGGCCTTAAAACCACAGGTATTACATTTGTTTTCTCTTGATCTACATATTACTTTGGTTATGATAATTCCATTTATTGGGCATGAACAAAAATTTCATTAGAATGCTGCACTGTCTCTTCATTTTCTTTCATTTCTATTTAACTTTAATTTTGACAGAGCTATCAGTAAGAAGTCTTGTGACTAGAAGTATGATAATAGGACCTTAAGAACGGAGGCAAAGCTGTTTCACCAGCACTAGTGATGGCTTTGAGTTTGGGTGTTTTATTTTCGGACTTCTCTGGAAATTTAAAACTAGTAATGGTTTAGTGTTTAAGAAGTTTATCTCATTTTATACAATCAATATGTTTTCTCAAGGTTGTGCGTAAATTAAACCATATTTTAATGTGCTAGGCATCTTTAAAAGGACAAAGAAACAAATTTTTTTTGTTGAGCTTTTGTGACATGACTACCCCTTTAACCGATTGGTGAATTCAGATTCTTTTAAAGTATTTCCTCAAAGGGAAGGCCAGAATGGTACTAAACCCACACAAGACTTATTCTATTTGTGAGGCCCTAGGTTGAGGACAGAAAGTACTTCATTAGGCATATATTCTATGAAGTGCATTGGAATTCTTCAGGATTAAAGAGGTACATCAATAAGTTGAAATAGAGATTAATATCATTCATTTAGAAGTTGTTTTTAGAATTTATATATAGAAAGAAAATAAGATTTGCCTTAATGGTCATTAGTAAACAACCAAAAAACCCCAAACCCTGTAACTATTTATATTCACCTAATGGTTTGAAAAAAAATTCCAAGTGTACTTAAAAGCTAGATAAATTAGCAATTTGGAAAATGAGTCAAGGCTTGCTAGGCTGAAAAGGCTATAAAAATTATGTATACTCAGTGCAATACATTTTAAAATTAAAATCTGATTTAGACTCCATGAACTATATTTTCCTTTCAAGAAACTATTAATAAAGTGAAACTACTTCGAGAAGCTGTTTTGTGAGTTGTTAGATGTTTTTCCCTTTGTCCCTCCTCCTATAGTTTTGTGAAATAAAGTTAGTGGATTTCTATTGCACTGCTGTTGTCACTATTGCCAAATGTTTTAGTATGGATGAAGCAGATACCTGGTTTTTTAAGGAGCAGAATAAATGGGCCAAGACAGCTTTCCTCGTCCTCAATTCACCAGGGAATGTTTGAGAATTCCACCTGACATAGGGACAGCACAGTGCTCTTAAACAATCTACAGTCTGATCCGATTGTTCCCCAGTGGGGGAGGCTGACCACAGCTCACTCAAGAGTCATTGATTGGATTAACAGCCTAATTCCCAACAGATGAATAGAATACTGATGTCTTGTCAGCCTAGATCACAAAAGGAAAACATGATCTGCTTCTACAGCTCGGATTTAACCCTCAGTTTTCTTGCCACTAAAGTCTTAATTTTGAGCAATTCAAATGTCTTCCACATCGAAACCATCTGATTCAACAAATAATATTAGAATGCACTATAACTCCAGCCCACACTTACAATGCATACTACCAAAAACCTTTTACCCTTCTTTCAGGATTGTCTCTAAAATGCATTTTAAAATGTTTCAGAAATTTGAAGCGTACTTTACTCAAAACTTTAATTCCCATTTCGATAATGCTACACACACGACTCAGTTAAATGTGATACTCAACTTCTGCCTGGATTATCTTAAAAAAATGTTGAAACATTGTTGAGTCTTAAGACCACATTACTATATTAATCACCTACAAGCATTTATTAAGAGCCTACTATAGCTGCAGATATAAAGATAAAAAAGAGTCTTTTCTTTGAAGAAGTTTAAATGTTATCTATGAGGGATTGTTATAATTCATCAGAGACCAGAGGAGGAAATGTAGGAAGATATCAAAGCCTCGTGAGATGAAGAGTACAGAAGGGGGAGAATAAACTCATGGACAATGGCCTCTTCTCTCAGAAAAGTATGAGGGGAGATCCTCTGCTGAGAGGGACAGAAGAGAGATGTGGCAGGCTTGAGGAAAGAAGTAATTATGGGAAATGAATGCAGTTAATGAGGGAAGAGTAAGGGCTGTCTTGGCAGGGAGGATCTAATTAAAACTAAAAGTTAAAATCAGTCAATCAAAACATATTTATAAGTACTTCTATGTGCCAGGTCCAGTGCTAAACACTGGAGATAAAAAGACCAGTCAAAACAGTCTATGGCCTCAGGAAATTCATATTCTAATGGGGGGAGACAACATGTGAAAAAGATATATACGATGTAATAAAAGAGATATAAAATGTAAAAAAAAAACCCTAATAAAATTGATGATTCATTGGATAATTTGATTAAAAAAACCCAAAATATCAGTATCAAATATGAAAAAAGTGAATTCACAATGAAGAAGAGATAAAACCAATTATTTAGTTATTTTGCCTCAATATATGCCAACAAAACTGAGGATCTAAATGAAATGGATGAATACTTACAAAAATACAAGCTGCCTAGGTTAAAAGAACAGGAATAGAATAAAGAACCCTTAGAAAAGGAAATCAAACAAGACGCAAATTAACTCCCAAAGGAAAAAACGCAGGACCTGATGGATTTACAATTGAATTCTACCAAATATTTTAAAGAACAACTAACTCCAATTCTGCACAAAACTGTCTGAAAAAAAGGTAAAGAAGAGATCTTACCTATTCTCCTATGACACAAATATGGCCTTGATACTCAAACCAGAAAGTCAAAACAGAAAGGAAATAGTAGACTGATTTCCCAAAATGAATACTGATGCAAAATTTTTAAATAAAACATTAGCAAGGTGACTAAAGCATTAAATCACAAAGATCATATACTATGGCTAAAATGGATTTATACTGGGAATGTAGGGCTGGTTCAATATAAAGAAAACTTGTAAACATAATTGACTATATCAATGACAAAACCAACAAATATCATGATTATTTTAATAGATGTAAAACCTTGACACAATGCAATGCTCATTCTTGTTAAAAACCCTAGAAAGCATAAGAATAAACAGAGCTTTCCTTAAAATGATAAATAGTACCTATTTAAAACCAAAAGCCAGTATTTTCTGTAATGGAGATGAACCAGAAGCCTTTCCAATAAGATCAAGTGAAGCAAGGATGTACACTATCACCAACACTATTCAATATTGTACTAGAAATGCTAGCTATAGCAATAAGACAAGAAAAAGAAACTGAAGGAATAATCACAGCAAAGAGGAAACAAACTATCACTTTTTGCAAAGGGTATGATGGTTTACTTAGAGAACCCTACAGAGTCAACTAAAAAATGAATTGAAACAATTTACAACTTCAGCAAAGTTCAGTTTATAAAATGCTGTTGTTGAGTTGTTTCAGTCATGTCTGATTCTTCATGACCCCATTTGGGGTTTTCTTGGCAAAGATACTGGAGTGGTTTGCCATTTCCTTCTCCAGTTCATCAATAGATTAGGAAACCGAGGCAGAAAGGGTGAAGGGACTTTCCCAGGGTCACACAGCTAGTAAGTGTCTGAGGGCAGATTTGAACTCTGGTCTTCTTGACTCCACTGTGCCATATGATATAAAATACAAAATAAACCCATACAAATCAGCAGCATTTCTGTATAGGAAGAGACAGAAAGAGAAATGCCTGAGAGTCTACCTGACAAAACACACAGAGGAATGGTACGAACACAAGTACAAAACACTTTTTTACACAATGATGGATCTAAGTAATTGGAGAAATATTAATTGTTTATGTGTAGGCAAAGCCTGTATAATAAAAATGAGAATGTTATGGAAATGAATTCACTAATTCAATGTCACACCAATCAAATTACCAAAGCTTTACATTATATAAGACTGGAAAAAATAATGATGAAACTCATCTAGAGGAACAAAAGGTCAAGACTATTGAGAGAATCAATGAAAAAAAAAAAAGGAAAGGAAGGGGGCCTAAGTAGTATCAGATCTGAAACTATACTACAAAGCTATAATTGTCAAAACAGTTTGGTATTGTTAGGAATACAATATGCAGAGGCACATGAGCACAGTAGCCTACTGTTTGATAAACCCAAAGATCCCAGTTACTGGAGGAAGAACTTACTATTTGACAAAAATTGTTAAGAAAATTAGAAAGTAGTCTGGTACAAATTAAACATAAACCAATATTTCATACCATATACCAAAATATGCTCAAAATGAGTATAAGATTTAGATATAAAGGTTGACTTTATAAGCAAATTAGAAAAGCATAGAAGAAATTATCTTTAAGACTTATGGACAGGGGAAGACTTCATGATCAAACAAGAGATACAAAGGTTCACATGAAGTAAAATGGATAATTTTGATTACATAAAATTAAGGGTCCTGTAAAAACAAAACCAATGTAGCTAAACAATGTAGCTAAAATTTAAAATGAGAAGTAGGAAACTGGAAATAAATCTTTATAGCAAGTTTCACTGACAAAGGTTTCATTTCTAAGATATAGCAAACTGAGTCAAATTTATAACAATAAGACATTTTCCAACTGATAAATAATCATTGTTTATGAATATGCAGTTTTCAGAGAAATAAATCTAAGCTATCAATAATAGCCACATAAAATGCTCTAAATCATTAATAATTAGAAAAATGAAAATTAAAACAACTTTGTGGTACCTACCACTTCATACCCATCAGATTGGTGAGATGGTAAGGAAAATGACAAATCCTGGAAGGGCTATGGGCAAATAGTTACACTAATGCACTGTTCATGGAGCTGTGAACAAGTCTAACTATTCCGGAAAGCAATTTGGAACTATGCTTCCGAAAGTTATTGACTATGCATACCCTTTAACCTAGCTATGAGGTCTATATGCTAAAGAGTTCAAAGAAAGAAGAAAAGGACCCAATTATGTACGAAAATATTTAAAGCAGCTCTTTTTGTGACAGCAAAGAATTGGGAACTGAGGGGATGCCCATTAATGGGGGAATGACTGAACAAATTGTGGTACATAAACTTGACAGAATACTTTTGTGGTTGTTGTTCAGTTGTGTCCAACTCTTTCTATGTGACCCCATTTGGAGTTTTCTTGGCAAAGATACTGGAGTGGTTTGTCATTTCCTTCACCAGCTCATTTTACAGATGAGGAAACAGAGGCAAAAACGTTAAATGACTTTCCTAGGATCACATAGCTAATAAGTGCCTGAGGCCAGATTTGAACTTAGGAACCTAAATCTTCCTGATTCCAAGCCTGGCACTCTATTCACTGTGCCACTTAGAGGCCCTGATGGAATACTACTGTGCTATAAGAAATGAAGGGATGGTTTCAGAAAAACCTGAGAAGATCTGTGTGAAATGATGCAAAATTAAGTGAACAGAACCAAAAGAACAATTTATATAGTAATGGTGATACTGCAAAGATAATAAACTGTAATACTTAATAACTCTGATCAACACAATGATCCACCACCGTTCCAAAGGCCATGCAATACACCTCTAGAGAAATGATACTCTATCAAGCTATAATTCAATATATACATCTGTAATATTAATAATTGAATCTACAGTTCAATCTATAAGCTGACTAACTGAAGAGTGTTTTTTTTTCTTTTGGACATAGCTAATGCAGAAATTTGTTTTGTACAACGACACATTTTTATAATGGGTTCTGTTTTCCTTGCCCTCTTAATAAGTGGGGGAGAAGGACCAAGAGGGAAGATAATTTGGAACTAGAAAAAGAACAAAAATGAATTAAAATAATTTTTAAAAGAGACATGGAATGAGAGGTGAAGGTAACAAAAATAGTTGGTTAGTATTTTGGTTTAAAAATAATTATTACAGACACTACTAGATTCTGGGTTATTTTTCCAGTTAGTGTTGGTTTTTCCCGAGTCTTTGATATTCCTCATACATGATGATCATCTTTGAAATCCATTTTTAACACAAATGATTGTAGTTAGGGAGCACAGTGTGTGATACCAGAATAGAAAATGGTTACTTACATTACATGGGAAGTGACTCTCAGACCATGGCATTTCCAAGGTAATTGTACGAAGTAATCAAAATAAAATACAAGCAAAAATTGCTAATTCTTAAGTAGATTAAGGAAATAGGCCTTCCCCTCTCCCCTGGAAGTTTCAGACATCCTGGGATGTCTGAAAGCATTTTCTTTTCTTTTCTTTCTTTCTTTTTTTTTTTTTTGAGAGTTTTAATTTTTAGTTTACAACACTTGGTTCTACATAATTTTGAGTTCCAGGTTTTCTTCCCTGCCGCGCCCTCCACCTCCCTCCCCAAGATGGCATGGAATCCTACATATCTTCTATGTGTAACACACTACTCAAGTTGTGAAGAAGAATTATGACCAATGGAATGAGTCATGAGAAAGAGGAAACAGAACCAAAAAAACCCCCAAAAACAAAAACAAAAGAGAAAAAAAAAGGAAAAAAAAAGGGCGAGCATAAAGTGTGCCTCAATCTGCATTCAGCCTCCATAGTTCTTTCTCTGGATGTAGATAGCATTCTCCATCGTGAGTCCTTTGGAATTGTCTTTGCACCTTGTGTTGCTGAGAAGAGCAAAGTCAACCAGGGTTAGTCATCACAGAATCCATATATCTGTGGTTGTGTATAATGTTCTCCTGGCTCTGCTCCGCTCACTCAGCATTATATTGTGTAGGTTTTTCCCGGTTGTTATGAAGTCCCTATCATCCCCATTTCTTATAGCACAATAGTATTCCATTACCTTTCTATACCACAACTTGTTCAGCCATTCCCCAATTGATGGGCATCCCCTTGATTTCCAAATCTTTGCTACTATAAAAAGAGCTGCTATGAATATTTTTGTACACATGGGTCCTTTTCCCACTTATGTGATCTCTTTGGGATACAACCCTAGAAGTGGTATTGCTGGGTCAAAGGGTATGCACATTTTTATAGCCCTTTGGGCATAGTTTCAAATTGCTGTCCAGAATGGCTGGATCAGTTCACAACTCCACCAGCAATGTAACAATGTTCCAATTTTCCCACATCCTCTCCAGTATTTATCATTTTCCTGTTTTGTCATTTTAGCCAATCTGACAGGAGAGTGTGGTACCTAAGAGTTGTTTTGATTTGCATTCTCTAATCAGTAGTGATTTACAGCATTTTTTTCATATTCCTATAAATATGTTTAATTTCTTCCTCTGAAAACAGCCTGTTCATATCCTTTGACCATTTCTCAATTGGGAATGACTTGTATTCCTATAAATTTGGCTCAGTTCCTTATATATTTGAGAGATGAGGCCTTTATCAGAGATAGTGGTTGTAAAGATTTTCTCCCAATTTTCTGCTTCCTTCCTAATCTTTGTTGCATTGGCTTTTTTCTATACACAAACATTTCAATTTAACATAATCATGCATTTTGTAATGCTCTCTATCTCTTGTTGTGTCATGAATTCTTTTCTTTTCCATAAATCTGATAGGTAAACTCTTCCTTGCTTTCCCAAATTGCTTATATTATCAGCCTTTATTCCTAAATCATGAACCCATTTTGACTTTATTTTGGTATATGGTGTAAGATATTGGTCTATGCCCAGTTTCTGCCCTACCATTTTCCAATTTTCCCAGCAGTTTTTGTGAAATAGTGAATTCTTAGCCCAGAAGCTGGATTCTTTGGGTTTATCAAAGAGTAGATTGCTATAGTCATTGACTTCTGTGTCTTGCGTACCTATCCTATTCCACCGATCAACACACGACTCTGTTTCTTAGCCAGTAC